>OZ038387.1:65836573-66401573 GCA_964036045.1 Eutreptiella sp. 'Long Island Sound 2002' | reverse complement strand
AGATGGCATCAGAGTCCTAGGCATTTTGTTGACAAACCGTGAAATAACGGAACAATTGGGGGGTGATCGTTGGATCGGAGATAATTTGATTGAAACTCGAGTGCAACTCATGAATTTGCTCCTCCATCGGAAACTCGGCCTCCAGCGAAGGGTCTGGCCTGTTACCCTTTGGCGCAAAAAGTGCTTGCCACAGAAGGAAAACCTCTTTGCCCTCGATTGGTTTATTTTGGTCTGTGGCGAGCAGGGGCACTGGTGGCCTTTCTCGAAGAAGAGGAGAGGCTACTGAACCAATTTGTGGACATGCGAGCCTCCTCCGGACAGGTCCATGTGGGAGGTGCACAAGCACCACGACCTGTTCCCCCGCCGGTGGCCGCCAAGCGAACCGTGCAGCCAACTGTCAGGAAGGCCGCTAAGCGAGGGGATGGTCCAAAGGGTGCTACAAAGGGAAGAGTTAGGGGTCAGGGTAGGGGTAGCGGTCCGCCGCTGAAGGAAGAGCTGAATGCTACCCTTGAGCTTTCAGATGCGCTAACCACCGTGAATCAGGCTCCTGGGGGCCTGAGTGCGCAGCAGACCGCGTATAATGATCAATTGCATGCACACATTCACAATATGGTTGACTCGGCTGAGCAAGTTGATACTCGCTTGGCTCAGTTGTATGCTCGGGCTGCATGTGGGGAACGACTTTCGCCAGGTGAGTTGCATTAGTGTAAGCAGCTTTGGGAGTGGCGGGCTCAAGTGTCGAAGAACTAAGGACATTTCAAATTTCAAGTCTGAGTTTATGTTCCATGACTTCACGGTTTGCCTGTGTAAGGTTGGGTTATGCCTCCATGGCCCCCAGTTTTGAGCTACGGCTCCACAATGTATACTACTTTCATCATCGGGAAGCACATCTCTTGCACATTGTTTTACACATTCTTTTGCACATTGCACAAAAAAAGATGGAACAATGCTTTCTTCGTGCCAAGTGTGCAAGGGCAGGTGAGTGACGGAATTTCCAGTGACAACAATAGTGTGCAAGTCGATGGTTGGATCGGTGGGGGGACACTTGTGTGTGAGTAGGAGGGAGTTGAAAATGAGTAGGAGGGAGTGGATTTTCACTTGGAGGGAGTTGAAAATGAGCAGGGCGGAGTTGAAAATGAGCAGCAGGGAGATGAAAATGAGCAGGGGGGAGTGGATTTTCACTTCGAGGGAGTTGAAAATGAGCAGCAGGGAGTTGAAAATGAGTAGGGGGGAGTGGATTTTCACTTGGAGGGGGTTGAAAATGAGCAGGGGGGAGTTGAAAATGAGCAGCAGGGAGTTGAAAATGAGTAGGAGGGAGTGGATTTTCACTTGGAGTGAGTTGAGAATGAGCAGCAGGGAGTTGAAAATGAGCAGGAGGGAGTGGATTTTCACTTGGAGGGGGTTGAAAATGAGCAGGGGGGAGTTGAAAATGAGCAGCAGGGAGTTGAAAATGAGTAGGAGGGAGTGGATTTTCACTTGGAGAGAGTTGAAAATGAGCAGGGGGGAGTTGAAAATGAGTAGGAGGGAGTGGATTTTGACTTGGAGGGAGTTGAAAATGAGCAGGGGGGAGTTGAAAATGAGTAGGGGGGAGTTGAAAATGAGTAGGAGGGAGTGGATTTTCACTTGGAGGGAGTTGAAAATGAGCACGGGGGAGTTGAAAATGAGTAGGAGGGAGTTGAAAATGAGTAGGAGGGAGTGGATTTTCACTTGGAGGGAGTTGAAAATGAGTAGGAGGGAGTTGAAAATGAGTAGGAGGGAGTGGATTTTCACTTGGAGGGAGTTGAAAATGAGCAGGGGGGAGTTGAAAATGAGTAGGAGGGAGTTGAAAATGAGTAGGAGGGAGTGGATTTTCACTTGGAGGGAGTTGAAAATGAGCAGGGGGGAGTTGAAAATGAGTAGGAGGGAGTGTATTTTGACTTGGAGGGAGTTGAAAATGAGCAGGGGGGAGTTGAAAATGAGTAGGAGGGAGTTGAAAATGAGTAGGAGGGAGTGGATTTTGACTTGGAGGGAGTTGAAAATGAGCAGGGGGGAGTTGAAAATGAGTACGAGGGAGTGGATTTTCACTTGGAGGGGGTTGAAAATGAGCAGGGGGGAGTTGAAAATGAGTAGGAGGGAGTGGATTTTGACTTGGAGGGAGTTGAAAATGAGAGGGGGGAGTTGAAAATGAGTAGGAGGGAGTTGAAAATGAGTAGGAGGGAGTTAGAAATGAGTAGGAGGGAGTGGATTTTCACTTGGAGGGAGTTGAAAATGAGCAGGGGGGAGTTGAAAATTAGTAGGAGGGAGTTGAAAATGAGTAGGAGGGAGTGGATTTTCACTTGGAGGGAGTTGAAAATGAGTAGGAGGGAGTTGAAAATGAGTAGGAGGGAGTGGATTTTCACTTGGAGGGAGTTGAAAATGAGCAGGGAGGGGTTGAAAATGAGTAGGAGGGAGTTGAAAAGGAGTAGGAGGGAGTGGATTTTCACTTGGAGGGAGTTGAAAATGAGCAGGGGGGAGTTGAAAATGAATAGGAGGGAGTGGATTTTCACTTGGAGGGAGTTGAAAATGAGCAGGGGAGAGTTGAAAATGAGTAGGAGGGAGTGGATTTTGACTTGGAGGGAGTTGAAAATGAGCAGGGGGGAGTTGAAAATGAGTAGGAGGGAGTTGAAAATGAGTAGGAGGGAGTGGATTTTCACTTGGAGGGAGTTGAAAATGAGCAGGGGGGAGTTGAAAATGAGTAGGAGGGAGTTGAAAATGAGTAGGAGGGAGTGGATTTTCACTTGGAGGGAGTTGAAAATGAGTAGAAGGGAGTTGAAAATGAGTAGGAGGGAGTGGATTTTCACTTGGAGGGAGTTGAAAATGAGCAGGGGGGAGTTGAAAATGAGTAGGAGGGAGTTGAAAATGAGTAGGAGGGAGTGGATTTTGACTTGGAGGGAGTTGAAAATGAGCAGGGGGGAGTTGAAAATGAGTACGAGGGAGTGGATTTTCACTTGGAGGGGGTTGAAAATGAGCAGGGGGGAGTTGAAAATGAGTAGGAGGGAGTGGATTTTGACTTGGAGGGAGTTGAAAATGAGAGGGGGGAGTTGAAAATGAGTAGGAGGGAGTTGAAAATGAGTAGGAGGGAGTTGATTTACCAGTAAGGTATCGTTCCCTTATCTGGCGATAAAATAATGCAATTATTTTATAAATTTCGGCTGCAGAACGGTTCAAAACATCCTTGTCGCCTTTTAGCAGAAGATCAGTTGCAGTAGATCAGTTGCAGTCGTTTTTTCGGTTGTCGTAAATGCGCGTGTCGCCTGTTCGTACGCAGTCTTTCGCAGTCTGCTAAGGGAAAACCCCGCTAACTTGGACTGAACCGCGACGCGCAGAGTTTTGAGGTTTTCTCGAAATTTTTGGCAGATGAAAGGTTGAGACGCTGGGAATGTCTTTTTCAGGTGTCTGTTTACCAGGTGAGCTATCTGTAATGTCGTCGAGTCGTCGATTTCGCAGTGTAATTTGGTCAAACTTTCAGACACTTAGAGGACCACTTTTTACCCCAACCCCACTAACTTGGACTGAGTTGTATGTAGACGCATTTGAATAACTTTGTGCCACTGTTTGCGTTCGAAGTGGTGTTTTTTGCATTGGACAGCTTGCAGCTGTCTAGTCATGTCGAAAACGTGGTTTGAGTTGTCTTTTGGTTGGTCCTGTGTTGTACTTGTTGGGGGTTTGTTCCCTTAAAGTGAAACTTTGGTCAGTGGTCATGTACTCTGAGCATGCCATGTCCTTGAGACATGATGGGTTGGATCTCGACATGTCCCATGTTTCGAGTTTAGAAGTTCGTTTTTGGGTGTTTGGCCACAGGGTGACGTACGTTTTATGGGTTTAACTCGCGGTTAGGGTCCCTTTCCATAGGTCACAAGTTCGTTGTTCGGCCGTTGGGGTGTTTGGACCAATTCTGCACATGTTGGTTGGGAGGGAGATGTGCAATTGTGAAGATTGTTTGCTTTTGCCACCAAAATGTGGCTTGCATCTGCCTGCACAAGGTAAGTCATGGTCATTCAACACGTTTCTAAGTGCTTTTGACGTTTACAACACAAGGCTGGCTTGGGGATGTGTTGTAATTATAGCATTTGTTGGTTGCCTATCATCAAGGGTGGCAAATTGGTGTGGTACAATGTTGTAGTGACCAACTTTTGCTCCAACTTTTGGCTAAGGTCTGACCATCCCTAGGGCCGTGACGGATAGGGTGTGTTCTTTTTGTGTTAAGAAGGTCTTCCGAACTCAAAAAAGTTCCAAGGAAAACTCACCTTTGGGGCAAAGTTTTGGCCCAAGCACCTCTTTGGCCCCTCCCTTCACCATTAGGCTCAATGATGGAAATGGGCCAATGATTGTGCACAATGTGACCGAAAGTGGTCAAGTTTGTAACTCAACCGAGGTGCCCGGGGGGCCCAGGGGCCGTCGACAACCTTGGCGCATGGCTGGGAAAAGCCAGCAGCCGCCGGCTTCGGCCGGTGGCTTGGTTTTTTTTAAAAAATTTCGTCGGAGGGACCAAATCCATAAATAATATTTTTGGACGACGTCACAGGCAAATCAATGGCCCAATGGGTTAAGCCGGGTGTATTTTTCGTAGGAGGGAGCACTGCGGCGGTTCGAGTCCCGCCGTGTGGGAATGGCTATGCAGGACTACGGCTTAGGACTACGCGTAGGACTAAAGGATCTGCCCACATCTGGCGCATGCGCTTGAATTAACTGAAAATGGGAAAAAAAATGGAATTGATTTTCTGATTGAATTGATTGCTGTGGCTGAACAGCGTATTTTTATAAATGCCAGCATCAAGCGCATCTGTTCTACTATTTTTCAGACACAGAAGACACAGATTATTGTTACACAGATGTCAGACACATCATCCGAGATCAACTACAGTCCCCTTCCCTTGTCCCCGGCACCATCGGAGGTCTTCGAAGAAGACCCATATGAAGCGTGCTCCGAAGAGGAAGATAGCGATTCTGAAGATGACACCATGAAGTTTCCGGAGATGGGTGCCACCTGGGAGCCCGTTGAAAATGCGTTTGCCGGCTCAAGTCACCAAGAGGCTTGTGACCGCATGGAGGATTGGGCGGATGAGAACGGCTATGTTCTCAGTCGGCGTGGCGACAAAGAGAAAGGCCAAGCCTATTTTTATTGCGCCAAAGTAGGCCGCCAAAAGCAACATAATCGCAACGCAGCCCAATCCGGGGTCCTTCCCGAGAATAGTAGGAAAGTGCCAACATATGCACCGGAGTCAAAGGGGGATTGTTGCCCCTTCAACGTGTACATATCTCGCCGGAAGGATGGCATGCGCGAGGTGTGGTCCGTGAGTCACAAAGGACTCCGCCTAGACCATAACCATCCACCGCAAACGGCCAAGCAGAAAAAATTCCTTGGTCCGGTGAATTTGTCCCGTGAGGATGCAGATATGATCATGAACTTGGGACAATCCTTCATGCCCCCCCGCAATGTGGTACATTTCATGCGGAACCGCGGTGTCGAGATCACCGCAAAACAAGTTCAAAATATATATGATGCCAAAGGGTACTCCTCAGCGCTGGATGCCCATGAGTTGGTCAACCGCCTTGAGGAAAAGGGCGAACATGGGTGGTACACCCATGTGGTGAAGGATGACATTGGGAAACTATCCCATGTCTTCTGGATGAGCGTCGAGCAAATTGCTATTGCCCGGCGCTTCCCGTTTCTAATCCTCCATGATAATACCTATCAAAGTAATAGGTATAACCTGAACATTGGCCTCTTCGTGGGGGTCAACAACTATGGGCAGTCAGTGCTCCTAGGCCAAGCCATTGTCGTGGGCGAAAAAACTCGCGACTTTGAGTACCAGTTTACCCACTGGTTGGCGGCCGTGGGCATCGCGCCCGTGGTCATGTTCACGGATGCGTGTGTGAAGGCTTCGGGGGCCGTTGCCACCGTTTTCCCCAACGCCAAGCACTTCTGGTGTTACTGGCACATTGCCAAGAACGTGGCCAAGAACCTGAAAGGCGTTCTTGGCCACGACACTTTCACTAAATTGGTCCGCCTCATGGCCCGTGCACACCGCCAAGTCTCCATGGTTGTCTTTGAGCACATGTGGAATGTTGAAATTCTTGGGGACCCAATCTTTTCAAGTGGACATACATATTTGAGTGCTACGTGGGGGGGGGACAAGGTGCGACGCTGGGCACGCTGTTTTCAGGTGGGTGTGTTCACACGGGGGATCGTGTCCACACAACGGGTGGAGGGCATCCATAGGTGGGCAAAGGAGGGCCGCCTAACCAAGCGGAAAAAGCTGAATGACGTTTTTGACGCACTCATGGTCATTGTGGGGGATCTGATTTTGAAGTGGGAGCGTCTGGACACACGCGTGACAACGGGCTCCTTTCGCTCCCGGCATGAGACGGCCCAGCAAATTTTTCCGATGCCGTATGAGGCAATGAAGGACCGGCTGACCACATGGGGAAGGGATGAGGCAGCCCATCAGATGGTCCTTGCCTTTGGGTACGACATGAAGAGGCTGCCGGACCACGCATACGAGGCTCTGGCCCCCCCTACCTTGGACGACTGTCCCGACTCCACAAAGGGGGTGGAGGATCTTTTGGAGTACGATCTCCCCCCCAGAATGGTGACCCCCGCGCCTAATGCAGCCATCTTTGAAGTTTCCAGACAGGGAACCAATGTAGCTCACTATGTTCAACTCTCGGGGCCGGTCCGGACCTCCGTTGGATCTATCACCTACACCTTGTACCGTGACCTGGTGTGCACTTGTGCATTTCCTACCATGCTTGGGATGCCCTGTAGGCATTTTTGGCGGGTATTGCGAGACGACGCATTCGCCGCTTTCCACTTGGGCCTTGTGCATTCCCAATATTTCTTGGAGGACCCTCCCATGCATGAGGAGATGGAGCTTATGTCCCGGAACGTGGTTGGGAAGCTTTACCACAACCATGAGCGTGTCGGTCCTTGTCCCGTGGAGGCACCGAGTGTGGAAGGCATCGTTCCCGAGGGGGAGGGTGAGGCGGCACTACTGGTGCGCCAAGGGGAGGTCCAAAGAATAAGGAACCGGTTCCAATTGAGTGCCTTGGCTAGGGAGTTTGTGGATGTGGCGCTTGTTTCGCAAGAACGCTTTGAAGATGCTAGATTTACTTTGCGGACGTGGATTGACACGCAAAGGAAACCATTGCGTGACCTTAAAGCGGACAATCCAGCAAAGCCACCCACCAAAGCACAAAAACGAAAGGCATCGGAGATGGCTACCGGCGGAAAGAAGAAAAAGAAAAACACCGCGGAGCCCGACGTCCCACCCCCCTCCGTACCCCCACCACAAGTGTACGTCACTCCCCCGTTTGTACCCCCCTTCGTCCCCGCTTACCCCCCAATGCCTTTTGCTAACCAACCGATTCATCAAGAGGGGAGTGATGATGTAGTTATGCTTCGCAGGGTGCCCCCCCCTTCCCCATTCACACCCTCCCTTCCGGCTCCACCACCCTCCGGTATTGCCCTTTTGTCTCAGGGTGTGCACTCCTCCCAAGCTACGTCTAGCACCCAATCATTGCAACCCCCAACCCTCCCCTACTCTCAAGCCACCCCAAGTAGTCAAATTTCCATCCCGCATCCATACTTATACACGCAAGGCTCACAAGTCCCATTGTCTATGGGCATGCAATGTTGGCCCAACCCCGGGTTTGTGCCAACAACGGATGCCGCATACTTTCCCTTGGATCAAATTCTGAACCCTGCACCGGCGCCCAAGAAAGGGGGCGGTAAAGGCAAGGGCAAGGGCAGAGGCAAGGCGAAGAAGTAATGGAATGCAATCTGAGTGACGTCGTGCGAAGACAAGGGGCGCGCTCCCTCGGTTCGTCGTGTCCTTGGCACGTGGTGCAACGGGGTCATGCATGGGGTTAGAGGGCACATGGGGGCCCGTACTGCACCCCTCCCCCCCCTGGAATGGATTGAATATGGCCCCGCTTGAGGGCCCATGACAAGGGGCGCGCTCCCACCGTGCGTCTTCCCCTTGGCACGTGGGTTGTTGGGGTCATGCATGGGGTTAGAGGGCACATGGGGGCCCGTACTGCACCCCTCCCCCCCCTGGAATGGATTGAATATGGCCCCGCTTGGGAGCCCATGACAAGGGGCGCGCTCCCTCGGTTCGTCGTGTCCTTGGCACGTGGTGCAACGGGGTCATGCATGGGGTTAGAGGGCACATGGGGGCCCGTACTGCACCCCTCCCCCCCCTGGAATGGATTGAATATGGCCCCGCTTGGGAGCCCATGACAAGGGGCGCGCTCCCTCGGTTCGTCGTGTCCTTGGCACGTGGTGCAACGGGGTCATGCATGGGGTTAGAGGGCACATGGGGGCCCGTACTGCACCCCTCCCCCCCCTGGAATGGATTGAATATGGCCCCGCTTGAGGGCCCATGACAAGGGGCGCGCTCCCACCGTGCGTCTTCCCCTTGGCACGTGGGTTGTTGGGGTCATGCATGGGGTTAGAGGGCACATGGGGGCCCGTACTGCACCCCTCCCCCCCCTGGAGTGGATTGAATATGGCCCCGCTCGGGAGCCCACCACAAGGGGCACGTGGCACCCATTCCCCTTATCCCACCGTCAACTTCCTCTTCTTACCCACGCGTGCCTTTGGTTGCTTGTGTGCAACCCCCTTACGCCCCTCGCCCCCCGACACCCATTGGGCCAACCACACCCTTTGTTGCACCCTGCCGGTGCGCTTGGCCTCTGTCCTAACCTTCTCCCACCTCCCCTCGGACACAAACTTTTGGATTTCTCCAAAACGCCCCCCCCAAGAGTAGGGCACAACACACCCAAACGGCACGCGCAACGACTCCTCACCCGCAAGCGCCAACGCAAGGTACCCCACCCAAGACAATGGCACGAGGGGAGGCTCATCCGTCCGGGCCTCCACCATGGCCGTCACCTCGTCGCACACGGCGCCCAGCTTGCCAGAGGGCCGCTGGCCCGGCCTACGCGCCATGTCCCCCCCCCATGCAGCCAACATGGCAACATCCCCCCACATCTCGGCAACGGTCGTGAACTCCACGTCCGCGCCGACTCCGGGGAGGTCCTCAAGGGGGACGTAATGTCCTCCCTTGATCCAATGCGCCACAATGCGTGCCAAAAGCAACGCACATCGCGCAACCCCCCTATTCCCGTCCCTCCGCACTGAAAACTTTGTCTCCCGCTTAGGCGGGGACACCCAAAAGTGGACCGGGGGCATTTTGGTGCACCCCGGGACCCCCTCAAACAAAGGGCCGAGGTGGGCACATATGTACTCCACCTCGGCATACCCCGCACCACCCGTCTCACACACGCGCGTGCGCATCGTGCCGTCCGGGTGGGCCTCAAAAAACAGGGCATACAGGTGCCCCACACCCGGAGCGCCACGGGGGGCACCCAACCGCCGGAGGGTCAGGGGGTGGCGCCGGTCCACCCACCTCCCCGGGATGTAATACACATCCGGGACCTCTCGGAGCGTGCCATGGCTCGCACTCTCCACCAACTCCTTCTTCTCCCCATACTTGTACGCCGGCTGAGGCTTCCGGCGTACGGCACCCTTGGCGGGAGGTTTGGGGCTTGGTTTGGGCCGGGGGGCGGGGGGCTGGGGGGGTGCGTCGATGTCCACCTCAACAATCAACTCCGGTTCAATGTCCACCGGGGCCTGCCGCTCCTCCTCTTTCTCCTCCCCCCCCTCCTCCTCTTCGGTCTCCTCCCCCCCCTCCTCCTCGGCCTCCTCCCCCTCCTCCTCTTCGGCCTCCTCCCCCTCCTCCTCTTCGGCCCCCTCCACCCCCTCCCCCCCGACAAAAACATGGTCCCCCTGGAAATACCGTAGGCGCTCCTCGTAGTCGGCGACGTCGTCGGGCGACCACTCACGGAGGCGGAGATGTTCCCCCCTTTGGTACACCTCCTCCGCGTGTTGGTGCGCCGGCACCCTCACGTCCCCCAAGTCCCCCTTGTCCCAAAAAATTTTGCGCACCGCCCGGCCCAATGGGTGCGCAAGGGGCAGGAGGAGCTCGCAGGGCACCTCCCACTCCACCTCCTCGTTTGCCCATGCGGGCAAACCCCGCTCTTCTCTGTCCTCCGCGACCTTGACAGTCGCGAAGTCAGAAATCCCGAAAAAAAAATGTTTCGGGTTGGCCCCCCTCTCCCACCCCCGGAACATTGCGGAATGTTCCTGCCGCTTTTTGGTGTTCTTCTTGGCGTCCCAAAAAGAACTAATGGTAACTTGAGGGCAATACCATTCCCCCATGAAGGTATTGCCCTCCTCGTCACCCACAACCACCGCCGGGGAGTCCCATGTGGGGGGCAATGCGCCACCCTCGCGAACCCCGCGGCGCCACCTCGCGAAGGGGGGTCCCTTGCAGACCCGGCGCACGATGTACGTGTCGCGCGGGCCTGTGCTTTGGGGCCGGGGAACCACGGCCTGCAAGACCTTGACGTTGGCGTCGAAGGTCTCCCCCACACTGAACCGCACGAGCTCGCGGTCCTTGGGGTCGGCGATGGCCAGCACCTCGTCCTTCTGCATGGTGCTGACCAATGCTGCAAAAAGGATACATGCAGTAAAGTGTGCCAACGACAAGAGGCGCGCTCCCAAACCCCACTCCAAGCTTGTGTCACCTAACCCAAACAAAACCCAAACACCCTTCTATACACATATGGGCCCGTAATGGGCCATTGCTAAGGCCTCAAAGACACGAGGCGCGCTCCCAAACCCCACTCCAAGCTTGTGTCACCTAACCCAAACAAAAACCAAACACGCTTCTATGCACATATGGGCCCGTAATGGGCCATTGTCACGGCACGGCAAAGAGGATGGAAAAGGCACATACCTGACTCCTTACGTTTCGCTTCCTCCTCACGGTCCTTGGCTTCCTTGCGCTCCTTCATCCTCCGAAGAAGCTCCTCCGCACCCTTTCTCCCTAAACAAACCAACCAACAAATGTACAATATGCGGGAGAAAAAAGGGGCAAACAAGAAAAAATGCACAATGAACACAAAAAGGACAAGCAGACAAGTGACGCCACCACGGGGATACCTCGCTCGCTTGGCGTCTTGGGTGCACCCTCGGCGCGTGGCTCCGGCGAACGGCATCTCCCCTCCCAGTCCTTCTTCCTTTGCTCCATTGTTGCTGTAAACAAGGGTTGACGGTGAAGGAACGGAACCATGTAACACGTGCCATAGTGCAATGGTGCGTAGCAGTGCATACCACGTTCCGCCTCGGTTCGGGGTTCCGGGGAGTGCTTCGGCGTGCCCGGCGGAGTTGGACTTGGACTTGGACTTGGAGTACGCGCAATGTCAGCCAAGCGCTCAATCTCAATCTCTTCTTGCCATTGCGCGTGTGGGTCGTCTGGTTGGGGTCGTTGCGCGTGAAGTTGGTGACGTTGTCGGTCGCCAAGGCTGTCATACCAATTGACATGCCACGGCTGGGCCCCATCAAAGGCGACCTCATCGTCGTCTGCCACACAAAGAATAGGTAGGATGGAGGTAGGATAGGGAAAGCACGCATTTTGCATGGAAATGACGTGAAACGCACAACGAAATCGAAATATTTGCAACCACATACCATCCGGGTGGGACCACCAATATTTCGTGGGAGTCCATGCATCCTCCTCGTACGCCTCGTCCGGCAACTCGACTTCCTTGCCTCCCTTCCCGACTTTTCCCTTCCATGGCTGCTGAAATCCTTGGGGGGGCAGCACATGAGGGTCGTGGGGCGGCGAGGGGGGTACTTGGATGGGTGCGCTGATTGGGTGGGGACCCGGAGCCTGGTCTGCGTCCTCGGGGTCCTTCCAGTCCCAAGCAGCAGTGGCAGTGACTTTGGCAGACATAGTTTGGCGAAATTAAGAGCTACAGAGCGCCAGGAAATGCACATCCCTTAACCTGGCACGCGATGAATCTGTCCCCCCTGTCAGAAATGTACTGTGATAAAACAAAAAGGTTTTCAGTTCTGTCAAAACTTGATGTGAATACGCGTGCGCAATGTGGGCAGATGCTTTAGTCCTACGCGTAGTCCTAAGCCGTACTAGCCTTCAGCCCGCGCAAATGCGCGGGTAGCCTTCAGCCCGCGCAAATGCGCGGGTAGAAAATTTGGTGCTAGCATCCAATTTTTTCTGATAGATGTAGATTCCTTGCCCGCGCTACGCGCGGCAAAACTTGAGCCAAGCCTTGAGGTATTTCCAGAAAATGTAGCCGGGCGTAGACGGCATATTTTATCCCACCATGCACCTGCACCACACACATGTCCGGCAAAAAAAACCCACTTTCTAGGTGTCTATTTTATATCGGCATACACTCGTACTGCTGCGGTCAGCAGCTGTGAGGATACACTTTATGGGTGTCTATTTTATTTTGGTATACACTCGGAGTACACACATGTTTGCTGCTCAAACGATACACTTTCTGAGTGTCTATCTTATTTCGATATACACCTGCAGTACACACATGTCCGCTGCACCAAAATACTCAATGCAGTTCGGGTGTATACCGAAATAAAATAGACACTCAGAAAATTTACCTTTGCAGCCCGCCCTCCGTCCGGGGGTCTCCCACCCAGGTCCGGTCCAAGTAAAGTAGGCTTAACCAAGTCCTGAGCAGAAGTGCACACCCAAGCCGAGGAAGTACCCCGCAAGAAGTGCACCAATTCCTGATTAGTCAGCCATGCAAGAAGTATGCCATTCCTGGATTACGCAACTGCCTGTAAGGTGCGGCGCAACTGCCCTGCCCACACAATTGCACTCACGGATGGGATTGTTGAAGTAGAATGCTGCTGGCCACTGCAGCATGTCAGTGACGACTGGTGGGAAGAATTTTTTTGTTAGCGATCCAGGTAGTTGTCACCCTGGGGACTCACAGGAAACCCCAGGAGTTTTGGCACATGCGCCGTGCTGTGCAGCGCCGGCGCTGGCGCTGACGATAACGTCGACGTATAGCAATAACAGGTGGTTCTGGGATTGGTTACAGGCGGTTAGTGCCCGCTCGGCCAACTGAACAGCCAGAATCGGCGAAGATGCAACCGTACTGCACACGGATCGATGCGCCTCAAAAATGCGCATACAACTGTGTAATTAGAAAAAAAAATGCCGCCTGCCAGCATAAATTCTTTTCTGCGATGCGCACACGCGCGCCGCCGCCAGGCCCGCGCCTGGACACGACGACGACGACCAGTCTGAAAATAATAGAAAGAGTCCTGCATAGCCATTCCCCCGCCGTGTCACCTTTTTTCCGTTTGGGGGGACTGGCGCGCAGTCAGATTTCGGCGCGCATCGGCGCGCGCCAGTCCAACAGGCGGGGTAATCTAAGTCGCGGGGTTTTCCCTTAGGGCCGCAGTCTGCATACCGTCACCGGGGGTAATCTAAGTCGCGGGGTTTTCCCTTACGAGTCCGACAGGGACAGGCAGCAGCCGTGCCGCCGGCAGCAGCGCCGAACAGCTTTTCTGTAAATCGGATTTCTGTACTTTTTAATTGGCAGAATTTCAATTCCTGTAAATTTTTTTCTGTATTTTCAATGAAAACCGCCGCTGCCAAATTCTGGATCTGTATTTCGATTGATTTCTACAGTAAGTTGTTTTTGCTGTTGGACGCAGGAATCGAAAATTCGATTGACGGCATGCATGGTGATTGCGCGTTTTTTCGCTCTTTTGTTGTACGTCGTCGTGTGTGTCCTGTTTTTTGTTTGTTTACGGGGGTTTGTTTAGGGACGTTCTTCACTGTTCACGATGGCCAAAAGAGTCACGATTGCCCAAAGAGTCAAATATAACAATTCCAAATAACTTGTCGTTATGAAGATGTCGGCATTATTGCCAAGTACATACATGCACCAATGGCATGCACTTGGTTGGGTCGTAGAGATGCACGTAGAGATCTCACACGGGACGCTACTCTTTTTAATTATAATTAACAATAATTAAATGAATAAAACAACGAAAAGAGAATGAAAATTATGCCGAATTTGCGTCGTGAAGCAAATTACGTGCGGCATCTTATAACGGACACGATGCCTATGGCCGTCAAATTGATTCAAGCGCAACCGAAGTGCTACGAAGTGTATTGGGCAAAGGACATTCGTTATGCCATTCGCCTACCCGAACTACTCTCGAACTTTCTTCGGCAGCATCCTTGAGAGAACGTGCGAAAGAATGTTGATCAAACCTTGAGAAAAGAATTCTAACGCGTCATCACCGTGTAACGAATCGCGCCTTGTCACTGACAAAACTTTCCCATTGAATCGAACATGACGTAGGGAAAAAATCCGAAAGTATGCATGTAGGCACGACGCTTATTTCTTTTAAAAACTTGGTTTGCATCTTTGCATCTTGAACCACATCAGTGATAATCCATACGAACAGCGTGTGCTAGTCCCTTTATCGATCGGTGAAATGTTACACCACGGAGCGTAAACAGCTAAAAACGGACAAGCGGCAATTGTTCATACGTATCTCACGAAACAAAAATTGCACCACTTCGAGCCATCCGCGAGAAATTCGCAACTCCATGTAAAAACGAAGTACAACCAAAAATGACGTCGTCGTTTCTCGCTTTTAAAAGAAAAAGGAAAAGGAAAAGAGTTCGTTGCTTTGGACATGCTTTTGTTATGCTCACCACGTTGAAATACGAACGGAGTGGAGTTTTCTTTGTCGCAATCGTCATTGATGTCGTCCATCCGACGTGCGTTGCTTACACCGGGTGTTTGGTTACGAAGCACACTCCGCAAAAGTATTTTGAAGCGTTCCATTCGTTTAAATGCGAGCAGCTTTGTTACACGATTTACAGCTTGCACCCCACAATACAATACAAATATGACACACGGAGATGTCAACGGATTCAAGGCACGTCGCACTCATGCATGCATATGGTAAGTAATCTTGATGTGCAACCAATGTCCTTGCACGACGTTTTCAATGTCCGCAAGATGGAACTCTTGATGTGCATGTTTAAGCACAACTTTGCTTTGCACAAGGCGGAATGGCATGTGGCACGCATGACGTTCAACTTGCCACCGTCAATTTGTTCGTCCTTTTTGTTGATCGTATGTATGTTGATCGCACACGTGGTTTTGTTCATGTTGTCAAGGTCATGGGCGGTTGGGTTCAATAGCGGAAATCTGCCCTTTCCTGTCCAGAACCCACCCAATCCTAAGCTCCCATGCCGGGCGGCCCTTCGGGAAAGCTCACTTGTTAAGGGTGGGTGTGCGCAAAGTGATTTGGCCGCGCACATGTCATCGGTCATTTATAGCGCGTGAAGCTTTAATAACAACAACGACAACAACAACAACGAAGACCATTATCGGGCTATCGTATGCGCGGATCTCGGGTGAAAACCATGAACGAAGATACATTAAAATTCACGTCTACTTGAGGATCCTGTTGTGTTTTGCGTTGTCTAGCGCGCCGCGTGCTGACCAAGGGTGTGTTTGCCATTGCTGAGCTCGTTGCCGTTGGCATTTGCAACAACTACCAAACGCGAAAAATTACGGTAATCGACAAAGGTTGTTCACAATTAAACAGTGGTTGGTATGGGCAACCGGTTGCGATTCCCGTCGGTCGCAACATCCTCTTGTACCTAAGTTAGACAACCCTTGGCGAGTGTTGCATTTGTGCAAGGAAAACATGTGAGGTCGCCATCCTTTTCTTTCGTTCTCAGAATGTCAAACTCATTTGTCGAACAAGAACGTAGCGACGGTGACCGTGAGACCGTTGCCAAGTTTCGTCGCATATGGATTTGGCGTGCTTGTGCCGTCTTCGCGGTCACGTCCATCGTGTTTACCCCGTGCGAAACGTCGGGTGCTCATACGACGCTGTTCCATCATGCGCCTACCGTTTTGCAAAGCAAGGCCACCGTGGCGCCAGTCACGACACCGCTGCTAACGGGTTACAAACCAACCGCGAGTAACAACGTCGGGCAAACCACACCGGTGAATCGACCACTTGGACCGCGCCCAGTGAAATTGGCCTCCCACGCTTCCCATTCACACTTGCCGACCGTAGTTGCGGTTCCCGAGGGCCTATGGGGTTTCACCACGGTGTACGTTGTCACCTTGTTTGTGGGCTGCCTAGCACGACGTACTAGCTCTCCGCTGACGTCTAGAGAGCCCGCAGAAACATTGTCACTCCAAGCGCCAAGACCGGAGGCCCTTTCTATGATGACTGCAAGCGGCGAGCTTGGAAAATCCAATGCACCAACTCTTTTCACTCTGCTAACAATGTTGATCGCTGACGTGACTTTGTGGTGTGTCGCGTATTTTTGGTTCTTCAAAACAATCATGTTGACGGAACGTGTCGTCGCCTTCAACCCTGCGCTCGAATTTCCTGTGTTCGTTGTACTCTCCCTACTACCGACCCTATGCCTCCGGTTCAAAGTCTTCGAGGCGTCGATCGGTCGGACACTTCGTGCGCTCAAGGTGCTCACGCGACGTTCGGTGGTAATCAACCACATAATTGAGACCGCGATTCAGCCGCTGTCCCGAGCTTTCGAGATGACGTTAGTGTTCTTTGCCTCGAATCTGTTGGTCAACGCCACGCCCAATAATTGGTCTATCAAGTTGCCGTCGCACTGGGTATTCTTGGACCCTAACGGAGACGGAATTCTATCTGCACTCGAGATCCAGGGCGGGTTTCACAAGTGGTCGCAAGGGCTTCTACTCGCAGTCCTCGCCACGACTCTAGGTCGGTGGTTGTTATCGGCCAAAGCTCCACCCGCCCACTACGAAGACGAAGCGGCTGAGAGCGAGCGCGGTGTCATCCGGCGCTACTGGATGGGCCTGCGCAAGGGGCGGGGCCCCGCGATGGTCATAGACTTGTTCCTGAGTCTCAGTATTGTGGCCGCGACGGCACTTGAGTGGCTGAAATTCCTGAACATCTCGCCGCAGACTGTGCTTACCTTCGGGGGCGTGGGGGGCCTGGCGCTGGGACTTGCCTCGCAGACGGTCGTGGGCAACGTCGTTTCCGGACTGCTGTTGCTTGTGACCCAGCCGTTTGCAATCGGTGACAAGATTTACACTGGGGAGCGACAGGGAGTTGTGAAAGGGATTGGGTGGAGCTCAACCAAGATCGAGGAGGACGATGGATCTATTGTCATTATCCCAAATCAGTCTGTAGTTGATACTGATACTGTCAACCTATCTTTGACCCAGAATCGCATGCTGACGTTCACACTGCCTTTCCGCGTTCCAAAGGGCGGGACCGACACGTGCAGGCAACTTCTGGCGACCATAAAGACGCAGCTGAAGACGCATCCCGCCTTGGAGGGGATACTGGTGGAAGAGCCGGATGCGGTTCTCGACTACGAGAACAGCAAGCCCAGCATCACCGTTGAGGCGGTGTTAGATGGACAGGTGGTGTCGGACGATGACCTGGCTCCAATAAAGTCTGACGTCCTCATATCAGTGATGGACACGATTCGAGCAGCAGGTTGCAAAATCGGAGGCCTCACCTAAGGGCACCTCGGAGTACTATGATGCTGGGTGCCACGTTCGATGCAACTGCTACCCCTCCACCACCATTTTCACCTCCCCAAAAACTGATGTAATGCGGCCTTTTTGTATTTTCCTCTCATTCCAGAACATTGTTTTGTTCTTTGGAAAGATCTGTTTTGTTTTGTTTACAGAAATGATTCGAAGAGAACACCAAAGAAATAGAGATTATGTGTAAAGTAGAGCGTACATGAGGATAGCACAGGAACGTACAGGTGACAAAGAAAAGTGAAATGTTTCCCCCACCCCCCACCCCGTAAAACACACGCAGTCCCCTTCCACCCCCACGTACCTACTCCCCTGCAACGCACACAGCCCGCAGGCAGCCTCCACATAGCACACAACCAGTGCGTTCAGGAGTGCCAACCCACGAACCTATTCCACATTTATTGTTCAGTCCCTGATTTGCCTCGATTCTGCTCTTGTCCTCTATTTTCGGGGCCCAGGGACTCGGGTACAGGGGAAAAGTGGGAGGGTGTAAATGCAACGCATGTGTGCAACGAGCAACTTTGTGCCGGTTGGTTGGACAAGTCAGGAGTGGAAAGCACAAAAATTTCAGGACAAGAGCACGTTTGGCACTTGGGCGTGTGGTTCGGGTTCGCTGTAGTCAAGCTGATGCAGTACGCGATGGTGAGACTTGAAGTCATGACCCAATACAATACCTGGTTATTTGGTATCTTGTTGTTTGTTATATATTGCTCTGATAGTTCTGGGGTGCAACGTGAATTGCCTCAGCAACAAGGCTTGGGGAAAACATTTTAGCCCCTCCAATTTCAGATGTTAAGGCTCGTCAGGCCCCATTGGTGCTGCTGGTACATGGCAAACATGAACCCCTGCCATGTACACTTTCTGAGTGTCTATTTATTTGGGTATGCTTGCTGCGTGCTTGCTGCTTGCCAAATCTCAGTTTACGGAAACAGTATTTGGTGTCCAAACCTTCCAAAATAGCCAAATTCCTGAAAACTGGGCAGTTTGGGTCATTTTCAGCGCTTGAAATGGGCATTTTGGAGCAAACATAAGGTACCCTAGTGCACCAATGGGGTCCCAATGGTGCACAAAGATGAGGTACAATTTTCTTCCATCTTGGGGAATGGGTTCCTTGTGTATGGCCGCCTCCACAAACACCCCACACACCAGACACAGTCAAAAATGGCTTTTTTTGGCCCTTTTTGACAGAGTTTGGAACCTAGGTCTGCTTCTTGTGATGCCTTTTGACAGATGCCACTAGACGTTGAGGTAGTCGTTGCATGGGGGAGGTACCTTAAGGTGTAGTCCAGGGGTTTCATGTGCTGTTGATGACCCTGCTGTTGAGATTTTCAAAAATCACTGCATCTGGTTCAGCAATGACATCATCGCGAAGGCCGTATGCAGTGTGTACATGCAGTCTGCTAGTTGTAGGGGGCGTTTTGCGTGCTGTGCGCGTGCTGTGCACAAAGTTTGTACAAGAATGTACCTAACCTACATGGCAGTGTTTAGTGCCAATGACAATTAGCCTTGTTGTGCATTTATATGAGTTCCTTGCATGCCTAGCCCTCATTTGTGTTGCATTTGTGTGTATTGTTGTGCATGTCGCTCTAAAAGGATACCCGATTTGGTGCTATGGTGATACATTCAGCCTTCATCGGGGGCCTCCATTCTTTTGCTGTCTCTCAGACCTTCATGTCCACATCAATGGAAAGGGACGGCCGTGTGCGGTCCCCCTCACCGCCACCCTCTCCTAGGCAGCCCGCCCTTAGTCTCCTCGCATCACCAGAGGCTAAGCGGCGCGATCCCCCACCATCGCGGCGACCGAATACACCGTCTACGTGGGTGGCTTGGGGATGGGGGGGTTGGGGTGAAACATCAGATTGTGCAACATTGTGATGCTCTAGAATGCTATAGAAAGAAAATATTAGCAGTAGTAACAAAAAACCCCCATTTCCCCCTGCAATAGCCGCGCCGTGCGCGCGTTGTGCAGTAACGGCCCTGTAGAAACTGTCGGCATGTTATAGACGTGAAGTGCACGTATTTGGGAAGCGGGCCTAGGGCCCTCTCCCCCCCAAAAAGGGCTGCAAAATCGTTTACCCGTGCACACGTGCATGTCTCTCAAGCGAGCAAAGCGAGCAAGAAAGGTGCATTGGTGCAGGTCTTGAGCGAGCGAGGAAAGCGCACAGGGTATGTGGGGGGGCGCCTTAAGCGCAGTGCGCGCGCAGTGCAACTATTTGGGCGTCTAGCCGTACTGGAGACCCATGCTTTGAGATACTAGGGGGGAGCCTTAAGCGCAGTGCGCGTGCAGTGCGCGCGCAGTGCAACTATTTGGGCGTCCGGCCGTACTAGAGACCCATACTTTGAGATACTAGGGGCCCCTAGGGGCATCATGGTGACCTCTAGCGGAGGTTTTGACTTCTGATTCTGTCCCCCTTTGTTTGGGTGTGCCAAAGGTGATTGAGCAGATCTTGCGGTTCGGCAAGGGTAACCACTTACCAAGGGATGAAGAAAGTGTAATCATCCAGGATGGGCTTGATGGCCAACCATTCTCTGAAGGCGGCAGTAAAGCGCCAACACTGCGGCCTGCGATTGACCGTTTGCGCCGTGAGAAAAGAGAGAGAGAGGCCAAGAAACAAGCAAAACATGCGCAGCAGTTCCTAGAAAAGCGGCAACGCACACTGGATGCTTTTTGTTTTGCTGCGCCCCCTCGGGCCGATGTGGCTTCGTCCAGCTCCAATCTCCCTCAACCCTCTCAGTCCTCGCAACCCCCCGTGGCTACACAATCTCAACCCCAATCCGATTCTAACCGCAAGGGAAAGGAGAGAGCCCCTTCCTCACAACCGAAACCACGCATGTGGCAGTGGGGCATCGTAAGGAACATGTGTGTGTTATGTTAAGGGAAGGTAGTTTGCAACTTTCTTGAGCTGGGGCAGTTTGGGTCACCTAATTCTAAGGGCGTTTCCAAGGGGTGTGCTTGGGGGCTCTTCGGGGGGAACATAGTCTAAAAGTAGCGCGCAGTGCGCGTGCAGTGCAAAGATTCCCCCTAGGGGCATCATTGTTGCCCCGTGGCATAGGTTTTGATGCTTTTTCCACATTGGGGATATGGCATTTTTGGATTTTCACCTAATTTCACCCATTTCCACCCTTTTTCACACTTTTTTGCTCATCTCCACCACATCCACTCTTTTCTAGGAGGTAGCGTAAGTATGGGCATGAGGAGATATTTCCACGCGAACATTTGTTCCGCTTCTTTTTCTTCCTTAAGCACACTCCACCTCATAGGCGTGCTCATCTCCTCTCTGGAGCAACGGGGTGCTCTGAGGAGGCTTGGTGGGCAAGTGTGCATCGTGTTCGTTCTTACTTGAATGGTGTTGTCGCTGAAATTCGATGGGCGGAAAGATTGTCAGAGTGGAACCACGTCCCACGCTTTCCTTATTTTGTGACGCATTACGTGGATAGCATGCCCTTCCATATGAGGCATCCTTTGTGATGTCCTATTTAATCCTAAATACGCCGGGTGCGTATATAAAGTTACATGCGTAAATCAAGTTACAGTTGCCATTGGCATCGTGTGGATTTGTGGGGCAGTTTGGGTCACCTAATTCTAAGGGCGTTTCCAATGGGTGTGCCTGGGGGCTCTTCGGGGAGAACATAGTCTAAAAGTAGCGCGCAGTGTGCGCGCAGTGCAAGGATTCCCCCCGGGTGGGGGGATTTCTTGCCGACTATCTTTCTAAGACAAGTCCAATAGTGACATTCGCATGTGCATATGGGGTCTAGAGCCAGGGCTGTTTGGGTGGTTTAGAGAGGCTAGAGGTTGGCTTGGGTCAACATCACCCCTTCCCCAAGCGGGTGTAGGAGGACCTTTCGAGGTTTGGGCCTTGGTTTCTCATTCATGGACAAATGTCCAAGGTGCTTTTCCTCTGAAGGTCGTCTCATGCAGGTCTTTGCAACCCAAGATGAGTTGAACTAGCACAATAGAAAGCGCAAACTCCGATTGACAAGTCCTCGCCGGCCCCTAAAGGGGTGTGCAATAGCCTCATTTTCCTTGGGGACCACGACCTACAAGCTGTAGTACAATTCTTGCAATCCCCTCTCCCCATTCTTGCATTGGGAATGCTACAAGTGTACAAAGGCTCTCAAAACGTGTCGAAAGAACAAGTGTAGGGCTCCTTTTCACCAAGGTGGTGGAACCAATGAGCGTTTATAACCTTCTTTAAGGTGTAGGGTGGACTTCCCCCTTTCCCTTTTTTGTAGCGGCAGCAAGCAAGCAGCAACAAGCAAGTAATAGCAAGCATGCACGAAATTGGGTTACTCTCCAATTTCAAGCCGGCATAAACCAAGCCATGTAGCACCAACTATGTCCTCCTAGTGGTGCTTGTTGGCCCCAAAAGTGTCGTTTTGGTCTATTTGCACTGTGGTGGGCAAAATTTGGTTGGCCTATAGCCATCAATGGAGATCCAAGTCACCTCGAAGAGAGGTTGATGGATCACGCACAGGTGCGGGCGTCTTATACCCCCCCTTTTTGGGGGTTGTTCGCGTAGCATACCCCAACGTATGGTTTCTGACACATGACCCCTTGTAAAATCATCATTTTAGGACCAAAAATGATCCCCTAATGATTTTTTTGGATTTTGACCCCCATACCCCCCTCCCCCCCGTACCTGGGTGTGGGTGGGTGGTGGGTGCGAGCTGACCTCAATGTCCAGAGGACCAGTGCCAATGCACAGCCAGCAACCACCTGGTGTGGTACAGAACTGGTCTACGCCGCAGTGCAGCAGGCAAAACACTGAACAATGTGGTTATGACCATGCGCCTGTGACACGGGGGCGTATGCGAGCCCAGTTTCCGTTGCCTCATGGCCCCGTACCTGGGTACCCCTTTTAGGGGGGGGGGGTCCTAAAGAACTTTTTTCTTGTATATGGACCCCCTAACCCATGGAGGGGCCCCCAACTGCGGGTAGCCTAGTCGCCCGCCACCATATGGCCCCTTGCCAGTGAGGACTTAAGCGTTTTCACGCTGGGTGAGTGGCACCTAGAAAGTTTTTAAAATTCGATTTTTCCGAAACCCTTTGTTGCCCCTAGGATGGGTTTGTGTGATCATTTGGTGACAATACGGGTACTTGAGCACCCATGGGGACCCACGCAGTGGCCGCTGGGTGTATTTAGCGCCCCAAAATTGTTGTTGCAAAGGCTAGTTTGCGACACTTGAAAAAATTTCAAATTTCCATTTTTTCCCAAACCCTTTTGTTGCCCCTAGGATGGGTTTGGGTGATCATTTGGTGACAATACGGGTATTTCATGGGGACCCACATGGTGGCCACTAGGCCCATCTAGCCCGAGCCGTGGGCCCCAAAAGCTTTAAAATTGCTGCTTGTAGGTGTTTCAATGGCATTTGGTGTGCGCACAAACTGCCTCAGCAATGTTCCACCCACTACAAGTCAGAATTGGAAAATTTTTTTAAAAAAATTGATACTGTGGCCATTCACATTAATTATATCCTATGTAAAGCATGTTTTGGACCTTCTTTGTGTGTTTTTCAACCTATTTGGGTGTTTTTTGGGGGGGGGGGGGGGGGGGGCACCCAAGGGGACTAGGGCACAACCTGCGTATGCGGTTTTCCAGCCTCGGTAGCTCAAAAATGGAATTTGCCGAAACTGTTTTTTTTATATTTTGACCATCCACAATGATCAAATATCCTATGTAAAGCATGTTTTAGATCCTCTTTATGTGTTTTTCAGCCTACTTGGGTGTTTGGACGGTGGCAAGGGGCCGGGGCACAACCTGCTTAAGCAATTTTCCACTCTGAGCTGCTCAAAAATGGAAATTTTCAAACACGGTTTTTTTTAATGTTCCGACCTTTCATACTGATCAAATATCCTGCGTAAACCATGTTCCAGACCCTCTATATGTGTTTTTCACCTACTTGGGTGTTGGAGGGGGGATGGGGGGCTTCGAAATCCTTCGTGACTAGCTAACTGATTGGCTGACTGTGCTCCCTCCCTCTTCGAGGTGTCTTGCTGATAGGCAATGGAATTTCATTCCACGTTTTTCTTCTATATGGACCCCCTAGCCAATGACAGGGGTCCCGGGTGCTGTCTCCAAGTTTCCAAGATCAAACCCCCCTATGGGGCCCGCTGTCTTCTGGCCAACATGGGTTGGCTGAAAAATCGCAATTCCAGTGGAAGGACCAACTATGCACTCCTAGTGGTGCTCATTGGCCCCCAAAAGCGCTATTTTGGGCCTAGTTGCAACGTGGGGGGCACAACTTGGGTGGCCTTTCACCACCACTATGCGTTGATTCGCAACCAGGGTTCTTTCCAATTTTTTGTTCAACATGGACCTCCTCACCACTGACAGGGGTCCCGGGTATCATCTCGAAGTTCCAAAATCGGCCCCCCTATCAAGCCCCACCGGTGAGGACTTGGCCATTTTTAGGCCAGCATGGGAGGGTTGAAAAAATTGTGATTTCAGGGTGACCACTGACAACCTGCGGAGTGCCTTGGGCTATTGTTGGGGATCATTTGGTGACAATCAAAGTGCGTACAAACTCATGTAGCACCAACTAGGCCCTCGTAGTGATGCTTGTTGGCCCCAGAAACACCATTTTGGGCCTGTTTGCACCGCGATGGGGATGGGCGGAACTTCGTTGGCCTATAGTTTACAATTTCCACAACGTTGCTCGTCTCTCTTTGAGGTGCCCTGCCAAAGGCAATAGAACGTAGCAGGGGCCTTGAATTGGCTCTTTCCGGGGGCCCTTCAAGGGGCTCCATCAAGTGGGTCTTTCAGGGTGGTCCTTCATGGGGCTTCCTTACGGGGGTCCTTTGGGGGCTTCACCAACATGGTCCCTTATGGTGGTCCTTCAAGGGGATCTCAGAGTGGGTTTTTTTTAGTTGGGTCCTAGCCGCTTGTGTTTGTCAACAGACTTGAATTCACATCTCCAGTCAAGCTACAAGGCCTTGCCCTCCATAGGGGTACTTTCCATGTACTGTTAAAACTTTCTAGTTGCCTGTAGCATGCCATTGTTTACCCAGGGTGGGGCACGGGGCTGAAACCTAGTTGATCAAGAATATAGAGGATAAACTGACATACACGAACAGGGGCAGAATCAAATGCAAAGAAGGCGATGCTACTTGGGGGGGGGATGCCATGAAGACTAAAAGTACATATGTGGTGGGGGGGGGATGGAGACATGCTGGGGCCCAGTTATGCCCATGGGTAGGATGGCTGGCCCACAAGCTACCACAAGTTAGCCCCTTTCGAGCACGAGGAGTCACCCCCACCATCCTTTCTCTGTCTCTTTGGCGATGGGTTGCTCCCTTATCTGCTATTGCCAACCTATCAAGACCTAGTATTGGGACCGAGCTGGTGGGGAAGGGAGCATGATGTACATGAGTCAAAGCAGCTCAATAAGGACTCGTGTCAAGGACCGTATGAAAAAATGTTTTGGATCAATCTAGATGCACCAAAGGAAGACTCCGGTTGTTGTGCATGTGGCTGCTTGGCCGCACGAGGGAGCGTGAGCATGCCAGGTGCGTGCCAGGCATCCTTTAGGCTGACCAGCGCTATCTGAGGTGTTAACCAAGAGTTCTCACCTTGGGAACCCAATCTCACAAAGGTTATTATCCATATGAGTCCTCCCCATTTTGGGTCCCCAAATGCAGCAGGGGTGATGTATGCACTGGATTGATATATGTATCCCCCCCCCCCTTGTCGTTCAGGGTCCAGATCAACTGGACCCTGAAGTCCCAGGCTTTGGCGAACATGCAAGTCCAGTGGCGACCCAAAAGTGCAGGCAAGTGGCACCCGTTCCAGTGGGAGGCGATCCTCCACTGTCCGACGGCAGAAGGACACAGAGCGGTGCCCTCCTCGGTGAGCAGAACTGGAGATTGCATGCATGTGTGGCTGGCAAGCCGAGCGGACCTCTTGCGGTTGTTCCAAAGAACGCTCTTCAGGCAGGCGGACCCGGTACCCGGGGACGCTGTGCGGTTCCTCTAAACGCTGCTGAACACACCCCCATGCGAAAGAAGATACGCATGACAGGGGGTGACACAAAGGAGAAGAAGAGTGGAGCGCATGGTGCAGATACCCTATCGTCGTGGCTCAGTGGATACACCACACCTCTTCTGTCCCGTGGAGGATGGTTCGAACCCCGGGGGGCATAGAGATGCACCGAACAACCCGAACCCCCTTTTTGGGCGCGAGAGAGAGAGAGAGAGAGAGAGAGAGAGAGAGAGAGAGAGAGAGAGAGAGAGAGAGGGTAGAGCACAGTGGGAAAGGAACAGAGAGGAGCAACAGGAGAGATAGAGCAGGGGAGAGCAAGAGAGAATGGGAGGGAGAGAGTAGGAGAGAGACCCACAGAGCAAGAGACCGGGGATAACCGGCGCAAAGGGAGGGTGGTGGGTTCGAGCTGACCAGGGTGGGTTCGAGCTGACCAGGGTAAAAGGGACGCCACGGCAGCACGGAGCAGTCAAGAAGTGAAAAAGCAGGGCGCCGTAGCGCCCCTGAGCCACAGGCTCGACACGTCGTCACGTGTTGAACAGCCGAAGCATGACTGGGGCTGCGAGAGTGCGGCCCACGTGAGGCAGCTGGAAGTCAGCGGGCAAGAAAAAGCAAACAGCATGCGCATGAATGTGCACGCATGGTGTGGTACAGAAAGGGTATGCGCCAAACAGCCATGACCTGTTGAGGTGACCGGCAGCCGGAACAATTGTTGAAATGTTGAGACGCCTTGCGCCACCAAAGGCGCCTTTGCGCCCCCGAGGTTCGGGTACGACACGTCCTCACGTGCCAGAGAGCAAGTGCATGACAGGGGCACGACCTGCAGGGCAAGGGTTAGAGACTAACCGGCACTGTGGGAGGGTGGTGGGTGCGAGCTGACCTCAGTGTCCAGAGGACCGAAGCCAAAGCACAGTCAGCAACCACCTGGTGTGGTACAGAACTGGTCTGCGCTGCAGTGCAGCAAGAAAAACACTGAACAATGTGGTTATGACCATGCGCCTGTGACACGGGGGCGTATGCGAACCCAGTTTCCGTTGCCTCATGGCCTTGTCGTTCCCCACCCCTTGTCGTTCCCGGGGGGGGGGGGGGGGGGACCGTCACTTGGTCAACCCAAAATTTTTCGTTGCGGCTCATTGTGTTGTTGTGTGGGTGACTGTGTTGTGGGGCACTACCACTTGCATCCCTTGCACTCATGGCAGGACATTTTGCTCACTTTCGCTGAAATGGAACTTGATAGCACAACCATGTTTCCCCATAGGACAAGTGTGATGTTCATCCGCTCCACGGGGGAACCTGTTTTGGCGCAGGTCGTTGGACATTCGGAGCACGGTGAACAAGTTGTATTTTACAAGGGACATTCCCGAAGGGAAATGGGTTCCCCAAAATCTGCTTGCGCCTGCCAAGCCTCCTACCAAGAAGGCAAAACCACCACCCAAGAGTGCTGCCCAAAGCATTCCAGTGGAAAGTGGAGAGCATGTGCAAGAGTTCAAGGTGAAGTGGAGCAGGACCAAGAAATTTTACACCGAGCCGGTCAAGGAGTAGGTCTCCGTACATTGGCAGCCCTTTGAACACATCCTATGCTGACCTCTTTTGTTTTATGCTGCAATTTCTGTGCCTGCAAATGTGCGTGTACGGTGGGGCTGTGGTCCCCCAGGGGGGGGGTGGGGGACCGTCACTTGGTGACCATCCCCCAGGGCGTGGTGGGGGACCGTCTTCCCTGGGGTGGGGAACGACCAAGGGGGGGGGGGGGTATGTGCTTTGTGCTATCAAAAGCCCACCACCAGACTTTGTGGCGAATGTAATGAAGCTGATTGCGCTGAATGTATTGACCCACACCTTTATGGGGTCAACATAGCAATCTGAATTGGCAGGTTTTGTGTTGTGCTGTGTGCTCTGCAGTGATGGTTTTGCGGTTGATTTGGTTGGTATGGTGGCAATTTTCTGGTCTGCTCTTCTAGTGGAGGGTAAGTCTAGGACTCTTGCCCAAAAGTAGCGTGCCCATGCGTACTCAACATTCACCACCAATGCCCTTGCAACTCAGCCTTCCACCCCCTGCAGGTGTTGTCTCGGTACAGCACTCCAGTGTGCAGCCAAAGTGGCCTTTGCCCACTGGATGTCACCATGACCCCCAGGTGCCAAGGCAATCCTGCTGGGCCTGTGACTTGGCCATCCCTCTGGTGGATGTGTGCCATGGCCGTTAGCATTGTGGCTGTGGCCCTCATTCTTCGGTCCTGGGCAGGCAACACTCGACATGAGACCCTGCAGTTTTTGTCCAGGCCTGTCTCAGGTCCAACGCGAGCCCCTCTGCCCCCCCTGACCACGCGCATGCTGTCCAGAGGTGGGATGCCACCCCACACCACCGCAGCGGGGGCGGCTGTGATGACGCCAGCGCTACCTCCTGTGGCGGTGCCCCCTACATCGGCCTGGCGATCCATTTACCCCACGGACCCCACAGACCTCCTGGCACTGCGGAGCGGTGGGGCAGTCCCTGATGGTCCCTGGGGATTTACTACTTTGTATGTCATCACGGTCCTTCTGGGCTGCATGGGGCTCCGCTGCCGCCTTCCCAGCCCTGCCCACGACCGTGTGGACCCTGGTGCAGCAAGCGGTTTATTGCAGGCTGTCTCTCTTGCTTCCTGCCGGAGCCCTCCCCAAGAGTCTGCTGCGCCCCAGGGTGTTGCAGGGGCAGGGCCAGAGACAGAGCCGTGGACTGTGGCCATTATGACCGCAACTGGAGACAAGCCGCCTGCCGCACAGCGCTCTTGGGTGCCCATTTGGGTATCCTGCCCCCCTCAATCCTGATCAGTCGACACCTGAGCCATACTGTGCACCCATGAATGCATCGCTCGGTTACCCTCCAACCACCATTGGTCACTGCCCAACCACCGTCAGTTGCTGCCCAAGTATGATTGAGTGTACGCTGACTCACCTTTCTTTTTTGAGGATGTGGGAGCACCCTGAAGATAGTCAGCAGTTGCATCCACCACTACCAGGGTGGCCTGCGGGCCCAAACAGCAGCGAAAAAAAAATGTTCATAGGCTTTCAGCCATCCCACCTGGTTTATGGTACTGAGCAGAGGCAGTAAGGGGGGCATCTGGCCATCAGAGCCATCTGGCTCCTCAGCGGACCCATGTGTGCATAACACCACAGCCTGCCGTCTTGATGGTGACAACAAACATTTGGCCCTTGCAATGTGAAAAAAAATTGGCCCTTGCATTGGCAAGGTAAGGTATGCAAGAACTCACATTGGTGGGAGCAACAATGAGTGTGCATGGTGCTTAGCAATGCACCCTCCTGTATGAATCATTTGGGATGGCGGTCGGGGCGGTTGGAAGCCTGAGTACATTCCTGTTATCTTGATGACAACCAGACAACAATGAGCCCTTGCAGTGGCAAGGAAGGTTAAGCCAGAGCATTGGTTGTGTCTCAATATGACATGCAGCCCCCCAATCAAATCCATCAGGCCCAGTACCGACCAAACTTTAGAGATCTGCGGAAATATTTAATTCTGTGGGCAAAGTGTGTTTACACGCAAAAAAAGAATAATTCAAAAAACAAAATTGATTTTTCAGGGCCAGGCCTTGGAAACGGTAAAAGGGTACGCAAAAGTGCGCACAAAGTAAATAATTCTGTGCACGGATGTCCCTGTATTCTTTTCCTTTTGCAGACACAATGCTTAGTTTGCGCTCATTTTTTCAAGTTATCCCTCATGAAACTGCTATGGCCCGCTTTGCAGCTGAAGGCGAAAGGGCAGAAATATCTGATTTTTGTCGTGGGACTGTACTTGGTATGGTTCAAGCGGTTGAGATCCCTGCCACACCTGCCCCGCAGCAATTTTGATGTCGCCCTGTTTGCTCAGACAATTGTGACCCAGTTGGTGGAGGAGGTCCTGGCGCAAGAGGTTGCGCCACCAAACTGAAGATACAATACAAAAAATGGGAAATAGAGCACCAACAAATGGCGCTTGACTGCTGCTAAGCATCGGACTAGAAATTTGAAATTCCTGGTTTGAAATTCCTGGCATGGCAGCAGGGGCTAGTAGGTGCAGAAATCAGGGACCAGTGGCAACCATCATCATCATACCAGGGCACATTCAAAAAATTTGTACCGTAGGCAACATTTGGTACAGGGGCAGTTGGGGTTGCAACCTCTGGGGGGGGATCAGTAAAAGGGCTCAATTGACTGGGAGAATTTGCATCAGGCCGAAGGCGCCAGAAGGAAAATTTTGTCAATGGTGGCCTACTACAAAATGCCATTGATGCAAGCATGTCCATCACGAGCTGCTACGCACCATGCGTGCACTGTGCAGGGCTTTGGACCAAAACCAGGCCCAATGGTCACCCCTCATAGCCCCTTGATGCTGTCCGTTGGAGGCTGTAACTGTTTCAGAAAAATTGGGTGCATGGGATCTTAGCACAAGCCCTCATGTACCGTGCGCCCTCCATGTCCCCTACTGTCCTCAGGGAGGGGGGGCTTTCTTTATGACGGAGAAATTCCTCAATCCAGTTTGCTCAGACTTGGGGAAAATGCTCTCACACTTGCTCGGACCTGGGGAAAATGCTCTCACACTTGCTCAGACTTGGGGAAAATGCTCTCACACTTGCTCAGAATTGGGGAAAATGCTCTCAGACTTGCTCAGACTTGGGGAAAATGCTCTCAGACTTGCTCAGACTTGGGGAGACTGCTGTTCGTCTGCCTGACTTCAGGTGCAAATGCTGCTGAAGCTGTTTGCCACTCTCATTTTCTGGGCCATGGCGTATCTTTGGTTCTTCAAGAGCATCCACTTCGTTGACTTCCTCGTTCGCAAGTCACCTGCCCTTGGGATTCCTGCCTACCTTTTACTTGCACTGCCACCAGCCTTTTGCCTTCGGTACCGTCCGTTCCGTGCCTCGATCTTAATGACTGTTACTGGTCTGGCCCGATTTACTAGCTCCCCAGTCCTGAAGCATCTCTTAGTTTGCGCTGCCGAGCCCATGAATCGGGCCATTGAGCTGAGTCTGGCATTCTTTGCCTCCAACCTGTTCTTGAACGCTTTTCCTGACACAATGCCGCTGATACAAGTGCCAAAGCATTTTGAATTCTTGGGACGCCACCTGGATGCAAACAAGGACAAATTTCTGACTGCACTTGAAGTGCAGGTGGGCTTTCAAATCTTCTCCTCCAGGTCATCCTCATACTGCCCTGAAATCCAACCTTAACCCCATTCAGAACTGTGGGGTGCCACCCAAATTCTGCTCGGTTTTTGTATAGTTTTGTGTAGTTTGTATAGTTCTTGTATCGTCTGCTGCTTTGTGTGTGTGTGTGTGTAGTTTAGTTTACTTTGGTTTGTGTTTTTTCTTTTTATTCAGAGGCCGGGGAGGTAACATGGCTATGGAACCCTATATCGTGGGTCCCCCAGCATGATGATGGCGCTACGTAGCCCCCAAGACCAAGGAGGGGGCAGGAAATTCATTGGAATGTGTGATACCCAAATTTTAAGGCTGAACAGGGGCTCGTTACCAAACAGAGGTTGGCAATGGTGTGCCTAGGGGGGAGCGTTAGCGTGCCGGGCATTTTTTTTTTTACCATTCCCCACTCGTGCCTGTTTTTGCCCCCACCTCACCAAACAATTTGGAGTACCTTCTCGCTGTGTCTAAGAATTTGGCCCATCCTTTGCACCCAGTTTATGACGATGGCAAGGGTGGTGGTTGGAAATGGTGGGAGTGACATTTGTGTTGTTGAATTCTCATATTTCGGCTTATACAAGGTGCCTTGCAGAGAAGGTTTGCAGTCTAGTGCGGTCTACTTGGGGGACTTCCCAAGGTGAGGATAAACTTGGGGTTAGAGATAAGATACTTAATACAAAGGGAGCGCGCCAGGCATGCGCCGGGCGCGCGCCAGGCAAACATTCCCCCTAAGATTCTCCTGTGCAACTGAAAGTGCAGAGTTAGGGTTCCTCAACTGCTCTCCGCCCTGCGCAGTTGCGCAGTACACACTTCCCCTTGGCGACGGTTTACTGGGTTGAAAAAGTGTCTTATTCAGTTAAAAAAAAGTGTTTTTTTAAAAAAGAAAGCCTTGGTTGAGAAAAGGAACAACGAGAAAATAAACCATTGATATGGAAAGGATTATATAGCTATTTCTCACCTGCAGAGGCATCCTGAAGGAACTAGATTTTTTTTTTCAGGACCGTCCTTAGGGACCACCCCAAGGGACCATCAACCGCCAAACACCAACCGCCACCAACCGCCAGTCGCCAACCGCCAACCGCCAACCGCCCACCGCCAACACATGGTGTGCCCGCAGGCTTTTGTGGGAAAACTGTATAACGGAACACTTTTTTTCCTTCCGTTAAGGACCGGCCTGGTCACCTGGGACCCAATCACAGCACCGAGGCTACATAGGCGATGCGGCCTAGCGCCTTTAACCCGGCGTGCAAAGGCAGCCCTTGTGCGGAGGCTACGAATCCAACTGACACTCACACACTCGGGGCCTCTGCAGCGTGCAACTTGACACGTGGAGCTATCCATCAAATTGGCTGACTACCCAAATGCACAAAAGCAGCCGTCGGCTGCAAAGAGGCTGTCAGTCAAACCGACCACGATAGTCAATAGTCAATAGTCAATCGGTTTGTCATGCTGCGTAGTGCCTGAGTACGCGGGGCAGTCGGTTAGCTCGATTGGTGTCCTTTGCACGGGGACTGCCTTTGCAAAATCTGGCCCTTTGCCAACAACCCTCTGCCCTGCCTGATGCCCTTTCCATTCCTTGCTCAAGGCTGCTGCAAGCATTAATGTCTACACTGTTGGCACGCTACTTGTTGGCGGTGAAGTCCGTCCCTCCGACTTTTCAACCAACGGATGACTACCCTGAGAGCCTGTTTTCCCCTGTCCGCCGCTACTGGACTGCGCTGCAGAAGCGGCGAGGCCCAGCTGTCGTCATTGACCTGCTGCTCACCCTTGTGATTCTCGCAGGCGCAGTATTGGCGTGGCTGCGTTTCCTCAAAATCCCCCCAGAAACTGTGCTCACCTTTGGGGGTGTTGGGGGACTGGCCCTTGGGCTTGCCTCACAAGCAATTGTTGGGGACCTTGTGTCCGGGTTGTTGCTATTGATAACACAGCCGTTTGCAGTTGGCGACAAGATCCAGACGGGAGGTCGCAAAGGAAAGGTGAAGAATATTGGGTGGAGCTCCACAGTGATTGAGGTCCGCTGTGCATGGCCTGTATCTCTGCCTTTCTGTCTCTCTCTCACCCCTCCCTCTCCTGTCTGTCTTGCTCTCCCCACATCATGTCCCTCCCACCCTCCCTTCGTGTGTCTTTCCTCCCTCCTTCCCTCCTCCCTTCACTCCGTGGGTGTGCTTGCTCGCTGTTGCCCGGAGGGCAGTGGGCCCCCATACTTTGGGCCCAGGCGACCGAAGGCATTCAGAAGCCTGCGGTTCATTTTCATAATACATCTACCTCTCAAAATGGCCGCATTGAAGAGTAATCTGACATGGCAAACACAGTTTTATTTAGCTAGATTTGTTGTAGAGAAATCAAATTGGGCCCAATTTTTTTGGGCTGCATCAGGGATGCACTCTGAAGCTGCACAAATAAATCACCTCAAAGTGCGTTGTTAGATCAAACGCAGGCGTGACAGCTACAGATCCCCACCCTTTAGGGGGGTATTTATGTATGTGTGATATTGGATTTTTAACCCCCTGGGAAAATCATCATGTTGGGAGACAAAATTACTCCCCAACAAATTTTTTGATTTTGACCCCTCCAACCCCCCCCCCCCCCCCAAGACGCAGGACAGACTGGGATATGTGATCCAGCAGAAGCACTCGGCCAAACCCACCAACGCCAAGTACACCGACACCAACAAGGAGCCCCCTTGATCCAGGATCTTCCTCCTCAAGGGGAAGGAGGGGACAGGGCGTGATGACACCCTCTCCCCCTCCCCTTCCCCCTCCCTACAGCAACATGTTCCCCCGCTGCCCTTTACCCCCCAGGACAGGACGAACATGGAGAGTCCAGAGGAAACTGGGCAGGGGGAAAGGGAAACACAAGGGGAGGTAACAGGGCAGGGCAGACCACGCTCGCCGAAAATGGTGCAGAGCGCAGAGGGAGGCAAAGGAAAGGACCAAGGGGAAAGAATCATTGTTGTTGTTAGAAGCTCCTGTCAGGAAAATGATCCTGCAGATGCATACACCAGCGCTCACAAGTCAGTGCTGGAGTCGGCAAACCCAGCATGGACTTGGAGTGTGCATCTGGATGCGCGACAGCTGTCCCCGTAGTAGTCAAACAGGACAAGTCACCCAGGGGCTCCAATTGACACAACCAAAACATGTTCGGACCCACAGAGGGTCGGAATGTACAATGGTGAGAGGCCAATATGCGCCGCTAAAGGCAAGCAAAGCAACACCATGGCCTCGTGCCCCCCCCCCCCCCCACGCCCCCCTAAAACCTGCCACTTCTTGGGGGGGAGGGGGGCAAAATTTGGTTGGCCTGTAGCTGCCACTGTGTGTGTCGATTTGGACCCAGGTCCACGGGGGGGGGGGGGGCGACTCCGCGGGTCCTGGGACGCCAACTACCCCCCCCCCCCCCCTAGGGGCCTTCGGCCAACAGTTAGTTGCCAAAGGTGTCGCCCTCAGGCGTCCATGGGCGCCTAAGGCGCCCGATGCTACATGAACACCAAAGGTGCCTTAAGGAAAATTTGGTCCAATTTGCACCCCAACACTATCCTTAAACCCAACCTTGAGTCTAACACCCACCCCCAACCCTCAGCCTACTCCTATCCCTACACCTAACGCTAATCAAGACTGAATATTGGGACCGAGCTGGTGGGGGAGGGAACATCAGCTATGACTGGTGAGGGACATCAAGAATGATTCACACATTGATGGCTCTTGACAAAGTGAAATCAGCATGCAAGTGAACCCCATCACCACGAGGCCCACTTTCAAGGCTTTTTGGACATCCGAGGGGCCAAAATGCCCCAAAATGGGCTCAAAATGGGCTGATTTCACCCGTTTGTGCACCCCAAATGGTCTAGGATGAGGTTTGGAAAAATGGGTTTTTGAGCCATTTTTGACCCATTTTTGGTACCAAAACAACCCATTTTCAAGGCATTTTGGGATTTTTGGAGGACCAAAATGGGCCACCACCACCTCAAAACGGTCCAAAAACACTTGTTTTAGCGTCGCACATGGTGTAGGATCATTTTTGAGAAAAGTCATCTTTTTGCCCCTACTTGACCCTGTTGACCCATTTGGGCACCCACCTGTTTGTTTGGGCTTGAGCTTGCTGAGAAAAGTCATCTTTTTGCCCCTACTTGACCCTGTTGACCCATTTGGGCACCCACCTGTTTGTTTGGGCTTGAGCTTGCAACTTGCCGCAGCCTAGTGGGCCTAGGTATTGGGGTCTAGGCGTCCGTTTGGGCAATTTTGAGGGGTGGAAACCACAAAAAGTGGGGGTTGCGGGTGGAGTAGGTGCCCTCGGAATCGCATTTTGAGCCATGTAGCAAAAGATATGGCCTATTCTTGGTTTGTGGCTGTCGGCATTTGGAGCTTCCGGGGGGCATTTTTGGGCCGTTTCCGGGACATATCATGGAGTTAAAGGGCCGCAAAGAGCTCGTTGACACGGGGAAGTCAAGCGGCACGTGGAGTGTACCCACCGTTTCCCTTCGTTTGGCCGTTTTGAATGTGTTCCAGGGCTTTTTTGGCCCAAAAATGGCTGTTTTTGGCCCTAAACTGCAGTTTTTGAAACTGAGGTCCGCCACTTGCGAATCCCGTTCCCGGCCGCCACCGTTGAGTTTCTTGCTCAAACTTTGTGTGATTGTACTTCACACCCATAGGTATCATGCACCAAAATTTCATCTGAGTCTGAAGCACCACGACGGAGTTATGATTTTTAGCCATTTCGCGCCTGCTGCTGCTTGCTGCTTGCTTGCTTGCTTGCTGCTAAACCTGGTAGGTCCACCCTAGACACTAAAAAGGGTTATAAAACCAAGACTGGTTCCACCAGCTCGGTGACCCTAACCCTAGCCCTAACCCTAGCCCTGGCTCTCACCCTAGGCTAGGGTCAGAGTGAGTGTTGGGGTCCAAAATGAAGAGCGATGATGTGGCAAAAGCAGCCATGAACGAAATTGGGGGGATCTTGTTCAGCCCAATCAACATGGCTGGCATGGCCAAACCAACTAGCTGCAAAGGTTAGGGTTAGGTTTATGGTGATGGTATGGTTAGAGGGAGGGCAAGGGGAGGTAAGGGGAGCCTGTGCCCCCCTCCCCTCCCCAACACCCCAAATCGCCCCACCTGGACGTGTAAAGCGTAAGTCGCTTATTTTTTTTTTTTTGGCGTAAGTCGCGTTTTTTTTTTGGCGTAAGTCGCGTGTGGAAAAAAAAAACTGAAAAATGTAGGATACGCGACTTACGCTTTTTTTGCGACGCGACCTACACCAAAAAAAAAAAGTTACGCGACTTACACTTTTTTTTTATATAAAAAAGCGAGTTACGCCTTTTTTTTTTATAAAAAAGCGAGTTACGCTCTTTTTTTATATAAAAAAGCGAGTTACGCTTTTTTTTTTATAAAAAAGCGAGGTACGCTTTTTTTTTATATAAAAAAGCGAGTTACGCTTTTTTTTTTTATAAAAAAGCGAGTTACGCTTTTTTTTCATAAAAAAGCGGGATTTTTTTTTTATTGTTAAGGACAGCCCTTAAGGAAAGCCCCTAGAGGCTATTTGCCCCGGCCGAACGTGGGCCATGTCTACCCCCCCCCCTTTTGGGGATCGCCGAGACGGCAGGGGTTACGCAGCAATTCCGGCCCTTTTTTGGGCACCACTTCTGATTTTGCCCCCCGCTCTGAAGCGGTGGGGATCCCCGATACGGCAAGGGTGAGGTAGCCACTTTGCCCACTTGTGGGCCACTTCTGATTTTGCCCCCCCCGCTCTGAAGCGGTGGGGATCCCCGATACGGCAGGGGTGAGGTAGCCAATTTGCCCACTTGTGGGCCACTTCTGATTTTGCCCCCGGCTCTGAAGCGGTGGGGCTCCCCGATACGGCAGGGCTGAGGTAGCCACTTTGCCCACTTGTGGGCCACTTCTGATTTTGCCCCCCCGCTCTGAAGCGGTGGGGACCCACCCCCCAGCATGCAACAAAGGACACCACAGACAGTACCATACTGCTACTCGGATCCGCGATGAAAACTCCGGACCAATTATGCATTGTGTATAGCACTTTGCAGTGGCTTCGTGCAGCACGACTCCATGCTGCAGAGGCCAAAAAGAGCGGTCGACCGATCTGGATAGCCGTTGATGGCACGGGAGAGACCATCTGCGAAAAGAACCGAATCCTGCTGCTGTGTACCCTCACTACGGCCCACACCATGGTGATAATTGCCGTGGCTGTGGTTGGTACGGAGAACAAAGTGGCGTTGCGGTTTTTTTTGCGGAAGGTGAAGGAGGCCATGGAACGCATGTATCCCGACTTCGATTGGGACGTTGATTATGTGATGAGCGATGGGGCCACGGGCATTGGCTCATCCGCCAAGAAGATATGGCCCGGGCTCAAAGCCTGGTTGCAATGCCTGTTTCATGTCATCCGTAATCTTACTGCTAAGCTTATGGCTTTAGTTGCAGACAAAACCGTTCGGGCTGAACTCCGGAAGTGCCTCAAGACACTATCCTTTGCGTGGTCTTTGGCAGTGTTCGCGGCGGGATGGGCTGCACTGCGTGCACAGTATTCTGCCTTCCCTGCATTCCTTGCTTATGTGCAAAAGGAATACATTGACCAGCGCACATATTTTGATGCAGGAGATGCCCTCTTTTTTCATCAGGGGGAGAAGTCCAAAAAAAGGGGACGCAACGGCGAGCGGGTGAGGACATACCCTCTTGTTGATGCCGCAGCAGTGGCGTCATGGAATAAGACATTGCGAAAGATAGAGAAAGGCAAATCGGTGCAATGGAACGATTTTGTTGCATTCCTGTCAATCCACCGGGTCAACGCAGAGCGTTGCCTTTGCCCAACATACGGGATGTATGCCATGTGTGAAGGCGTCCTTTTGTGGCACATTGTGAAGGTTCCAGGCTTCAAGGTTCCCACCCAGTACTCCTGGGAATTGATTGCTCAACGGCCCTTCAAGTTGGGACGTGTGGAACGCTTGGTCACTGCACGGGCAGAACCACCAAAACAGTCTTCCTCAAAGAAAGCCCAGAAGAAGGGCCCGAAACAACGAGGTCCGCGATCCAGTACGGATGATGCAGCATCAGATGCGTCCGAGGATGCTGTGGCAGTGCCCTCCAAAGGCGACTCCGCCCTGCATAGGAAGACGTGGCACCAATTGAACCTTTTCCGCCCCCCTTGGACTTGTGGGCAGTGCGAGCGAAAAGTGTACGTGTGGTGCATGCACTGCGAAGGCTGTGGTTTTTGCTTGACCAGAGTGGAGTGCCCCATGCGAGGCCGCATCCCTCCTGATGAGGATGCGTGGTTGTACCGCAAGTGGCAAACAGAGGTGGACGTGGATTCCCTCTTCCAAGCTACCTTGCCCCCTGGTCCTGTTGAGGATGAGGGGGACTCGTACGAGGCGCTCGTACTAGCTGGTAGGGTGAGCGAGCTTTCAAATACCGCCACTCCAGAGCAAGATGCTGTGGTGCCTGTCCTTGCCCCTCCCTCCAACGTAGCCAAGCCGTTGATGGCCGGCATTTCCGAGGAGGAGGATACTGCTATCCCTGTGGCTCCAGCACGGATGGCGACCCGCCGGACGCCCGTCGATGAAACCAAGCCTCTTGTTGTGGGAGATTGGTTAAGCGACAAGGACATTGTTGTGTGGCAGAACGACAAGTTGTACCACAATGAGGTCGAGGAGCCACGGGCATGGACTATGGCGGTGACATACATTGCGTCCTGCCTGAATAGGATGAGGAAGTACGAAGACAGTAAGGGCAACAACCATAAAACAGTTCGTTTGGCTTGGAGGCGGCGCCACATATTTATTGTTAATAGTGACGCTCGCGAAGGGCTCCATTGGTTTCTTTGTGCCATCGACTGCAAAGTCCCAGTATGGGCCTTCAAAGTCCACATTTGGGAGCCACTTTGTGGTACTTCTTTGGTCCGGCCAATGTTGAAGCGCCTCCAGTCAAAGGGTGTTGCCGCACATACTCGGGCTTTGGGTTTTCAAGAGGATGGTTGGTCATGTGGCTATCGATCGCTGCATCTTTGTGATGAGGTGGCCAACCAAAGGGGAAGCCTGGACGATGTTGTTGTTACACGTTTGCCGAAAGGATTCTTCAAGGAAGCACTGCGCATCATCAATGCAGATCGCTCCGTCCGAGTCCCCGGCACCATCCCGGAGAATGGGTGGGAAAAGGAGTTGACTTGCTGGAAGCCCGGAGAATCTCCTTCTCCTCCAGCCTCCAACCCTAAGTCCCTGCCCCCATCTACTTCCCCCCTCCTTTTCGATGAAGAGGATCCTCTTTCAGAACCCGAGGGCAACATTGCTGCCTCCTCCTCGGAACCAAGGGTGGAAGAATTCCCTGCCTTCCCGGCCTTCAACCCCGAGGACGTGCCCCAAGATGGGAAGTCAGTGAAGGGCAATGTTAAGGCCCCTCCACAAACCCCGCAGTCCACTTCCTCTTCTAACCCCCCCACAAGTGATGATGCCCGTCCATCCGTGTTCATCTGTCGGAAGTTTTTCAAGGTGCCCGAGGCGTACCCAAAGGGCGCAGAGGGTCGGTTGGTGAACGACAAACGGTTTATTCGAGAGCTGGAAGAGATGCTTGTGAAGGACATCCGTAACGCTTGTGCGCGGAACACAAATCCGCGTGCAAAGCCGAAGGCATCGGACACAAAGTCTGATTTGATCTACAAGCGTGTGTTTGGCGACTTCTTGTAGTTGGCCCCACGCCATTATGGTTGCATGCGAAGAATGTAGTTTGCCCCAGGTGACCGGACTCAGGTGGTATCACTGGCTTGAGCTTCGTAGCCGGTGGCGCCGGCAGCAATATAGTCATTTTGATACCGCTTGCCAAAGGCCGCAGGGCAAATTGCATTTTTTGTTCGCGGTCATGATTCCGCCATCTGCCGCACGTTATTTCCGCCGCCATTTGCCGGTGATGAGTATAAAAACCACCCTTCACGCCACAGCTCCATTGCTTTACCCGTGCCGGAGGTACCCAAAATGTCCGTGGGGGCTATATGCTTCACCTCCTCCGGTAGCAATGGCGGTTGTTGGGTGGTTCTTGTGTTTCCCCGCCTTTTTTTTTGGAAAAATGTGTTTTTTTTTCCCATACGCGACTTACGCCAAAAAAAAAAGTTTACGCCACTTACACCAAAAAAAAAAAAAATTCCGTCGAAAAAAAAACGCGACTTACGCCAAAAAAAAAAAGTTACGCGACTTACGCCAAAAAAAAAAAGCGACTTACGCTTATTTCCACAATCGAGTTACGCTTTCCTCCACCTGGACCCCCCCCCCCCACCACCACCCCGAATTGCCCCACTTGGACCCCCTGAAAGTGCTGCCCTAGGTCGTTGATGGTGCCGGAGGGCTCAGGGCCGGCAAGACCGGGGGGGCAGGCACGCGAGGAGTCGACCTGAACGCTGCTGTTGGGGGCAGAACCGGATACACGGACACCAACGGAGGCAAGAGCGGCGACAACGGAGGCAAGATCCATGCTGATTGTTATCCGGCAAAAAATCCCAGTCTATGAAGAAAATTGATGCGGATTATCCTAAGTACATCTGAGTGTCCATATCTGTCTGAAAAGATTTATATAAATCCGATTGTGAAAAAATATTTGGCCGATCTGGCTCGCGCACGCGCGTCAGCGGCAAATGGCGATTCCGGGTAAATGATCGGAACGCGGCGGATTTACGATGAATGGACCGCGGAATCAGATCCGGCACATCAGAAATATATAGGTCTGATCCTGAGACTGAGCTGCGGGGCGGCGATTCCGCCGAAGCAGAAAAAATGACCAAAATGTAGCCAATCTGGGGCAGATCTGTGAAAATCTGAGCAGATGGGGGTTAGCCGCACTTACACTCCCCCTCCAAAAACACACTGGGGTGTGTCGCTACGTCAACGAAGAACGTAGTGCGGGTAAGTCCCAGAAAAAAATAGAAATGTAGCCTCGATGGGGCGAAATCTGCTTGATCTGACCTGATTTGGGCTGAATTGGCACTGAATCAGGATGGATGTACCTGAAATGAGACAGAATGAGGAGTGACGAACAGTCCTCCGTGCAGTAAAACATTAGGTTAAGGGCTAAAAAGCATGTAAACGTATCGAGAATCGATACCAAACCATGCACTGGTTGAGAATGAGGTAGATTATTGGTGAATTGAGTGGGAGAATCAAGAAATGGAGTGACATCTCGGCGCTCTGGCACAGTTTAGCTGTCGCGGGCACGCTACGGTGTCCTCCACGTACTCTACATCGTGTTACTCCCGCTTTTCTCGTTCTGAAAAGTGCAGCATGTGCTTCAGATTTGGCGCATCTGGTGGATGATCACAAGATTCAGCAAGATTGAGAATCAATTTGAGCAGAGATGAAGGAGATGAAACAATCACAGAGAGGGAAAACAAATACAAATGTAGTCTGCAGGCCCTAAGTGAACCACAGAAGGTAGGGATGTTTTTCTGTTCACTTAGTTAGGCAAAGCCGTAAACAGATCTTCGAGGAATGAGAGGAGATGACAAGGAAATCAACCTAAATTGTCCTAAAATCAGCAAATTCCCTAAGATGAAAGTGAAATGAAGCGGAATGTCTAGAACTGAAACTACTAATACCTTCGTTTAGACTAGAGTTAATATATATTGTCGTTTATTCAGCTGAGTTGTGCTTTCCGGCACGTTGGTTCGCGAGCATCCAACAGATTCCATGAAAATCTGGATCATGTGATGATGCCTCATGATGAGACATGATGGCCCTGGATCCTTGGCATGTAACGCGCCGAAGGTTCGCTGAAGGCGCTTTACTGACAGTATATAACTGAGAGACACCGAATAGTCCTTTATTTACAGTGGCGACGGTGTCAATCGACTTGGACAAGGCCCATCTTTCGATTGAGTCCCACAAGACACTTGGATTCACCATTTTCGACAGTTTCAGGTCGGATTGAGCTCACATTGGCGTGTGCCAAAAATACACTCGGTGTAGCTTCGGTGTATTTTGGTTGTCTGAACAATTGACGTCGGGGTTTTGCTGCAACAGTGCAAGATTGATGGACAAACCTGAGGAATTCAAGGTAAATTCAAGGAATCTGGATCTGAATCTGGACTTTGGCTTCAGCATCACGGCAAATGAAGGTAAGATCTGTGTTCCTGGCGTCCAATCTAGTGCAGCCAGTACTACAGGGGGTGCCTGTAGGGGTGAATGTCGCTGCGCAGCGTTTTTACTATGTACATTTGCTTCCATCTGCACCAGTAGCCAAATTCCAAAGATGCACAGACCAACAGAGACAAGATTACCCCGAATCTGCCTGAATTAAGCCTGAGTTTGGTTTTTTCTGGACACGGCAGCACACTCCGTGGCTTTCGGCAGCGTATCTACGCCTTGTCTGCCGAACGGAGACCAAAGAAAAGTTGATTGACGTCAAATTATCAAACATTCGCAGTTCTCCACATCATTTCGAAATCAGGAAGAATGAACAGTGGATTGAGCAGAATGTGGTTTATACGACATGATGTGGTTTTTTCAAGTCGTCAGAACACTCACATTGGAATAAGTGGTCGACGGGGCGAGGCTGGAGCTTTTGTAGGAGTTGGACATGCAAGGGTTTCGAACCTACACCCTTGAGCCCTAGCGACGAGTGCCATGACGCCCTGGACTAGACGACTGTTACCCAGATTATGGCGTCGGCGACTCAAGTCACGACGGATCTCCCTCAATTCGGCCAAGCACGAATACATGTGACCACCAACCTGTCTGGTGGGGCCCTCGTACGGCTTGGGCGCTGCAAATCAGCGGCCGAACTCGAAGCTTGGTCCTCATTTGGCTCCTGGGCTGGCCTGACCGCAGGAGGGGGGATCGACGGATCAGCCCTGGAATGTGGCTGCTGAGGGCCGTAAAAGGCTGGATCTCGATTCACCACAGGTCTTTTTCCGTCGCTCTCCACCTGTCTGTCTGGTTTCGACAGACAGTCTGTCAGGAGTACACCAATTTCGGGGTGCTTCTTGAGGAAGTCGATGAACCCCTTGGTGTACCCATGGACAAAAGAATGGGCTGGTTCCCAGTTGTTGTGACTGGAATCAAAGCCCCTCCACTCACACAGAAATTCCCATTCGCCCTTTTCGTCACGTCTTGCTTCTAAAATCCTCTTGAGTTCGTACTTCCCCCCTTCGATGACCCGATCGGACAAAAATTTCGAAGTCCAAAAAAGGGGTTTAACCCGATCCTTGGGGGAGGGGATCTCTCTCTTGAGGCGATCGCCCGAAACTTCAATTTCCCTGCTGACATCCACACGAATCCTCCACCTGTTCTCACCTAGACGCGCTGTAACAGCGAATGGCCCCTCCCACAAGGGAAGAAGCTTATCATCTCCGTCCAGGGTGGTTTCGGATTTTCGAAGCCAAACTTGATCATCGACTTCAAAATTGTGGGGGCTTTTTCGGGCTTGATTCTGGACCCAAAGCCAGTCAGCTTGATGCTTATCGATTAATTTCGAGACAGTTTTTTCTGCTCGTTGGATTTCGTCCAAAAACAACGAAGCATCTTTACAAGGGCGAGGATTATTCAACGGCATGTTCCACCAACACTTCTTTCGTCCAAAGACAATTTCATTTGGAGAAAGGCCATGATACAAAGGCGTGTTGTGGTAACGGCGAAGCATGGCGAAAAGAATCTCAAGCCAATGGAAGTCCTTCTCACTGGCGAGTTCCTTACGGAGCATATTTATAAGTGAGCGGCCGGCTCTTTCGCCTGGCAGCGCTCGATGTGAGTGGATTTCACATCTGAGGTGATGGATTCCAAGGCGGGTACATAATTCTCTCCACCATTCGGAGGTGTACTCCTTACCTGAGTCCGTAATCACCTCGGATGGGACGTCCCAACCTCCCATCCAGGTCTGCGCGCACCATTTGGCGGCAGCCTTGCCAGTCATTGACTCGATGTTGCAAGGCAACACCTGAATGTAGCCAGAATGACGGCATTGTATAAGGAGCACTCCATTGACCTTTTTGTTGGTCCAATGGCACTCTTCGTCGTCGAGTTCACCAAGATAGAAAAAATCACTGGTGACTCTGTTAAAGAGGCGCTCCGGAATAGGATGTGGCCTCAGATGGCCGTGCTTCTTCGCGCTGGGTGGCGTCGCGACAGCACATTGGGCACATCCGGCGGCTACTTTCATACAATGAGTATATAGCCTTGAGCCAAACAACCTATGTTTAATCATCGACCACAATCTACGACCATGTGCGTGGGGGGACTCCCATTTATGCCACCAGTTTAACACTCGGGGGGCCAGGGCGTCTGGTACGCACAATTTACCCTCCATCCACAGCTTCCCCCCATCCAACGAATATTCAGCATAAATTCCATCCTTGTGAGCATCTTTGGATTTGAGATTTCCAAAGACCTCTTTAAACATGGAATCATGCAGATAATCATTCGTCCAGTCACGGATGATAAGGGAGTCTTTCGGCAGGGGTGGAGTTTTGGCCGGATCTCGACGCTTAATGCCCTGAATCAACCGAAATCCACTTACTGGTCGGGTATACTCGAACCGTTTCACACTCCCTGAGGAGGGATCGGTGACTTTCTCCACGACTTTCAGTGATTTGGTGACGATCTCATGGGCATGCGTCGGATCTGAGAAGGCCGTGATATCGTGACACGGTAATGCATGCTGTTTAACAGAGCATTGCATGCATTCACGTCGAATGAGCTTTTTTTCTTCTTGATCCCACTCGATTACGACGTGGCGGTCCTGCTCCGTACCATGGATGTTGGTACTTTGCAGCCCCTCTGAAGCGGGGTAAGCCCATCGGCTCAGAGCATCCGCTACCGTGTTGTGTTTTCCAGGCAAATACGACACATGGAGGTCAAACAAACTGAGAAATTCATGCCATCTGGCCCGTCGACCAGCTGGGCTCGCGACAGTATCAATGTGTTCGGTGGCCCAATACTCCAGAGATCGATGATCCGTCAGGACCTCGACTCGATTGGTGCCAACCCACGATTGGTACTTCTTCAGAGCGCAGATTATGGCATAAGTCTCTTGCTCACGCGGTGACCATTGCATCTGGCGTGGAGCTAGCTTCCGAGACCAAAATGCAAGAGGGTAATGATCACCTGTGGCTTCATCAACCTGTTCAAGGACAGCTCCGATCGCGTACCTAGAAGCGTCGGTTCTTATATAGAAGGGTCGGTCGAATTTCGGCACGTGCAACGTGGCGACTTCGCAGAGGGCCGCCTTCAAGTGATGGAAGGCCTCCTCGCACTCGTCAGTCCACTTGACACGAACCTTTGAACCTGCCTTGCCCGCATCTCTCCCTACCTTCAATAGTTCAGTGAGGGGGGCAGCAAATTTGGCATAATTCGGCACAAAAGTGTGGTAAAAATTGCAACAACCCAGGAATCCTCTCAATTCCGTGATCGTCTCAGGGCGCTTCCACTTCTGAATAGCGACGAGCTTCCCTGGGCTGGGTCGTCGGGTGCCATTCTCAAGGAGAGAACCACAAAATTCGACTGATTTTAACAATAGTTTTCCCTTCTTTGGCCCACAAATCAGCTGATTGGCATCAAGAATGTCCAAAACCTGGTTCAGCTGCTTTTCATGTAGGGCCACCAGCTCGGCTTCGGTCAGTCCCTCCCCCTCTGTCGCGATGATTATGTCATCTATGTACACACTCACGAAGGCACGAAGCTCAGGATGAGCTGTAAAAAGCACATCCTCCATCATTCTTTGAAAAAACGAAGGGGCGTTCTTCAGGCCCATGGGCATGACCGTCCACTGGACTGGGCCACATGGCGTGCACATACAGGTGAGAGGTCGGCTGTCCTTCCTCAACGGCATTTGGTGAAAGCCGTGACGGAGATCCAGCACAGAAAACAAACGACCTCTTGCCCTCTTGGCGATTTCCTCCTCAATGAGGGGCAGGGGGTGTGAATCCGCCTTGGTTTCGGCGTTGAGGTTGCGAAAATCAACAACCATTCGCCAACCATCAATAGTGTTCTGGTCTGCAGGCGGCGGCTTCGGGACTGTGAAGGGTGCACAGCACCATTCGCTGGTCATACAACCCTCAAGCCAACCAAATTCCCTGAGATTTCTCTCGATTATTCTTCTGAGTATCTCATGTTTCTGTCCATGGTTCTCATAAGGACGCTGTTTCTTCGCTTTGTACCCTTCACGAAGCTCGATGAAGGCTTCACCGAACTGCCCACGGACAGGGGGGTTTTTGATCAACTTCCCCGAAAGGGTTGTGTCCTTCCGTTCCTCAAAAATCTTATCTCTTTTCTTGGAACACAACTCAGTGTCCACCTGATCGCCAGGAATTACTGTCGAAAAAACTTTGGCGATTTCTTCGGCCTTGGCAGGAAGAATCTTCTTACGGATGTCCCTAAAAAGGTCCGTATCAACTGCCTCTTGAAGATAGGTGGGTCGAGTGTCGACATTCCAGAGATTCTCTTCGTGATCCAGCTCCTCGAAAGGGTCTATGAAAGCTTCCACACGGGGTTTTTCATAAAAAACTCTAAATTTGCGGCGCGAAGAAAATTTTTTTGTCGTCCGTGCGCCGTAGATTCTTTTGGATGTAGATCGTATTGGGGAAGAGGGAGACGAGGCGGATCCATTTGACGTTGGATCACCTTGGGCATCTGACGGACAAAAATCAGAAAAAATAGATTCATCATCAGTACCTCGCTCAACCTCAGATTCAGACCCAACACAGGAATCAGTACTAGAATCAGCAGAATCAGAGTCAGAAAGCTTTCCATCCACCAGAAATGCAAGCGAACTCCAGGGCCGCTGTGGCAGGGGACCTGTGTCGTCCCTGGCATACAGCTTAATCTTCCTGGGAAGTTCGATGTAATCTACACAAATGTCCTGTAATTCCTGAAACCAAGGCTTGTCGTCCCACAAGGGCACAACTAAAATCGCCTGGGTTTTATCTTGCTTGATTTTGTGGATGACCTGCTGGATTAAGTGAAACGGAGGATTAATCCATAACTTCTTGTCCCATTTATGGGTCCAAGCGTCGCGAAAGTGCTTGTCAAAGCGCTTGTTCTCGCGGTTAGCAAAGGCATCATACTGTGGCCAAAAGGAATGGTGTTCATAAAAATATTCACAAATTGTATCGCGCCATTTGTCGACAACTCTGTAGGATGAAGAGTGCCAGCGCGAAGGGCGTCGTGGCTGGGAGTCCCTACGAAGACATTCTAACTCTCGGGAGTAATCGGCACTCCCATTCACCTCTGCAATGGTGACATCTTCGCCAAACTTTGGTGTAACCTTTTGCTTCAAAAATTCTTCTGCACTTTTAAACCCTGCGTGCAAAAAACGAAATTCAGGACGCTCCAAGGGACCTGACTCCAGCAAAAAACAACGCCGATGACCTACGGGCGCCACCCTGTTCTTGCGAAGCCAAGGATGGCCCAAGTAAAGGTCATACTTTATGTCGGCACGATAGAAGTAGTCATCCTTAAGGATAACTTCCTCCACATTACCTTCTTCCCAAAGGTCTTGAGCGACCAAATGAGTTGATATATAACAACCGCGTTGCCCACCTGCGAGAGAATGTCCAGAAACTCCCTCGAGGGTAACAGGATGAGGCGAATCAAACACGCAGTCGTCAGGCAAAAAAGAATTGGATTGGAGATTTACCTCCGATCCATTGTCACACAAACAAGTGGCGAGGTGGAAATTGCCCTTGCAATCAGAGACCCACAGCTTTGTGACAAACTGACGGGCCCTATGCTTGGACTGTACACCAACCTCGTCCACTACAACAGAAGGATCCGCTGCCGGATCCAGGGGAGAGGAGACAAGCGACCCTACATCAAGTAGTGGTCGGGAAGGAATCTGGGGATCATGCCTGAAATCGCCTGGGGAGGGGCGATTTTCGTGGCTCCCCTAGGCGTTCTGACCTCCAGTGGCTGCGTTAACATTATGGACACACCCTGATTCGTCGACCCACTCATCTTGGAGCGGATCATCTGCTGGATTCAAGGCATTTTCAACGTAATCTCGATCCGCATCGGACACCTGATCTGCACCTGAGACCTGATCCACACGATGGTTGCCCTTTCCACGTCCACGGCCACGGCCGCCGGATGATGGACCTCCACCTTCGCCACGCCCTCTGCCCTTACCAGAGAAAGGGGTTCCCGAAGGATTTCCCTTACCTTTACCCTGGAATCCTGGAGCATTTCCCTTGTTTGTACCGGATTGAGGGGTTTGGCCTGGATTTCGATTTCCGCCTCCGGCGTTGCTATTGGGATTTTTCTGGCCGTTCGGCTGCCCACCGGAGCCGGATGGAGTCCGATTTCCTGTGCCTTGGGACCCGCCGGGTCCTCCAGGATTTTTGTTTCCACCGGAGGGGGTCGGATTCCCTTTTCCAGCCTTCCCACCGTGCACCTGTCTGTCATTCCTGTCTGAATTCTGCGAATTACTGATATTTTCACCAATCACCTTGTGATCGTAAGGAGACCATCGGTGATTATCAGTAGAATGCGTCTTAGCTCGGTTCGTAGAACCTAAAAGAAGGCAGATGCTACAGTGCTGTTGAACATTCCGGGTGTCATTCACCTTTTTGTTGCCCTTTTGGGCCCCATTTTGGGTGTTTTGCTGGGTATTCTTGTTTCCCCCAAGACCCTCATGGAAATTCTGATTGGCGGCGTCGGCGAGCCGCTCAACCTCCTCCCAGAGTTCCTTCGGGGTGTACGAAAACACCCAGTTTTTGGCCTTCAGGCGATGGCCATGGAAGCTTACTCCCCTGTTGAGGACTTGGACAAACAAGTCCCGATCCTCGTGTTCATGAAATTTGATTTTCCACGTCTCCTCAGTGAATTTCACCTTGGAGAAGGACGTGGGGGAGCACTTTTGAAGTGCCTCCCTGACGGAAAACTTGTTGGCAGAGGCATCGAAGCCTTCCACCTCCGCCCACCAGGTCTTGACCTTTTCTTCGGACTGTTTGTTCCGAAGGGTGGCGGCAGTTTCTGAGGGGATCTTGTCAAAAATCAGACTTTTCAGCTCGGCACTAGAAAATTTTTCGCCTGAATGTTCAGCTTCTTCCACTAAATTCCAGAAGCGCTGTTTTTTGTCTTGCACTTCGTGCAAGATTAATCGCGAGAATGAAGGAAAATTCTTCAACATTTGGTGGTAGTGGTCCTCTGGCAGCCGGGATCCACGTACCTCCAACTGTTCCCACACCTCATCAAAGGTAAGGGGGGAACTTGTATCCTCGCGATCACTCCAAGTCCTGAGCCAAGTGTTGGCCGGCGCTCCCTCAAGGCAATCCAAGAGGGCCATCAGGAACTGATCATCTTGGAGTTTTTGAGTCTTAACCCACAGTTTAAATTCCCGTTGGAACTGAGGCCAACGTCGGGGGTTCCCATTATACTTCGGTTGCTTGGCAACCTGACGAAGTCGCAAGGAAGTAGGATTAAGAAGCGAATCCAGCCCAACACCGGCCGTAATGGCAGACACCTTGGCGGCATCATTCGCCACACCAGCTCCGGCGAGGGTCTGGGCGAGCAACAGCTGGGCTAAGGTATTGGAATCAGCAGCAGGAGGGGCAGTACGGGAGGCAGTTCGCTTGGCATTCTGAGCCTCAGTCCTAGCCTTCGCCGTCCTACTCTCAGAACGAGAGATTTTAACCCTTTCCTTTAGCTTGGTCCTGCTGATCCTTGCATCGGTGGTCCTGGAGTCCACCGAAGGAGCAATTGAAAAAATTTCTGTCGCCTCCTCCGATGGCTCTGTTGCTTGTTCCACCGATGATGCGCCTTCAGACCGCATGTGCGTCTTGAAAAGATCTTTTATTCCCAGCGTTTGAATGATGAGGTGCATTTGATCTTTGAGCAATTGGAGCTCGGCATCTCGCTGGAATCTGCAGGAGCAGTCGGCAGGACAGTACATGCCGTGTCCTGAAGGGCCTGAGCAGGCTGTCGGACCGCTGATCTCGGTGGTCCGCAGCCAGGAGTCCACTTGGGGAGCTCCTTCAGCCCTGATTTCCAGGCTTGCCTGCCTGGCCGCCTCTAAAATTCCCTCCTCAACCGCGGCGGCTAGATCGTCGCGGATGGAAACAGGGGGATGAGGGGCGGAGGGCCCGGGAACAGGTGCCTTCGCCTTCTCCTTCGGGAAGGGGCTTGCCTCCCAGATCTGCAAAAAAATGGCAAAAGAGTCATCTTCTTGAGAACGCCACCACATCCTGGTATTAATTTCGTTCTGAAGGAGGAAAAAATATTCCGTTAAAAAATCAGAGGCGATTCTTTCTTGTTCGATCAGCTTAGACGACGCTAACCAACAAAGGGCCTCAAGGGCCTCAAGGCTACGGGTCACTTCTGTGGACAAATGTTCGTCCCAGTGTGCCCAAGAGGCTGGTCGACTATAGCTAGGTACCTCACCTGGACCGCCCATCTCAATGTCGTTCAGATCGGCGTCAATGGTCTCAAATGTTGGACCTCCGTAAGGAAGGTTGGTACCTGCCAGGTCCGTAAGCTCCACCGGAGCATTGCCATCGTCGTAGGCCGGCGGATTCCAGCTGCTCGATGGCCAGTTTCGACTGGGATTATGGTAATCTGGGTCTCCACAGCTGCTGATGTGCGCCCTTCTTGGGCAGCTTGGACTTGCGCAAGGCATTCCTCTCAAGGCCTCGTTCGCACAGCACCAAGGCAGTGTAATCGTTACTTCTCCAGAAGCGGCGGGGTCTACGGGGCCGTACTGGGGAGCGGGCTGTGGAGCAGAGACCACTGAAGCAACATTCAGGTAGCCTCTGCTACCATGAAAGTGCTGCCCTAGGTCGTTGATGGTGCCGGAGGGCTCAGGGCCGGCAAGACCGGGGGGGCAGGCACGCGAGGAGTCGACCTGAACGCTGCTGTTGGGGGCAGAACCGGATACACGGACACCAACGGAGGCAAGAGCGGCGACAACGGAGGCAAGATCCATGCTGATTGTTATCCGGCAAAAAATCCCAGTCTATGAAGAAAATTGATGCGGATTATCCTAAGTACATCCGAGTGTCCATATCTGTCTGAAAAGATTTATATAAATCCGATTGTGAAAAAATATTTGGCCGATCTGGCTCGCGCACGCGCGTCAGCGGCAAATGGCGATTCCGGGTAAATGATCGGAACGCGGCGGATTTACGATGAATGGACCGCGGAATCAGATCCGGCACATCAGAAATATATAGGTCTGATCCTGAGACTGAGCTGCGGGGCGGCGATTCCGCCGAAGCAGAAAAAATGACCAAAATGTAGCCAATCTGGGGCAGATCTGTGAAAATCTGAGCAGATGGGGGTTAGCCGCACTTACACCCCCCCCCCCCAACCGACCCTCCCGGAGCCCCCCCCCCCAGCCCCTCCTCTACCCCCCCCCCTTCGCCCTCCCTGAACCCCCCACTCAGATGCCCCCCCCCCCCGCCCCCCAAAGGGGCCTCCGGCCAACAGTTAGTTGGGGGGGTAGTTGGCGTCCAGAACCGAGGGGTCGCCCCCCCCCGTGCCCAGGTCCCATTCCATTTTTCTTCCTCGATCGGGACCCCCTTAGCCAATGGCGGCGGCCGGGTGCTATCTCCAATTTTCCAATATCAGCCCCCCCAAGGGGCCTATCCAAAGTCAGTAAGGCACAAAAATTCAATCGGTTGCCACTTTTGGAAATGATTTTCAAGGCTCTAAGATGCTGCCAATATTGTTCACATGCAATTCAGGGAGCCCAAAGTCCATAATCCACTCTACTGCACTTTGAGTTACCAGAAGTTTAAACTCAACGGATGGCCAAAGTGGGAATGCGTGGTGTATTATCCTGCGGTGCGCTGGTGTAGTGCATCTTTTCTGGGCATTTTTTTTGCATTTATTTCAAGTGTTGTTCATTTTTGGTGGGATTGGAAATTTTGCAATCACCCACCTCCTTGACATGGGGAGGCGCACCTGGATACTGTCGCCGTGGACAAGGATGGGTGTGGAGTTGTGAACCCAGGCCCCGGGATAGATACCTGAAGCGTCTTGGGATCCTAACAAAGTTTTCCAGAGAAAAATAGCAATGAAATTTGTCAAGATCTTGACATTCCAACGGCTGAATTGTGCCCTCGTTGTGCAATGGCGGCCTTCACTCCAATCATTTGTGGCATCAGTTGTAGTATTTCATCCTGAACGGGGTTTTGTAAGTTTCCCCTGAATGAGGCACATACTTGTGGGTGGCCTTCACACAGACACCAACTGCACTCTGTGCTAGTGCTGGGGCATCTTTTGTAGCATACTGGAGCCAGTACTGCAATGAACACTCGTGGCCTACGTGCATGGTGTCAATTTTAGTTGTGACTGTGGCATTAAACAGTGCAAGGATCCTGCTTTGTGGGAAATACTGTGGAACCACACACCCTGACCACTTCCACCGCTTCGCCCTTTCTATTCAGGACGATGACGGTTCGATCGTGTTTCTCCCCAACAAGTCGGTTCTTGGGGTAGAGACCGTGAATCTCTCAGTGTGCGAGACACGGGTACTGAGTGTCTCAGTGCCATTTCGAGTCCCATCTGGTGGCATTGCTTTTTGCAAGGAGCTGCTTGTGTCCCTCAAGGAGCGACTCAGGGAGCATGCCACAATCAAGCCTGTGCTGGCCCAAGTATCTTCCACACCTCCTGCCCTGCTCTGCAGATGCTTCGCAACTTGAGGAAGGGGTTCAATAGGGCTTTCAAAAAACAGTGAGTGTTGGGGAGATGCCAATTATCAGTCATTTTGAAACCGGGCGCTGCTGGCGTCTAAAACTTGTTCTGAGGGTTCAAAGTCGTGAGATTGATTTTTGCCCTAAGTACAAGGCAGATGATGAAATGCCTGAATCCCTTTTGATCTGCTGATCCCACAGTGGTTTAATTTTTGCAGTGTTTGGGTCACCGGTGTGCTTGTCGGTTTGCTCCCCATTGCATGGTGTATTGTGGGGATCGCCAATGGAGCCTTTTGAGGAGGAGCTATGATGCAGCACGGCTACCTGCACAGGACAGGGGCTGCCGACTCTGAAATTGCCGGGTGTCGTGCCCTAAGACATCACGGGCCGCCTCATCCCTACTCTGGGGACTGTTCGCAGACTGGAAATCAGAACCCTAGCACCCCGGGGATTGAGGGGATACACAGTGCAAAAAAAAAAAGATGAAATCAGGTAACCTTAGGAGATGTTCCGGCACATTCTCCCCATGTGCCTTCATGCACCCTGCACCCCGGCCTTGGCATACATGGTCACGAGCAGACGGCCATGCATCTCAGCTTGCACAAGGGGGCGAGGATGGAAGTTTCTGCAAATTTTTCGCATGGTCCATTTAATTTAACACAACGTGACAAAGAGGAAAGTGTTGGCTCAATCAGACCACGTGTTAGTGTGCGGCGGGAGGTTGGACCGGCGTGTGCCGACGTCTGGCGGGGTGGTGGTTCCACGTGTGCCGACGTCTGGCGGACTGGCTGGTCCGCGTGCGCCGACGTCTGGCAAATGTGCAATGCAGTTTTTTTCTTCCCCTTGTGTATTTTTGAACACCTCACCGGCAGAAAACCCCCCCGGTGAGCCCGTCTGCTGCCGCGGCTGCGGGATAGGGTGCCAAGCCAGGTTGTGATGGCTGTCGCGATGGTGGACAATTGCCGCGGGTGCCTCAAAAAAAACACACAGCAACCAGAGGCACAAAACGTTTTCCGCGAGGGCGCACGCTCTGATGCGGGGAGGGGGGGCTGTGCGTGGGCAAATTTTCTGAAAACAGACCGTGCATTTTAGTGTAATTTATCTGCTCTGCGTTTGGTTATTTCCTTTATGTCCTGCACTTGCCTGTGTTCACCCAACTGTTCGGAGGTGCCCAACATTGACGTGTGCCGGCGTGTGCCGACGTCTGGCAGGGGGGTGGTTCCGCGTGTGCCGACGTCTGGCGGGAGGTTGCGCTCGCGTGCGCCGACGTGTGGTTTGCCGCACACTAACACGACGTCTGGGCTCAATTGCCATAGCACAGCACAGCACATGATTTGGCTTTTCTTGTTTCAGGCTATTTTCCTACACGAATCTGATTTACGCAAAGGATTCCGATGTGAATGCACTTTGTAACAGCACACCTCCACAGGAAGGGCCGTGGCCAGGGCGTGTTTAGAATAATTAGAAACCAAGGAGGGCCCCCCCCCCCCCCCCCGCCCCTCCGCAGACCAAAGGGACATCATGGGAAAAAAAGAAATTTTACAACAGGGAAAATCTGGTTGGGCCATTTTTGGTACACAAAATTTGGGTCCCCCCACCCCTGCTCAAAAGAAGCCCTGGCTGTGGCAGCGGCGGAGCAAATTATTTCACCATGATTCTACACCAACGTGGCGTAATGCCCTTTTGGCCATGAACTGGATTGAAGGACAAAAAGTCATTTGGTGTGTCCCCCCCCCCCCCCCCCAAACACTCCCCAGCCCCGTTGGTTCTAAATCAGCCGGAAACAAGGATTTTATCCAAAAATTTCGGAGCATGGTAGTAGTCCGCGAGCAAGCATGGATACGCGAGTTGCACGCAGGTTTTCCACATGGGTACAACATAGAAGTCCACTTCCCAAGCGAAAAGACGCTACAACGGTATCAAGAAAGAAAACTCAGTGGCAAGTCAAAAAAGAAGCATGGTTGGCAACACGTCCCCGGCCGGGGAATTCCTGTGCCTGACCCCCTGCGCACTGAGCCTGATTTCACCTTTAATCGTGATACTGGCGCTCTTATTTTCAGCACCGAAGCAGGACATTCCGCTTCTATTTGCAGGGACTTGGCTAAGTTCCCCCAAACGGATGATGATCCAGTCCAACGAAACGAGTTTCTGGACTCCCTGTCCCGGAGCAAAGTGCGCCGTCTTCAGAACTGGCTGACTGTCAACCAACCCCAGCAAGACAGTACAGTGCAGAATCTTTTCCAGCAAATGATCCTAACTCTGGACAGTCATCAGAAAAGCGACTCGTCACACCAGAGGCATGGAAATTTTCAGTCCTACGACAGCACTGCCCCTGCTGAGCAAGAAAAGAAACAGCGAAAAAAAGCTGATGCTGAATCTGTGCAGTTGCTGAAAATTCCCTGGAGAAGAAATGAGATGCAGCAAATCTCAATCTACACCCTGATCAATGACCCTAAAATCAAAGAAGTGTACCCCTTAAGGGGTGATGACGAAGTCGTCAAGATTTCTTACTCTCTGGCCGTCCCTAATGGTGTCTGGCTTCAGAATTATGGCAAGGTCTGCCAGTTGGCAGATTTGGATTCCCCCAATCCACCTGAAGTGCCTGTCGCCACTTCTTGCCCATGCCAGCAATTTCGCACTGAATCTTCTATTGATTTTCACGGGCATGTAGCCACGATTGACCCAGGCTTCATCAAGGATGAACGCCTGCGACTGCATTGGCTCAAAGGTCAGCACGCACACACCTTTATCAAAGTGCAGAAGAAGCTTCTCGTGAAAGGCGCAAGAAAGCGCGCGGACGCACCCCCAAAAAGAATAAACACGCCCCTTACAGCAGAGCTAGTAGCTATCATGTTTCTCCCCGCTCACCGCAAGAAAAAGTTTCTCAGGACTTACTCTACCTACCCATACCCGGTTCTCAATGATGATTTGGCTTATGCTCCGAATGCTTGATTCTCATCATTTCTGATTTTTCGATTATGCCTTTGTTCTCTCTTTCTCTCGTTCTCTCTTCCTAGACACACACACTTTATTTGCACTGTATTACTTCTACTGTATTCTGTAGTCTGACTGATAGTCTGGCTGTAAGATGCACTTATGCCTGACTGTGGAGTGCATTGCCTCAAGTTTGCATTTTTTGCAGCACTGTCTGTCTGTTTTTCAATCAATCTCATTCAATCTAATTAGGTCTCACCCCCCCCTGACAAAACCGAGCATTTTGGTGATATTTCTGAAGTCTACGGACCGTAACCCCCTTCCTCCATTTTCTGTGTTTCACACAGACACATGTCGAGTGTTCTGCGGGTGTCGTGGTTGTCTGTCTCATTGATTTCTGAGGTTCAACCAGGTCTGAATTGGAGAAGGAAGATGCACTCAATTCAGTTTGTGGAGTGCATTGCCTCATTTGCATTTTGATTGATTTCTGAGGTTCAACCAGGTCTGAATTGGAGAAGGAAGATGCACTCAATTCAGTTTGTGGAGTGCATTGCCTCATTTGCATTTTGATTGCTGCACCTGTTTGATGGTCATTTCTTCACATTCTTGTTGCTTTAATCCAGGTCTCAGCCCCCCCCCCCCCCTCTTGCATTGCAGCAAAAGCCTGCAACCAAAATGCTTGATTTTGCAAGGGAAAACATAGCAATGTGACGAAGCGCAAGTAGTCAAGAGCCATAGCAATGAGTTTATGGTCATTTTCTGACATTTTCGGCCTGTGGCAATTTCTCCTGCATTTGGAAGTGGCAGAAGACACTTGATCTTCACACCCGTCCTCCCTTAACGGCCTCCCACACTTAATCTGCTGCACCCCGCATCCGCCTTTCGCAGGAACCGGAGGCTTTCTTTGACTGTGTTACCGACGCTTTCTCAATACCGACTGTTACCGTTGACGTTGAGGTGGATGCTGCAAAGGTCAGAGCCAGTGACAGCAGTCTGGATGACCTTAAGTCTGACCTCCTTGTGGCGGTCGTGGAGGGTATCACGGAGGCAGGAGCTATTGTCAAGGGCCTCCAGCCTTAAGGGGGGTGCAGCGGAGAGACCAGTGAGAGACCAGCGAAGAGGACCAGTGTAAATGCTGAAGGAGCTGGTGCTGCCAAACAGACAGTCTTCCAGTTGACATTCAGGCAGCTCCGTGGTCGATATCCTAAAATGTGCATGCTGAGCTGGCAAATTCGGATGCTTGATTTCTCGCTTCTCGCAGCGCCCTGCTGTCGGCGAAGGTCAGGCAGTGCAGGTCGTGGACTTTACCACTTGCTCCTTGCCTGTGCCGAGGGCCTGCAGCGGCTTGCATCTATATGCCCTTCCGCCAATCAGTGCCACTGAATATGATGAGGTTGCGGACATCGAGTCATGTGCCATTGTGACGTGGCACCGGCTGATGGTGTGTGAATTGGCCTGAGCAGTCGGAGCAGGAAGCACACACCGGAGTGTTGGATGCGTTTACCATGCCCCATGCTGTGAACGCTCTTGGCTTGGCTTTGGCCCACGATGAGGCAGCCGCGTCCTCGCAAATTCGAGACAGCAGTGCAATGAGAACGAGGCTTGGGCACTGGCGCACGACACGTTGTGCTGGTTGCACACGCAGGTGTCCCCAAGCTTGCAAGGGTGCACCCCAAGGTGCGAAGATTGCACCTCCCAAATGGTGGCGCAAGAGCTGCAGATGTTTGGACACACCCAAGCATCAGGTGAGTCATAGCACAAGAAGGAATTCTTCTTCGGCTGCAGCAATTTCAAGTACTGATGTAAGCGTGGCTGAGGATCATCTGTCTGAGTCATCAGATGACATTGAATTTGATGGCGCTATGGTTGCCGCGCATACCACAGTGGATCTGTACAGCCTGCGAGGGAGAGCTATGGGGCACCGATGTGCTGCTGTGCAGCAGGTGTAAGGCAGATGGATGTCACATGCACTGTGCCCAGAAGGAACTGCCGCACTGGCGTGGGCAGCTTTGTTGAGGTTCTTTTGGATGGCAGAGGGCAGGGCAGGCACAATGCAGTGGTGCACATTGTGGGTCAGGAGTGCCCTCAATTCAAGGTGAAATGGGCATGGACCTCGAGGCGGTGACCCGGTTCCGGGAGGCCAAGCACGCCATCCCTGTGGGACAAAGGGAGCTGTTCTATAGCTTTGCTTGAGCAGAAGACATCGAACTAGACAATATTCATCGTGCAGTGCGTGTGGTGTTTGTGACTGGTCACCAACGGGCTCCTGTTCCAGAGCCCGAGTATTGGTGCCGCTGCTTGCATGCAATTGGAGAGGCTGAGGGCGATGGGACACTGGACATTCGTCGTCACGAACTCTGGCCGGAATGCCAGTGTCCTCGCCATCTGAGCCATTGTCACTGCCACTCTCAATGGCCATGAACAATGCGGGACTCCATTCCGCTCCCGAACGCCAAAAGCTTCGCTTCGCTGGGAGCAGAGGGTGGGGCGCGTCACAGGCAAGGCTGTGACGTTGTACCCTGCTCCAGCCCCCGTGCAGATGCAGCCAACCCATACACCGCACAGCCATAGAGATGACCCCCAATGGTACACTTTGGAACTGCAATCAGTCGGCAATGCGCCCCAAGGTCACACTTCAGGGAGAGGCAGTTGGTCGCCTTCGGCTGGGCGCAATGATCATAAAACGATGCTTACGGTTCAAGCGTCCTTCCCCTGGCCATTATATATCCCCCTTCACTCACTTCCGGAAGTCCTGAATAACTCATTGTGGTGCATCTGACCAACGGCCATTGGCAGTTGACCCACGTCTGTGGGCGGGAGCGACAGCTTGTAAATGTTGTGGCAAATGGGTGGTTGAGCCGTGGCTCGGTCTGGCTGTTTTGTTGAAGCTCCGGTTCAGTGTACCCTGGCGCGCAATGTATTTGTGGGTGTCCGGGCTGCTTCTACGTGTGTCCATATGCGCAGAGGGTGATCGAGTATCGGCCGCACAACACCTCCAGGATTGGGTGTGACCAGAGTGCATTTGCATGCCGCAACAAGAGGCGGCTGGGGCTGTCCTCAGGATGACAATTTGCTTTCATGCTCATGTGTGCCGTGCTGGTTTAGGGTGCTTTGTTATGCTGCAGTATGTTATGCTGCAGTATATCATGTTATGCTGTGGTACGAGGCATGAGGGGAATCGCAGCGAGACGGCGGTTTTGCCATTCACATTTGGTGGTGCTGCGCTTCGGCACTCCACTTCCCTTGGGCTCTTTTGATGTGGTGTCGTTCATTCCCACGCCGTCCCTCGTGATGGCTTGCGCTGTTGTGCAGCTCTGTGACGGTTTGCAGTTTGCTCCTGGACCACTGTGCTGCCGTGCTGCCGCGCTGCTGCATTTTTTTTCCGCTGTTGTGCAGCTGTGGTGCTTTTCCTCCATTGGGCCGTTGCGCTGCTGTGGCCGCCAGCAGGTGTCCTGCTAGGCTGTTGCTGTAGTGTGCTGCTGCACTGCTTTCCGGTCTGCAGCGCTGCTGGGCTGTTGCGCTGCCGCGTTTGCTGCGCTGTCGTGCTGCTGCCCTACGAAGATGCTGAGCTGCTATGCCGCTGTGGTGGTGGGCTGCTGACCTGATTTGCTGGTTTTGGCCGTGCTGTTGTGGTGTGCCCTGCCCTGTCCTGCTCTGCTCTCCTTGCCGTGCTGTGCTGTGCTATGTTCTGCTGCTGCTGTGGTGTTGTGTAGTGTGGTGGTGCGGTGTGCGGTCGGCATCCTGTGCGTTGGTGCTGTCGATTAGTGATTCAAACCAGTCCAACAAACGCATCAGTCGCAATTCCACGAACGAATTTAGAAAGTCCTTCTTGCTGAGGAAAGCACGAAAGAATGTGGAGACGAGAACAGAGATTCTTAGATTGAGCCCGAAGAAGGCAGGGGGACATGGTAGCAGCGTTCGAAGCAACGTTACCTTTTGATCCTTCGGTGTTGGCTCTGCCTGACGTCTCACATGCAGCCGAGCTGAAGATTTGGATTGCTCAACCCCAACAGGGAACGTTAGCGTTGTAGCAGAAAATGATACGGTCCCTTCGAGGAGTGTAGCTTGGGCACAGCATAGGTTCGACGATCCTTCCACTCAACTAGGATGCAACTCGTAACAAAATTATTTCGGTACCAATTTAGGTGTTACTATCAGAGAGGCCACTGTTCTTGTTGAATGTCTGGGATATGGAAAAGTGGCTTGCGCCCGGGGGGGGGGGGGGGTCACGGCTGTCGCCTGAAGGAGGGGGGGGGTTTGGGAAATGGACACCTGTGACAGGACCTATGTATGGTCCTCATTGTCTGCCTTGCTCAGCCTTTTTTTTTTACTATGGTATCCACTCTCTGATGTTCAAATCTCGTCAGATCCTGACATAGCTTAGTTTGTAGCAGTACTGGATTCTAATTCCAGAGGTTCTGGGTTCAAACCCTGTTGCCCACAATATTTTTACCTTCGCTTTTTTAGTCTTTTTTATGTCTTCATGTTTGCATGTTTGCATGTGCATGCCCCCCCCCCCCCCCAAGACAGTTTGCTACAGGTCCCCCCATCAGGGGGGACCCTTTCAGTCAGTCACAGGCACACATACCCCTTAAACCCCTCCCCCCTCCCCCTATTCGTAGGCCCATCAAGCCTTTTGGGGGCGAGCACCCGGCGCGGCACGTGCGGCGTGTTGTGTTGGATTTGTCCTCTCGTGCCAGGCACCTCTGCCGATGTACTGATTTGGGACCGCAAAGGCCCAGAACGGGACAAGGGCCATTTCAAAGATGATGAAGTGGGTGCCAGTTGTATTGTGCTCTTGATTGTGCTATGTTGGTGGGATCGAGGGGTGTTTATGCAGTTTTTGTGGTTGCACTCCTTATGGGGCCATTTTGGGACGGGGAATCACAACGTCTGGGTGTACTTGCCGCAGAAGTAGCACGCGGCGCACGTGCGCCGCAGGTACTCCCCCTTTGCAGACCTGCCCCCAGTCGCAACGCAGCATGGCTTTCAGCAACACCTTTTTCATGTTCATGTGCCTGTGCAGAAGCTGCTGCACGGTGCCGGCCACTGTGTGTGACCCGCACCCTCCCATATGGCTCTGTTCAGTGTCTGTGCTCAATATGTCTGCCACCGAGCAAGAGATTGTTGAGTATTTCAAGCGCACCGATTTGGATGGGAACGGAAGGATCGATGCGAGGGAATTCAAGGCGATGTTGATGCGCATGGGGATCTTGTTGGCGTCCTCGGACGAGGCCAAGCTCTTCAATGCCATGGATGGCAGCCACACAGGATACATTGGTTTGCAGGACTTCATCAAGAACTATGACACCATCAAGGCATTGGAAAGAAAAGCGGAGGTTGGCCGTTGTACACATGCATGTTCCTTTGTCGGGGAAAGAATTTGAGCGACTGGCATGTGCCTGACCTGAAAAGGGAATAGGCTCATTGCGGACGGGCACACATTTGTGCGAAAGCGTCCCTTCATCAAATGTCACAGATGTGGGGGATGTGGGGTGTGTGGGGGATATGCAGCCACAGGCGGTGTCCTTTTACCAGCCTCATCCGGAGGCGGAGCACATGGGGTCGTCTTCTTGCGGTCTGGGCCTCCAAGGGTCCCAGCGTCGCTGGTCCTCCTACTCCGCCTCCGCTTTACGCATCACGTTGTACATCCAACAGCCTAATGTTTGTTCCAATGGTGTAGATCTTTTTTTTTTTTGTATGGAACCCGCACCTCCCTGATGTGCTGTGGCCTCCTGGATAGTTTCCCAGGAAATTATCCCTGCCCGAATGCCCCCCCCCCCCCCCCGGTACAACATTCTGTCTACTCGCCCATTTATGGGGGCCTGAATGGTCTATTTCTTGGCTCGGATCGATCCCGCAGCTTGCACGGCTGGGGTTTCGCATGGGGATTGCGGGATCTGTCGTTTGGTCTGAACAGGGGCTTTATCAAGAGGATTCCCCCCCCTTCTACTTAAGGCAGTCCTCTGGGCCATTGGTCAGCTGCCAGCAGCCGGCGGTTCATTTCTCCACCGATCATGCACTGCGGGTGAAGGTTCATACATCTCAGATACGTCTTCTCTTTACCAGTGTCTTCCCAGCCCAGGCCACCCTCAGACACGGGGGAGACGTCCAAATGGTGCGCAGATGCATCGCGTGAGCTGCACATGCATGTCCCGATTTTCGTTCCAGCGCCCGGACTTTGCAAAGCTGAAAGCGCTAGATTCAGGCGTTTAGGCAGACATGCCACTGCGCCCGGCAGGGAATGTGGGTCTGGTTAGGCATCAGCCCTGTGCTGTGTGCCACCCAGTAATTCTCGCCCCACCCACATCCAGAACTCATCACTATCCTGTTGCATCCTGTGCAAGGCTCGGCAGGGCCCAGACCTGCCTGGTTGTGCCACTAGCGTCTGCCACGTCAGCCAGTGGCGAGTCTGGGCAAGGCTGTCCTCCATCAAAAAAGTGTTTTCACAAGTTGTGTTGTATTGGGGGATGGGGCGGGGCATCTCTCCCCACGTGCCCGAAGTCCGCACTGCACGGCGCTGGCACACTGTGGACCGGTGGATTCCAAATGGATGCGCACATTCCAATAGGAGAAGAATGTTCAAGAGACACTCAAAAAGACCTCTTTCACCGAGGAGGAAGTGCGCTCCTTGTACCATAGCTACAAGAGGGTGTCCACCAGCGTTGTGGATGACGGCCTCATCGACCGGTCAGAGTTCGTCGCCATGATGACCGACCGCGCCCCGCTTTCTAAGAACACCAGCGGTGTGTTTTACGATGGGCTGTTCCGGATGTTTGACAAGGACAGCTCCGGCGAGATTGATTTCCAGGTCCGTGTGTGTTTTATCTGAGATATTTGCGGATTGTGCGAACGTGGGCCGATGTTTCTGGGAGGGTGGGGGCTGGGCGGTCATTTACTGGCAGGCATGGGGTGATGATATGTGTGGCATGACAGTGAGCTAACGGGATGGCAGTTGGTGTTTCATCCCTCCGCAGTCCTTCAGGGTGCACCGGAGTAAGAGGCCTGGTCCAGAGATGCACAGTGTAGCGATGGTAGTCCAATGCATTGAGCAGAAGGATACGCGTCTGAGACCGGTGATTTGCTGATGAGCATGCCAGACGCCGCTGTCCAGAGGGGCCACCGAGAGGGTCTGTAGTGAAACCTAGTAAAAATTTTTTTTTCAAAATTTTTTTTTTTTTTACTAGGTAACAGTTTACTAGGTAACAGGTTTTTTTACTAGGTATTGGGAACCTAGTAAAAAAAAAAGTTTTTTTTTTACTAGGTTTCAAAACCTAGTAAAAAAAAATTTTTTTTTTACTAGGTTTCAAAACCTAGTAAAAAAAAAGTTTTTGTTTTTACTAGGTTTCAGAACCTAGTAAAAACAAAAGTTTTTTTTTTTACTAGGTTACTGGGTAGCCACTTTGCCCACTTGTGGGCCACTTCTGATTCTGCCCCCCGCTCTGCAGCGGTGGGGCTCCCCGATACGGCAGGGGTGAGGTAGCCAATTTGCCCACTTGTGGGCCACTTCTGATTTTGCCCCCCGCTCTGAAGCGGTGGGGATCCCCGATACGGCAGGGGTGAGGTAGCCAATTTGCCCACTTGTGGGCCACTTCTGATTTTGCCCCCCGCTCTGAAGCGGTGGGGCTCCCCGATACGGCAGGGGTGAGGTAGCCACTTTGCCCACTTGTGGGCCACTTCTGATTTTGCCCCCCGCTCTGAAGCGGAGGGGCTCCCCGATACGGCAGGGGTGAGGTAGCCAGTTTGCCCACTTGTGGGCCACTTCTGATTTTGCCCCCCGCTCTGAAGCGGTGGGGCTCCCCGATACGGCAGGGGTGAGGTAGCCACTTTGCCCACTTGTGGGCCACTTCTGATTTTGCCCCCCGCTCTGAAGCGGTGGGGATCCCCGATACGGCAGGGGTGAGGTAGCCAATTTGCCCACTTGTGGGCCACTTCTGATTTTGCCCCCCGCTCTGAAGCGGTGGGGCTCCCCGATACGGCAGGGGTGAGGTAGCCAATTTGCCCACTTGTGGGCCATTTCTGATTTTGCCCCCCGCTCTGCAGCGGTGGGGCTCCCCGATACGGCAGGGGTGAGGTAGCCACTTTGCCCACTTGTGGGCCACTTCTGATTTTGCCCCCCGCTCTGAAGCGGTGGGGCTCCCCGATACGGCAGGGGTGAGGTAGCCAATTTGCCCACTTGTGGGCCACTTCTGATTTTGCCCCCCGCTCTGAAGCGGTGGGGCTCCCCGATACGGCAGGGGTGAGGTAGCCACTTTGCCCACTTGTGGGCCACTTCTGATTTTGCCCCCCGCTCTGAAGCGGTGGGGATCCCCGATACGGCAGGGGTGAGGTAGCCAATTTGCCCACTTGTGGGCCACTTCTGATTTTGCCCCCCGCTCTGAAGCGGTGGGGCTCCCCGATACGGCAGGGGTGAGGTAGCCACTTTGCCCACTTGTGGGCCACTTCTGATTTTGCCCCCCGCTCTGAAGCGGTGGCGCTCCCCGATACGGCAGGGGTGAGGTAGCCAATTTGCCCACTTGTGGGCCACTTCTGATTTTGCCCCCCGCTCTGAAGCGGTGGGGCTCCCCGATACGGCAGGGGTGAGGTAGCCACTTTGCCCACTTGTGGGCCACTTCTGATTTTGCCCCCCGCTCTGCAGCGGTGGGGGTTTCGGAACCTAGTAAAAAAAAAAGTTTTTGTTTTTACTAGGTTTTAGAACCTAGTGAAAACAAAAGTTTTTTTTTTTACTAGGTTACTGGGCCTCCCCTTTTTCCTTTTGCCCTTCGTGTTTGCAACAGTGTCCTCCAAGCAAAGCTCTGCGGAAGGCACTGAGGCAGGCACGAAGAAATTGGCAACAATGAGTCCCGTGGGCACGGATGACACCCTTAGAATACGCATGCAGTGTACTTTTATTGCTTGGTTGTTTGTGACACTTTACCCTTGATCCGATGAAGGAGCTTACTCATCATTCATGGGTAAAGAGTCACAGACACAGGCTAAGGTGCAATGCATGCGGGGGACCGACAATCAAAATCTATGCCCCCCTATTATGGGCTGCTACACTCATTGGACTTTCTGGGGGTTACTTCACGCCTCCGGCTCGGCTCTCTTCCCTGCATTGTATGTTTCGCAACATGTGCAAGCACAACCCTCCCTCTGCACAACCCACCTACAAAGACAAGAAGTCGGACCTCATCTACAAGCGCGTGTTTTGCGACTTCATATAAAGCACACGTGTGTGCACCTCATATATGTATATATATATTTATGATATAAAAGCTCCTTCTTTTCTTGAGCCTCATTTTATTTTTGCTGACCTTGCAATACACGGTTTGGCCCGGGTGGGGCGCCACTTACACAAGTGGCCTGGAATAGACCAGGGGGCACCATGCCCTTAAACATAAATACCACCTACCGTTGACCCCCCCCCCCAAAAAAAACTTGGTGTTTTTTGTTCAAATTCAAGTCCAAATTTGTCACTACCTAGTAACCTAGTAAGGGAAAATTTTTTAAAATTTTTGCTTTTTTTACCTAGTAATAAATTTTTTTTTTAAAATTTTTTTTTTTTACTAGGTAAAAAAAGCAAAAATTTTAAAAAAAATTTTTTTTTACTAGGTTTTGCTACATTTTACTAGGTTTTGCTACATTCTACTAGGTTTTGCTACGTGCATACTAGGTTTCACCAAATGCCCCCACCGAGAGGGGCCGCCAAAAAGGAACTGCCGAGAGGAGCCACTGAGAGGGGCCGCTGCTAGCAACGCTCCGCAAACATTAGAAGCTGGGGCTGCCTTCTCATGCCGCACCACGCCAAATAAGCATCTGAAGGGAAGGAATACCGGTCCGCGCGCGCGTTCCGTGTCCTGTCAGGCGAGCACTCTGTACGCCCGCCCCACACCGTCTGCAGGAGTTCTCTGGAGCGTTGGCACTGTACTATGGGAAGCTCAAGGGTTCCGTTGAGGACAAGTCCAAGTGCTTCTTCCAAATCTATGATGTGGACCATGATGGCGTTATCGGGCAACAGGACCTGAAGTCTATCCTTCAGGATTGCTTGAGCATGAACGACATCCCATGCTCCAAGGTAGTCTCGGGGCTGGGATTGTGGATATCATGGCGGGACCGGTGCAGATCTTAGATTTAGTGGGAGAGGTGCAGTTGTGGATATTGGCATATTTGCTTGTGTAAGGGGGCGGGAGTGTTGCACCCTAAAATACTTACAAACCGCAATTTTGTCAATCAGCAGGTGTCTGCTGGGCGCCGGGAGTCGCCCAGCCTCCCCAATGGATTGCATTTGCCTTTGACCTTGCTTGCTCTGTCTTGACAGCCAGAGGTGAGAGACCAGGGAGACAGGCCGATGCAGGGAAAGGGCAGGGTCCGCCCCACGCCAAACCAAGGCCTGTGAGTATCACGTTTCTGAAAATCCTGTTTCACTCATGCATTGAACAGTGGCGGGTTCTGGATTGCTGTGAATTCGGGATAAAGACAAGTTCCGTGTCGATGCGTTGACCCTCTTGACGCATTTTTGTTTGGTTTTGGCATGTTGCATGGCACAGTATCAGGAAGTTTTTCACCCCATGAAGGCCTGATTGTGTTGTTGGTTGTTGTTGTTGGTGGGCATGTTGAGGCCTCACACCATTTGTATGCTTCCGAGCAAGAACACGGCGCTCCTCATTCCCCCAGTTCTTGGAAGTATTTGGAAATGTTTTACCACAAGTGGCCATCTTGGCGCACATGAAAACGAGCTAGGTTTGCAGGCGATGGTGCTGTTAAACCACTGTGAGTTTTGTGCTTCGTCCAACACCCTCGTACTGCCTTTGCTGTTCCCATCCTTGACTGCGATTCTCCGGATGAACTGTGATCATTTGTAGGCTGACTTGGACAAAATTGTGGGGGCGACCCTCAAGCAATACCATGGGCCTATGAACCTGTCCAGCTACACCCGGATCGCTTCCAGCAAGAAGCCCGATGAGTGAGCTTAATCGGGAAATTGCAAACGTGCTGCATAGGGGCACACAGCGGATTGTGCATTAACATCATTTTTGCAGAACCTGTTTTCAGGGAGGCTCGCAGTTGTGCACACACACAGTGCAGGCGTGGCATGCAGGGGTTTGACGCCGACAAAATTTGGTGCACATGCATGCCCAAATGCATGCGTGCAGGAAAACAGCCCACATGTATTTGCCTAAATGGAAGGGGCTCTGAGAAACACAGGCACCTCCCATTGGTCCATCTCGAAGACTCACGGGCATGCCAGGGAAGCTGCAGAGGACACCGGGGGGTTTGTTGCTATGTCATGGTACAGAGGTAGGCTAAGAAATGGCACACTGAATCCAGGGTGAACCATCCATTTTCCTGGGTACAGGCATCAGCACATGATTCAAGGCAATATTCCTTTTTTTGCAGCCAGCCATGGGCATTTTCATGCATATGCACAACAGTGCAAGGTTGGACATTGCTGCATTGTTGCCACTGATTTCGTTGCATAAGTTAGATACATTTTGGATTGCACAGAGTGAATGAAAACGCACACAGGCATGCACGCAGGCACACACACACACACACACACACACCTTGCCGTTTGAGCATCATTGAAATTGATTGGCTTGGCACACACACAGGCATGCGCGCGGAACACACACACACACACACACACACACACACACACACACGCACGCACGCACGCACGCACGCACGCACGCACGCACGCACGCACGCACCCACACACCCACACACCCACCCACACACCCACCCACACACCCACCCACCCACCCACGCCCACCCACACCCACCCACACCCACCCACACCCACACCCACACCCACACCCACCCACACCCACCCACACACACCCACACCCACACCCACACACACACACACACACCCACCCACCCACACCCACCCACACCCACCCACACCCACCCACACCCACACCCACCCACACCCACACCCACCCACACCCACCCACCCACACACACACACACACACACACACACACACACACACACACACACACACACACACACACACACACACACACACACACACACACACACACACACACACACACCACACACACACACACACACACACACACACACACACACACACACACACACACACACACACACACACACACACACACAGCAGTGCTCATGCACATCTGTGCACCCAGGTTTTGCATTATGACTACTGGGATCGGGCAGGGCAGTGGCAAGCCTTTGCAACCCAGCTCGGGCTCTTGCTGCAGCAGCTTGCCAACTTGCACACATATTAAGTCCTCGCTGTTCTGTATCTGCTGGGTCCCCCTTGGCAGAAGGACTTGCTTTGCTGTCCATCGTTCACATTCCAATGTAATCTTTTTGGTGCTAAGTTGGACACTCTCTCACCAACCTTGCGTTCTCCATCTGTACGGATTTGGACAGAATAGGCAGCAGAGGTTATCGCATCGATTCCCATTCATATTGAGACACTGGAGGTTTCTTCTGCACATGTGTGTGGTTTTGTGAAGGATTTTTGTTTCATTCAGAAACCTGGAAAGTTTGGGATTTTTCCTGAAACGAAATTATCAGGTGTGTACTATCCAAAAAGCTTGATTTTGCAATGTAGCAGTTTGGTTAAAATACATTTCTTTTTTCATGCAAAAAAAGACACGCAGTATCACTTAAAGAAACTTGATGATTCATGATCACTCGGATTAATTGGTTTTAAACCTCCCTCCTGAAAGTAAGACCGGGGGTCTTACTTTCAGTCCAGCTGGTCGTGGGTCCCAAGAGGGGTCTTACTTTTGGGGGGGGGCTTACTTTTGGGTTCATCCACTTTGCTGTCACTTCACCTTTCCCGACACAGAAGATGTCTGAGCCCATGCTTTTAGACGACCTGCAGCTGGAGGAAACGTTAAGTGCTCGGGACCGCCGCATAATTGTAACACGAATTGTTGCCAAAGCCCACAGACTAACTGTGGCTGGTGATGATGCCAAGCGGTGGCAAACATTTAAGGCAATGGGTTATTTGCCTGCCACTCCTTCTGATATCAAACTGCGAGTGTTCCCAAGTTATATTTTCGTGCCAATGTCTGAGGTTGCGCAGCAGGTTAGGGCAGCTATTGATGCACGTGCCCGCCAGGAAGAAGTTGATGTTCCTGACCAGGCACCTATCCGGTTGCCCTCTTTCAAAGCAAAGCAGAAACCTATCACCTCGTGGTTCAAATCTCAGTAAATATGTGACGGATGATCGTGGATTGTATGAGTGGTAGACCAAAATGTGTTGCTGCCGTGCATGTGCCACTAAGGGGGTCTTACTTTTGTGACGGCTGGTCCTGAGCCTGCAAGGGGGTCTTACTTTTGGGGGGGTTTTATCTTTGGGGCGGGGTCTTACTTTCGGGGGGGGGTTTAATTGGTTAACCAAATAAGCGGTTGTGTCGATTGTTGTGAAAACAACATCTGAAAATTGCCGATAACTGGGTTTTCCAATTAATTGGTAAAGCTGGCTGCAAACCTCAGTTTTTGCCCAAAAGCATCCCCAGGGCTACACAAGAGGACGGGACGGAGGAATGAGTAGGATGAGATGCATTTTGGTGAAGATTGTTGTCTTTGGTCATGGCCATGGAGATGTGGACACTTTTGGAAGTTCCAGCACCCAAACCACCAAAACCCAAACCACAGCCAAAAACATTACGCAAGATTGTAATGTTTTTGTAATGTAGTTGTGTGGTGATGAGCGGTCAATTGCAGAACACAAAGAAACACAAGTTTTCTACATTTTTTGCCAACATTATGATTTCAGACAACGAAGAGCATACACAGAGCATTGCAGATCTCCACGTACACAGTTTTTTGTGCGACACTTTGTTTGATTGACGGCCAAGGACTTTTCTCAGGTGTTGAAGAACGCAAGAAGTCAAAAAGGCTTTGCTCCGGGAAAACAATGGGTTTTGCGCCAAAATGAGGATAGTGCATTTTGACCTGTAAAATGAAACACTAATCAATGGATGTTGTGAAGACCCCTGACCTCCCAACTATTTTGATTTAATCACAAGATCCTGAGTTGACTCAGGCACTGCTGTGCTTCAGAGCCTGTACATTTTTATCTATTTATTCATGAATGCTTACTTATCCTAGTGGTGTGCACCCTAGGGAGGTTTTATAGTAGAAAAGGGGCTTTTTTTTAGTACAATAAGGGGGGTTTTTGAGCACAAAACGGGGGGTTTTTTGGTACAGAGCGGGGGGTTTTTTAGTACAAAATGGGAGGGTTTTCGTATTCACGATGGCAAATTGGGTGGAGTTTGGTATGCACCAATGCATTGCAAAAGTTCACTTTGTCCAAACTTCCTCGCTGCACGTGCCCTCCATCCCCGATCCTCTACAGCCCCACAACGGGGAGGGAGGCGCGCTCCAAAGGGGGGGGGGGGGGGTACCCCTCCTCCCGCCGGGCTACTGCCTCAAGGCCTCCTGCATGAGGCCACATCAGTAACACCTCGGGTAAAAAAGTGATGTATTAAAGCGGCTGACCTCAAATACATCGTCTCTCACTCGTTGGCCTCTGATAGGTTGGCACTAAGCAATGGCCTAAACCCCCTGCACAAGCGCCACGCCCCATATTGTTCCTTGTGCTATGCAATCAGCAGAAGACCTGGCACCTCTTAGTCCAGAAGTTGAGTTTTTCTCGTGGAGAAACCAGCAATTTGGCAGCAAAAATTTGGGGAAGGTACTTGACACACCGAGACACCAAGACACCAAGACACCAAGACACAAACACATACAAATATCCCGATACACACACGCACATGCAAAAATGCGTAGACACACACACGACACATGCATAGACACACATGAACACTCAAATGCAATGACCTAAACACACAAACACACACACACACACACAAATGTGACTTCATGGACACACCGTACTAGTAGTTTGTTGCTTGTCGCAGATGGAGGGGAATTGCGTATTTCTTTACTGCCATTGAATTTGTGTCATTGCAAGGGTACAATCCTTAGCTCAGTTGGGGTTGCAAAGGAAGCCCTTTGCACATGCACTTTGTTCAAAATATTGCACAGTGTCCACGATAGGCACGAACATTGCAGCCACCCAAAAAATTTGTTCGGTTGTGCATTGCCTTTGTGCCACACTCTGTATTTATGGCACCTTGTGTTTGTAAACAAGTTAAAGAAAAGCATGGGAGTGAAAAAAAGTGTATTTCCCTACCAAAAGGTTAGCTTTAGTTGTCATAGAGAGGCCTAAAGGCATATCACATTTTTCTCTTAGTATTGGCCTAACCAAAAAGGGGTGACAAGACATTTTGACCTATAAAACCAAGCATTGAACTTTGGATGTTGTGTGGACCCCTGACCCCCCAGCTGATTAGACTTATTCACCATTTCCTGGACTGATTGAGGCGCTGACATTAATCCACGGCCTATGCATTTTTCTATATTTTCTCATGAATGCTTAGCTATCCTAGTGGTTTGCACCCTAGGGGGCTGTGGCACCTCTTTTGGAGAGGTCCCGGGTTCAATTCCCAGTCAGCCTAGCTAAGTAGGAAGATCCCATGTGACATGGCAGTGACCTCAGCGCCACAAGCCATGCCACCTCAGCACCTATGGGACCCAAAACAAAGAGTGGACATCTCCAGATGGCACTATAAAACAGAGAGTACCCATGTGGGCAGTTTTCACATGAGTGTAGGATATTTTCTAACTATCTTTTCATAAATCTGTAATTATTGTGAGTTTCCTTTGTTGTTACACTATCTCCTTTGACTGTAGCCCTTTATGTTGTGGGTCACTTTCTGAGTGTCTATTTTTTTTTCGATGGACCCTCAGAATTCTTTTGATGGATCCACCAATAGTCCAGGCTATTCGGTGATTTGCAAAAATCCCTGGCTGTTCAAGTTCTAAGCCGATTCTCAATTCCCTTCGAATTTACCGTCATTTCCTTTGGAATCACCGTCATTTCCGCTATCTCTATATTGGAAAAACTCCGTGTTTACCGTCATTTCCTACGCTTTGGCATCCCATTCCCGAACTTTGAGCATTCACCGTTCACCGCACAACATGTCGTTCTTTGGTCTTGGTTCAAAAAGCAAAGTGCCAACCATTTCGCCGCCGTCCCCTTTTCCAATCCCAAAAGGCCTCACCTTTGGTGCCGCTCAACTCTTGGCTACGCCAAAAACATCTTGGGAAAATGACTACGTCAAATTCGGCACTTACGAAGAAGGTACTCGCATGTTTGACTCAAAACTCTTCATTGCACACTCCAACATACGCCAATTTCTCTACAATAGACATCCGTTTGACCGAGATCTAAGGGGCACCGACTTCACCAACGCTTTCATCAACATAGACATCGACAAACAAACTCAACACACCTACGTATCGCCCGCCCACGACTTGTTCATGCACAAAGATGAGTACATGCCCAAGGTTGCATTCTACCTTGCACCTCCCATGGAAAAAACGGGGTTGCCACCAATGGTGAAAACTTCCAAACACTACGTAGAATTGTTGAAAAGCCGCTTTGCTTCACCAAGCACTCCGACCCGTGGATGGTTCATTACTACGAGCTACGATAGTGAAGTCACATCCAAGTCTTACCTCCCCACAATGAATGGTTTTCTCGTTCAAATAAAAGATTTCATCGCCGAGATCCATGTTTTCAAGGAGACCAAAAACCAATTTGCTTTGGTAAGGAACAACACACCCAACTTTGTCGAAACAAACGGACAACCTCTCCCCGTCGTGGCCCTATGGCTTGATAGCCGTAAAAGTAAAACGGATGAAATTCAATTCTTTGATGTCAACCTGTACGAACCATCTCTCTCCGAAGCCTTCCAACACGCCCGCATCAACAAATCACCCAACACGGTCAACTCCAAGGTTCGGATTGACGTTTCCATCAAGACCCTACGCGCTTTCTATGAAGAATCCAAAGTTCTCAACCCAAAAATCCAGGGAGACTTCTCGCCCACGGACAATAGAATTATGCAAACGGGTTTCAATCGAGCCTTCGGCGGTTTGAGTGACGCGGCTAGCATCAACTCATCCAATGCTTTCTACCCACTAGGAGGAATCCGCAACTTCCGCTCTCCTCTTGAAGGTTTTGTGAGGTATGATTGGGACCTCCCACCGCCCTTCGACACCTACCTTCGCAATGCGGTGGTCAACTCCCTGGCGTTTGCCAAAGGAGACATTTTCATCATGCGTATCGAAGATATCCAAAGCCTACGAACATTCCAGGTTGTACCCTCTCGTGATTGCAAATCTCGCAACCCCGATGACAAAGCGGGCGATATTTGGTCCATCACAAGGCGGAATTATGCGGCCCACCCACGCTACTGCATGTACGAAGGAGCTCTCATAAAAAACTCAACGAGTCTGCTAGTCACTCTAGACTATTTGGCGGTACCATGCGAACCTCAAAAAACCCCGCTTCAAACTCTAGCAACAAGATTGTTCCGAGACGATGGATTCTTGTTATTCAAAGGACCGGCGGGCGCCATGGTTCCCTTTTGGGATGAAAAACCTCAAGCAGCCTCCCTTGCATCTACGGCTCTCCCCCAAGACAAATGGCCTCTTCCGCAAGACCCAGTCCGCATGCCGAGTGACCCATGCTTAGTTGAAGTGGCCGCGCCGATGACGGAATCTCTTCATTCGGTCAAAATTGTTATGGGCTTGCTAGGGCCCTTTCTCTCAATTGACAAGGTGATCACGTCATCTAACGTTGCCACTCTATACCAACTCACATATCAAAAGAGGGACTCGGCTCTATTGGCACATGGCTTCAGCTACCGGGGAATATCTGCACGTTGCCTCGAACCGGACCATGTCTCTCGGCTCGGGAAAAAATCCTCAAGCCGCACACTGACGAAAAACACCCCAACGACCTCATCGCCATTTTCCAATGCGGAGGAACCCTTGGTGCCGGAGCCTTTCTCACCCAACTCATGGAACTCCAAGAGAAACTGGACGCACCACCTCCGACCCCGCGTGACAAAATATCCCAATGGAACACGGAAGACAACACGCCTAAGACACCAACAGTCGCTGACACCTCCATGGCCTCCCCTCCTTCACCACCCCTCTTTCCTCCTTCAGGAGCTACGGCACCCGACAACTCCCAGTCAACCTCAAGCACTCTCTGCCCAACCACGTCCGGTCCGTCACCGCCAAGCAACGACCACCCATCGCCTTCGCCAGAGATCCATCCTCAGACCAAAGGGGACACGGATAACCAACAACTCCTCACTCCAATACTCGAAGCACACACCCACAACCCATACAGCCCAATCATGAATAAAGAAGTTGGGAACAAAGCCATCTCAGACTCCCAAAATGATCACAGTCTCGCCGAAGCTATCAATGTAGATCAAGACCCCTCGCCGGAGGAGAAAACCGAGAAAACCGACGCCATCGTAGTCGACCACGATCCTGCGTCTGGGGTGAACTCCGTCTCCGAAGCTATCAATGTAGATCAAGACCCCCCGCCGGAAGAGAAAGCCGAGAAAATTGACACCATCGAAGTCAACCACGACCCTCCGCCTGAAGAGGACCCCTGAAGCTCCCCACAAAATGACCCCTGCACATTTCGCCTCTAACAAAGTCCCTGACGGCCTTGACTACTTTCCAGAACTCTTCACTGCTGAGGAAGAAGACAGCCTCATTGCTCTATTTGATCACCTGCAACCGAACTGGGACACCCCTATGCATCGACATCTGAAGCACTTTGGCTATGGAATGGGAGCCAATGGCACCGATATCACACGGTTGGAAGACCTACCGCCCGAGTTCGAGCCTTACATTGAAAAAATTCTGCTTCAATTGTCCTCCCGCGGCATTTCTATCGATGCTCGAAACCAAGTGACTGTCGCCCGTTACGAACCTGGTTCAGGCATAGGGGATCATGTGGATGCCGAAGCGTTGGGCAAATATGTGCTAGACTTGAACCTCAGATGTCCCGTCCCCATGCACCTTCGCCATTTGAAAGGGGGACATCACTACGTCCACTGGATGGACTCCGGTTCACTTACATGTTTGCGAGTTGAAGCCCGCTGGTCATACTTGCACGCAATTCCCAAAACTACCATGGATGAAAGAAATGGCCAATACACGCAACGAGTTCTCCGATACGCCATGATATTGCGCCATTGCGAATGCCATGGTTAAAAGTCTGAAGGACGTGCTCATCGGGGCTGGCATAGCAGCCCCGTCTGCCTCGACCCTTGTGGAATCCCACATGAACACCGTGCCTTTATTCCCTTCTCCTCCCTCACCCCCAGATCTCACACACCTCACGGCGACCGACCTTGAACCTACCACCATCCCGTCGGTTGCCGCACGTCCAACACATAATTCAAACACTTCTCAACTCGAGCCACCCTCCAACCCAAGAACCCCTCCCCCCCCCCCATTGACAACCAAAATGAAAAAAGGCTACGCTCCGGCAAAGTCATCACCCAAAAACCTAATCCACACCATCCGTGCTGTCACCCACAATACAGAAAAGAAGCCTCCGACCCCCCTTCTTTTGCAACACTTCAAGCAAGGCTTCGGCATTGTTTTCCTTCAAGAACTCAGGAAAAAACCCCTCCTGCCCCGCATTCACAACCAAAAAGGTCACAGAGCTGTGATTTTCTCAAACTTATCCCCCCACCACGAACACGGGTCCGGTTTAGCCTTCTCACCCCTCCTGAGCCAGTTCGTCACCCCTTGCGACACTCCAGACAAAGATGGACTCATCACAGCTGCCCTCCTAACCCTGCCCGTTGCACCATATCTCCTAGTCGCCTCTGTGTACGCGCCTGCAGGCGAGGTATGGAGAAGGAAAGTGGAAACCAGCTTACGCCCCCTCCTCAAGCAATTTCCAAGCTTCCTGTTGGGGGGTGACTTCAATTGTCTGATTCATCCCGCCTTGGACAGCCAGGGGCTTCTGAGTGACAATCATTAGCCATGGATCAGACACTCAGCCACGGCCACCCCACCCCTACTAGGCGACACCTACCGTCTGGCTAACCCTACAACACGCGAGTTCACCAGGTATCCACAAGGACACCGTACCAGCTCGTCAAGACTGGACTACATTTTCATCTCCCCGGCCTCACTGGAGAAGATGTCCCTTTTGGATGCCAGCATTCACTCAGAGAATCCTGCTACTGATCACCATCCCTGCTCGTGCACCCTTTCTGTCCCCCACCCCCTTCCACTCATCTACAGTTACCAAACGTGTTTTCAGAAAGCTCAACAAGTCTGAGATCAGCACGTTCAACGATGCACTGAAAGAAATGTCTGATTGGTGCCAGTTATTTACCCCTCTCATCAAAAACACCCCCCTTGCTACGGTCCAAAAATATACCTCCATGGTCATTCGGGAGCTAAGCGCTCAATACCACAACACCAAAGCCCCCCGCATCAAACCCGACTCCCGAGCCGTCAAATTCATTCGCCAAGCGTTAAATGATGTCCCCCCCCCCAACGCACCCGCAGTTTTCGGCCCGAATGGCACAATTGAACGATGCAATCCACCAATGGGATGACACTTACAACAAATCTAAACGGTCAAAAATACACAGGTGCCTCATCCAAAAAACAAACATCAAGAAAACACTCAACGAAGCGGCAAACCCAACGGAACATCAGGCAAACTAACATGTGACACTAAACGTCTTACCGAAATTTTTTCCGACACCCTGCTCACGCTGGGCGGTCCTCTAAAATACGAGCCCAGTGCACACACTGCCGAAGAACTGCTCCAGCATACACCCCAGTGCCCCCCGACCACCGCCATCACCCCTACGCCAGAAATCTCCTGGCACAGTTTCACCTCCTACCTGCACTCCCCCGGCGCACGACCCCGCACCGGCCGCCGCAAGTGCCCCGAACACCAGCATCACACGCCCACCGTGCCATGAAGCAGCACCCCAGCACGTGAACACGCACGATGACCCCATGGCCCTGGACATCGACGGCCTGCTAGAACTGGAACTCCAACACACGGAGGACACGGAGCATCATATGGACCTCACCCCGCCGGAGCTCGAGCCCACAGCGAGCGGCCCCGCGGACCCCAGCCCGCATAATGCCCCCCCGCGCCCCCCCCCCCCCCCGCGAGAGGGCGCCCTGGACGCACCTGTCCAACGCCCTGCGGCGCCACCACCCCACCCACGAAGCCAGCAACGGGCCCGCCGAGTACCGGGCGTCACTCGAGCACGACCTGCCCGACGTCACGGGGCCGGGACTCCACGGGTGCACCACCGCCCCCCCCCCTCCAGGCACCCCCAAACAAGAATGGGAGGACGAGTACGCCGTCGACGTCACCGACATGACGGCATACGTGGAAAGCGTGGAGGACCCGGAGCAAGACACCGTCCTCAGCCTCCTCGCCTACCACAGCTGGAGATGGGGCCACCAGGTCACCCTCCACCGACCGCAGGACGGGCCCCACCAGTGGTCCCCAGAGCAAACGGCGAAGTGGGACATCGTCCTCCAACTCACCCCTGAGGGCTTCTACATCCTCACGCACAGCGGATTACCCGACGCCACACCCAATGCACAGGCGCTGCCGCTGGCCCAGCCCCAGCAGGACGACGCAGACGCACCCCCCCCGGAGGAATGTAATTGGGACCCCCCCACAGCCACCACCGAACGCATGCCGCACCGGCTCACCAAACGTCACCTCCCCCACGCCTACCATGCCACCAACGACTCGGGGGGACGCCGCACACTGCCCCTGCAGTGGGCATCACCCGAAGGCACCTTCACGTGGGGGGAAATCCTCCCCGGCACCGTGGTGCTCACGTACCTGTGGCTCCGGGACGCGGAGACGCACGCGCAGCCCCCCGGCACACACCTCCTCCTCACCCTAGAGGGAGAGGCCGCCGTCGAAAACGTCCACACAGCGGAGGGAGAGGACTACGTGACAGCGAACGCAGACACCGCAGTATGGCTACACGCTCACGAGCACACCACACCCCCCACCGTAGTACCGGGGTCACACCCCTGGCACGTGGTCATCGTGCGACTGCCCACAGGAGCAGACACAGGAAGCGCCCAATAGGGATGGGCGGACAGGTGGGCACACGTGTGCGCCTCCCTGCACGAAGGGCTGCACAGACCCTCCCTCACCAGTCACACCCTTGAGCCGGCCCCCACCACGGCCGAATCCCACACCGGGGCGGCCCCCCCCACCGGAGTCTGGGCCTACACGCGCACCCTCCACCGCGAGGCAGCGGAAGCCCTCAAGACCGCCATCTCCAACCACCAGGGCCTCGTGCACACCCCCCACGATAACACACAAAAGGGCTACACCCTATGGTGGCACCACCCCGCACCAGAAGGGGGCCTGCAGCCACCGGCAGACCAGTCTGGCATCGGCCCAGACCTCACAGCGATCGCCCACGCCGTCGCCGCCATGGCCCAGCAAGTTGGGGCACCACCCCAGTGGGCACCGTCCATCATCAAGGAAACGGCGGCAGGCCACAACCCAGCTTTCACACACTTCCGGGGACGCCCCATTCATCCCACCCTACCCGACCTCGACCTCCCCGCCCACGATGCGTGGGCAGTCCACATCCTCGTGCCCCACGACACCGCGCCCAAAACGGGGGACGCGACGGCACGCATCACCAAACAACTCCCCAATACCGCACTCCACTACGATATACCAACGCCAAACGTCATCGTCACCCACAACACGGGTCGCGACCACTACTACCTCCAGGCCACGCATGAGCGCTCCCCCGTCACCATATACACCTTCACCACCTACCCTGGCCTCCAGCCACCGCAACACCACCAGCGCCCGGCATGGAAGCATCCCCTACACGTCGCCCCGACCCCGCGCAAAAGGCCCACCCAGCACTCGCCCCCTCCCGCCGACAGCACCGCCCTCCACACCGCCCGCAGACGGGCCGCGGCACACCACCAAAACCACCTGCTCCCACGCATTAACGCTGGACCCGCCACCGTCACCGAGGCCACCCACAAAAGCACCTTGAACCAACTGGCTCGCAAGCTACGCCCCAAAATGGCACTGGAGGACACACTCTGGATATACTATGGCGAAAGCCGCACGGCACGGGTGGCGGACCTCCGCACCATCATCCCCCGCCACATCCAGCGCGCGGTAGGGCCCTTCACCGTGTACGCGGTACCGCACCCCATAACAGCCCCATGCACCCACTGCAACCCTCGGTGCGCGCTGCCATGTGCAGGCGCTCTACAGCAACCCCTGCCCACCCCTACCTACAGGGGGGGCATATTCCTCGGCACGATACCCGGGGACCCACACCCCTACCTCCTGCCCGCAGCGAACCGCCACCACGCCATACCGCTACACCTTGTCGAGCACCTGGCGGTGGGACCATCCCCCTTCCAGAAGCGCCCCCCCCACACCCCATCCGACGGACGCCCGCCAGATGAGCTGACACACGCCACACCTGGACCCAAACGCGCCATCGCACTCCTCACCCTAAAGGCGGAAGCCAACATCCCCCGAGACCTGGAGGGGGAAAACCACCTCATGGTGGAAGGGCTGACGGAACACGTCCTGATCGCAGCCATGTACGCCACGGCGTCCGCCTCCCGCCTCTGGGAGGACCGCCCCTCCCCACCTCTAGCCCAAGCAGCGCAGGACGCCCCCGGCACGGGCCCCACCGCCGAGGACATCCACCAAATCCTCAACATGCGAGCACCCCCGAAGACCCACCCTGCGGTCCGCCCCATCCAGCTCGTCAGCTGGGACGCCATGGATGCCCCCCCGACCACCACGGAGGTCCACATCCTCAAACACCGGGACACCTGGTGGACGGTTGAATGGGACGACCACGGCAAGGTCAGACGGGCGACGGCACACGCCCCCGACGACGAAGTCCCGCCCCCACCACGCGGAGGAGACCGCTTGCGACTCGCCGCACGCATCCCCCACGCCCCAGAGGCAGCCTGGGAAGCGCTGCACTACGCCCTCTACTGGGCGCAGGGGGCGCCAGAAGGCCCCCTCCCCCCGGAACGCACCCCAGCGTGGACACGCCACGCCACCCGCTACACGGCCCACATGCGCCGCCACGGGGCAGGCACCGGGCACCGGCTCCTCACCTGGCCCACGGACCCGCCCGACGCCCTGCAGGAGGCCGAGGAAGTGCTTGGCCTCATGACCAAGCAAGTGTTCCAGCTGAAGGACCCCGTCCCCACGTCCAAGCCCGACGTCCCAGCCGCCCGCGAACACCCCGTGTTTGCACCGGGCCACGCACCCGTACAGCAGCCCCAGGGCGCACCTCCCCAACGGGGACAACCCGCTGCCCGGCGCCGCCAAGGTGCGCGGAAGCGCAAGGCCCCCACACAGGCCAAACCCGCACCAAAGCCAAGGGCCAAGCCGAAGAGCTTGACCAAAGAGGAAGCCGCTGCCCTGTATCCCGAATACGCCATCGGCACCCGGGTGCAGCTGCCCTTCGAGTACCCCACGGCCGCGGGCCCCTCCAAGTGGATATGGGCCGCAGGGGAGGTCAAGCACCGGTACCTCGTCACCGGGGACCACCAGGGGTTTAAGATCCACGTCAAGCGGGACCCGGCCACCCCCAACGACAAGAAGCTGGGACGCACCATCGAACTCTGGCGAGACCGAACCGGTCGTGAGATGCTCCCCATGCAGCAGTGCACCCCCGACACGGAGCACCTCACCGGCACCGAGTACACGGGTGAAGTCCACAATGCATGGGCCCTACCCCAGCCCCAGAAGCGGAACCGCAAGGCACCCGCAGCTCAGGGCGTCATCGACCTCCTCGACGCCTGACGGGGCCAGGGCCGGACACGGCCCGCCCCCCCAACTACCGGTCCCCAGAAACCGGCACCTGCGGAAGCCCACGCCCGCATCAACATCCTCAACGAGCCCGCGGTCACCTACGACCCCACCAAGGCCGCCACACTGCAAGCCATGCCCGGGCCGCACCCCCAAGGCGCAGACCTCCTCGGGTTCCTGGAGCAAGCCCTCCGCAGAGCGGACCAACCCGAACCAGCACCGATCCTGGACCCGGAGGGGAACAAATATCACGCCCACTGGGAACGGGGGGTACCCCTCTACCACAAGACGTCGGTCACGGTACATGCCCACCCCGACCTCGGAGTGGATGGTCGCCTCGGGGCGTACGAGTGCGTGGGGCCCGGATGGCAGCTAAACGTGCTACTCACGCACGTCCCATTTGGGGAGGAGACCAAGGACTTCCTGGACACCATGAGCCTGGCGTACCGCCGACTCTCCCTCCTGGCACCCACCATCATCGTAGGCGACCTAAACGCCGCCCCCACCGACGACGACCGCACCGGCCCACCCACAGCCACCGACACTGCTGTCCGGGACGCCATGCACCAACTGGGCCTCACCCACCTCACGGCAGGACTCACCGGCACACCCTCCCATTACCCCCACCAAGCCGGCACCCACCCATCCCGCATCGACACGTGCTACGGGGACCCAACCACGGTGCGCGTCCACGAAGCAGCCTACGGGGACCTCCCGCCCACAGGCACGGGCCACCGGCCCCTCTACATCGACCTCATCATCCCCAACCTATCCCCACCCGCGGCCACCCTGCCAGACGACACCCTCCCACCGACACTGCAGTTCCCGGCCGAGGACGACCACGGCGCCTGGCACAGGTATAACAGGGCCCTACACGCCATCCTGCGCCGCCCGGGTGCACCGACACTCACCACCGCCATGCGCCGGGCGGCACAAGCATGCGGCATGGAGCGTGACACCAACCACACGGGAGCACCGCCAGACCTCACCCTCCAGCAACTCGTCCATGACATCTGGACCACGAAAGGGGAACTCGCCACCCTGCTACGCCCCAGCACACCGGAGGCACGAGACCGGGACGCCCACCTCCGTGCGCTCCTCACCACCCGCCGCCGCCAACTCCAGGAATGGCACGCCCACCGCATAGCGGCCGCATCCCAAGAACGCGAAAGATACGGCAGAAACGACACGCCGTACAAGTCCCTACGGTACGTCAGCCGCATCCTGGAGGACACGGGGCGCCGTACCATCCACACGGTACACACCCCCGAAGGAGGCCTCACCGATGACCCCGACGCCGTCCTCCAGGCAGTCCTGGACAGCTTCCAGGCACAACACGGGGACGCCCTCCCCGAGCTTGACCCCCACACCAGAAACACCATCCGCGAGCATGTGCCCAGGGTCTTCAACCGGGAACAGCGGCGCGCCATCGAACACGACCCCTTCAGCATCTCAGAACTGCAACGCGCCCTAGACCGCCTGAAGAAGGGGGTCGTGCCCGGCGTCGACGGTTTGCCGGACGAAGCGAACCAACGTCTCACCCTGCCCGTCAAACGCCGCCTGGAGCCCGCCTGTGGGACATGGTCACGGGCGCCACGCCCATCCCCCCTGAGTGGGCCAACCTGGTCCACCCCCTCTACAAAGAGGGGGACTGGGCGCAGCCGGGGAACTGGCGGCCCATAGTCTGCGTCACCACCGAGGTCAAGCTGGTGTGGACGCTCATCCTAGGCCGCATCGCGCCGACGGTCTTCGCCCACGTGCCCGCCAGCATGTGGGGAGCCATGGCCGGCAGGTCCCCCCACGAGGCCATCTTCCTCCAGGACACCGCACTGGACATGAACCCCTACGAGATGATCATCGCCTCCCTCGATGTCCAAGGCGCGTTCCCCCACGCCCCACACCGGCTCCTCACGGAGGTATGGGATGCCATGGGCCTCCCATTCCTATCCTTCATGACCGGGTACATCCAGACCCGACTCTACGCCGTCATCACAGCCGCAGGCCTCACCCCCTGGACCGGCACAGACAGCGGGGTCCCCCAGGGAGGCGCCGAAGGCCCCTTCCTCTACCTCCTCGTCACCCTGCCACTGGCATTCGAGCTAGCACGGGTATACCCGGGGTACGCCCCATACCCGCTACGGTCCCCCCTCATCAACTTCGCGGATGACAACCTCCTAACCACGGCCACCCGCCACCGCGACCCTGAGAACGCAGGGCTACCGACGACCACCGAACAAGCGTTCGCCATTCTCCAACTCACCACAACCTACCTGGACGCCCACAAGCTCCTAGTGGACCCCCGCAAATCGGTCGGGCTTGCCGACGCCAAGACCCCCACCCCCCACATCCGGAAAGGCGAACCCCTACACCTGGAAGACACCACAGTCCACCTGGGGGTCACACAGGCCACACCGCACCACCACATCACACTCCCAAGCAAGCTAGAAGAGCGCCTCGCCCGGCTACCCCAAATTGACAGGGGGGACCTCCTGTCTACGCAGGGCCTGGCGTACTTCATGGAAGCAGTGCTCAACGCGGCCATCGGGTACCAAGCCCTGCACCTCCCGCGCCCCCAAGACGCACTACGCCACGCTCGACAGCAAGTGACGAAGGCATGGGCGCAACACGGAGGCTGGCCCACGTCTTTCCGCAAGGAGGCCATGATGGCCCACTGGCGCTACTACGGAGACAATACAGGCGCCCTGGTCGACATGGCCTATGCCAAACACGCAGCACACCTCCTACACAGGGTAACACACAACCACCAACCAGAAGTTCGCGAGGCGGCAGCCATACGCATAAAAGAAGCGCAAATGGCCCGCAACACCTGCCCCGGGTGGATACTGGCGCAACACAGCGTCTCCACCTCCGTGGGCACTGGCATCTGGGCCCAGCTACAACTCCTCCTACCGCACCACACACACCCCATCCTGACAAACCACCACTGCGATCAACAGGGGCCACTCGTGGCCACACACACCGACATCCACCGACGCCCGGCAGGCGAGGTGGACACCCTGCGCCTCGTGGGGGCCACCATCACCATAGTGTATATCACCCCAACACAGATGAAGATCATGGCCCAATGCGACGCCCACCACGCCCCTTTCCTTTCCGACCCACAATGGCCAGCACACCACGTCTTCCAAGCGTACCTCCGCGCATGTGCTACAAAGGCAGGGCGCGACATGCCGGGGCCCAAGGACATCGACACGGCGTACACAGCCTTCCAGCGCCAGCAGCCCCGGCCCCGCCCGAGCGAGCACGAGACCCCCAACGACGGCGGCACGACGCATGGGGAGCCCACCCCGTTAGCCGAAGACTGGACACCACCCACCATCCTGCTACTAGCACCAAACGGCCACAAACATGCTACCCGCACTGTCCAGCGACACCATGCCCCCTGGTCCATCCCCAAACACAATGCGCCGGAGACCGATGTACCACCAGTCAGACACAGTGACCAGGGCATACCACGCACGTGCTCGCACTGCGGCCCGGCAGCCCTCGACACTCCGTGGCCCCTGCTGCACCTCATCTCCACCCACTACCACACCCCCACAGCCGCCGCCACCGCCGACCAGCAGGCATGGCTCTCCCCCTGGTTTCACACGGTACCCCCAGACCACCCGGCGCACTTAGCCTGGACCCGAACACCCACGGCGACATGGAGGTTCACCAACGAGCGGGCAGACCGGGACAGCGTAGCCATAGAGTACGACCGCTGCGACCCACACCGCGCAGGACCTCAGAAGGCACCCATGCGCCCCCTACAGCACAAATGCCCCACCCTCCGCGGCGACAAAGACGACAAGGAGCGGCGACAGACCATCACGTGCCAGAAGTTCCACCCCAATACGGGATACCTCTTCCACCTGATGTACGCGTATATCACCCAGGGACGCCCAGACAGGGGCCTCCTCCGCCTCACCCCACGAGCCCAGGCCATCATCACCCAGGGGATAGGCGTCTATGCAGCGCCATTACTGCAACCCACGCAAATCACCGCCAGAACCGCCCAGGGGAACCCCATCTACGTCTATCACCCCACAGCAATCGCCCGCCTACCCATACCCAGCGACACCGACATCATCTACTTCCCTGACGCATCCGGCACCTAGCAACGCACCCCCACGGTCGGTTGCACCTCCGTACGCATCACCCGGCACGCGGACGGCCTCCACGTGGAACACCACACCGGGGCCACCATCTTTGGGGCGTCCTCCCACGGCGAACTGCGCACCATGGCAGACGCCGTCACCGCCACACCGCCACCCACAACGATCCGGCCCCGCAACATCTGGGTAGTCGTGGACGCCACGGTCGACATCCACCTCACCAGGCGCCTTGCGGACCTGCCCCTCCACAAAGCACTCGAGTCCGGCCTCACCACACAAGCGTTGGGACTATGGATGGCCTTCAAGGGCATGCACCCCCAGGACGCCCTACACATCGTCAAGCAGGAGTCACACCGCTACGCATACGGCAATGGACGCGCAGACACGCAGGCCAAACACCAGAACACCAACCACACCCCAGGGCTCGAATGCGTGCGACTAGACACCCCACACCACAGCCACCTACAGCACCTGCCCCCGATACCCCCGGCCACACAACCCCCCCAATGAATGCCCGAGGACACGCCGTACACGGATCGAGACAAGCAGTACCACTACCCCACAACCATCCAGCAACTGGCCACCACACTGGGCCACCCAGCGAACACCGAACTCCTCCGACGCCTCGAAGATTCCGTCCACACGCCCCTCTACTACTCCGCCCTGCGCCCGGATAGCCTCCCAGCACACCTACAAAAGCCCCGACTCCAACTCGCCCTAGAACAACTTCCCCTCCTCACCCGATACCACCGATGGTATACGCGCCGCTCGATCCACGTCCCCGCAGGACACACCAAATGCATCTGCAGCCACGCGGAAGAAGAAACATGGGACCACTTCAAGGCGTGCCCCCTGTACAGAGGACTGGACACCCTCACAGACTGGAACCCAACCCACACCATCGCACAGCACGCCGGATGGCTGACGCAGTCCCCGGCGACCCAGCAACTCACCACCGTCCTCAAGCAGACGGAGGTGCTCGAGGCAGTCCGCAGGGGACTCGTCCCCACTGCCGTCTACACCTTGCTACGCACCCACGCGGAGGACCCCCAGGCCACGGCGGCGCACATGCAGCGGACGGCCGTTGCCAAGACGGCGGAGCAGCTCACATACCGCACCCACAAATACCTGCAGCATGCGGCAACCATGCCCCCGACAGACCAAGCCCACCTCCTCAAACTCCTGTTCTACCAACCATGAGAACCTACCCCGTGACATACCAACACGGAACCCCCACCACGTCTACACACCGTCCACCGAGCACAGCACTGGCACAGCACACACGGACACCACAGGCACCGCACACACTCCCACCAGCATGCGCGCGCCACCAGCCCCCATCCCCCCACGCCGCCGTCCGTCCACAGGTACCGCCAACCGCCAGCCACCGCATGTCCCCTCTGCGTTCGCCAGCGGCTACCACAGACAGCCCTGCCCTGCAACCCAGACCACTGGGTCTGCCTGGGAGCCGGGCACCGCCTCACCCACTGCCCCCACTGCGGGGACCTCAACCCCCGCCACCGCGAGCGGCCCGCATCCCCCCCCGCCAGTCACCCCAGCTTCTTCGGGTTCCTCACCGACACCCTCCGGGACCACCTGGGAGGGTACTACGTGGCGGACGCGGCGGACCACGCATGGACCATAGCCGTGGCCACGGGCAGCACACCCCTGCCCCCCCACAGCCCGCCCCTACGCCACAGCGGAGGCGGCTTGAACGTGGCGGCCCGCCACATCCTCCTCGCCCTATACCTCCACCACCGAGACCTACACCTCCCAGACCCACAACTCCCGGCCCCCCAAGCAGCAGCCCTGAAGCCGGAAGCGTGGGCCGACACGGCACCAGAGGAGATAGCAGCCTACCTCCGAATCACTTGCCGCCGGTTCAACAACGCCCTCGGCCAACGGAAGGGAACACCTTACCCACTCAGCGCACTCCTCTACCAGGCACACCACCCCCACCCCGCACAACAGAAGCCCCCGGAGGGCTGGGCGTCTTTTCGGGACGCCCACCTGGCCGCCCCCGAAGAGGCCACCGCCACGCGGATGGGCCTCACGGACCAGGAAACCTACGTCAGAGGCCTCAAGACGAGCCTCCAAGAGGCACACCGCTGGCACGCCTGCTCCCCGTCGCCCACACGGGGACAGGGGGGTTCACCCGCCCCCGACATTCATCAGGCCAAGAAGACCAAGACAGGTCAGGGGGCCCGCCAACGCGCCCGCCAGCAGGGCGCGACGCCCCGACCAAGGCCGGGGTCCAGCCACACCGCACCACCCCACGCCCAGACCCCCGGGGCACACCAACAACACCGCCACCGCCAGCGCCCGCCACCACCACCGTACCGCAGCACCCAAACCCTGCAGCCCAGTCAGCCACCACCGCCCACACACGTCCACACCATGCCAGGACCACCATACGCGCAGAACCAGGGGACATGGCACCACCAACACCACCACCACGCCCCCGTCCCTCCCAACCCCTACCCCCTAATGCCCCCATGCTACAGCGACCCCCACCAGCTACATCCCCACCACGCCCCAGCACAACCAGGCCCCGCGAACCACCCACCCCACATAGCGCATATCACCGCACCACACCATCACGTATTCCACCACCACCAGCCCCTGCCACCACACCCACCAACGCCGGGGTACCACACACAACCAGCACATCCCCCACACCACCACCACGCGGTCCAGCACCACCCGCCGCCCCCGCTACATGGGCCCACGACATACGAGCCACGGTACACCCCCATGGACCCGCGAGGAGCCGCGCACGCACACCAGCAACACCAGGGCCTAGTAGGAGCGCCCCACCACCACCAACAGCCCCCCCACCCACACCCCATGCCAGCGAGCACCATCCACCAGCAGCCACCCGTCACATACGGACCACAGCCCCACCCGGGGGCTCATGCGGCCGCCTCCCACCCGCACCCCGGCACCACAACCAGTCAAGAACCGCAAGGGCCACACGGCGCACACACGCAACACCAACACGACCCACAGGGACGCCCGGACCCCCAGCCAGCACAACACCCACACCCGCCCCCCCCACCCCACCACCACCAGCAGCCCCCCCACCCACACCCCATACCAGCGAGCACCATCCACCAGCAGCCACCCATTACATACGGACCGCAGCCCCGTCCGGACGCTCCTGCGGCCGCCTCCCACCCACACCCCGGCACCACAACCAGTCAAGAACCGCAAGGGCCGCACGGCGCACACACGCAACACCCACACGACCCACAGGGACGCCCAGACCCCCAGCCAGCACAACACCCACCCCCGCCCCCCCTACCACCAACAGCGCCACCCCCACACCACCCCCCCCGCCCCTCCCCCCGAGACCAGGCCACGGACACAACACGCGGCAGCGAGCACCAGCCAATTGACGTCGATACCCCCGCCGACACACGCCACCGCGAATCCCCCCTCCCGCGACCGCCACAAGAGACCCCATCACCGGACCCCACGCGCGACAACGACGACCACCCCCCCCAACCCACACCACCCCCCCCACCACACCCCGCACCACCAGCCGCCGCACCGGCCGAACCCTACGCCCTACACAACCCCGCAGCGGTACGGCAGCACCTCCGGGGACTCGGGGAACAGGACGTCGTGCTGTACCTCCGCACCTCCGGCACCAGCACCCCCATCCGGGCGGCCACCCTGGTTCAGGCGGCCACCCTGGGGGAAGGCGTCAGAGACTTCCTCTTCGACGCCTTCCTCCACGTCGCCCGACACGAGCGCCCCCCACGCGCCACCCCGGACGGCGAGAGCCCGTCCCCCACGGGGAGCCGGATCTGGGTGCCCCCCATCGACTGGGGGCGACACCTGGTCGGACACCCCGTGCCGGGGCGGGTGGACACCAAGGGCCGCACCCGCTACCACGAGCCCGACATGGCCCACCTACCACCCGACGCCACCCCCGACAGCACCAAAGAGTGGGAGCGGGAAACATGGGTAGCCCGGATGGCCTCCCTGAGCAACTTCCGGCACCACGTCCCGGGGGACATCCCCACCTCCGACGAGCAGCAGCCAGCCCCCTCCACGTACATGACCCTCATGTACAATCTGCACTACACCCTCTCCACCACCAACTACCACGCACCCACTGACCACTGGGTGGTACACGGCACCAACTCCCTCCTCTCCGCCGACTACACCCCCCCCCCCCACACAACCCAGGCCCCGACACGTACGCCAGGGGGGACGACCCGGACGACCCCCACATCCGGGGCACGTGGGAACCCAAATCCCTGGACACGCTGCTCTCCATCCGCAGCGGCTACCAGGGCCTGGGTAGGGCGATGTATTGCCTCGCCAAGTGGACCCAACGGACCTGGGGGATCCCCACGGACCGATGGGTGTGGGTGGTCACGCTGCGCCCCCAGCAGACAGAAGCCCCCCCAAACCGCAAGGGACCCACCCCCCCACGCCCCACCACCCTACAACTATGCCCGTACATGGTGGCAGCCCGCCTCATGACGCTGCTGTGGCCGTGCCCAGACACCCCCACCCAAAACTACCCCCACCTCACAGAGGAGGACATGCCCGGCATCCAGCGATGCTTCTTCCAGACCCTCGACTACCTCCAGCAAACACACCCGCACGTCCTGGAGCAGATATGGCCACCCCCCGGGTAACCCACGTGCCCGCGCAGCCGAGACAACGCCGCCACGCCAGCACCAGCACGCACGGATCACCAGGGAAAACGGGCGCACACGCCCGGTGCCCGAACCTGCACCCTCTTTCTCGCTACTTACAGGACCCAGCATCATACGCCCGCCCCCGAAGCCCAGGACCCTCCGCCGTCTCCCACAGCCTTCTCCTCCGCCTCCGACTCCACAACCTCCACCACCACGACCACCTCATCCACTGCCACCACCACGTCCTCATCCAGCACTCCACCCCCCAGGCCGCGGGGGACACCTCCCAAACGGGCCTCCAAACCCGCCCCCACCGCGAGCAGCCCCGCCGCCGCCAAGGCCCACGCCCCGACAAAGCCCACACCCACGACCCGGCCGAGACCCAAGGCCGCCGCCAAACGGCCACCCAAACTCGCCAGCACGCCACGACCGCAACCCGCAGCCAAGCCCAAACCCAAGCCCAAACCCGGCGCCACGACGGCAGCGCGAGCCCGGCCCCCCGAGGACCTCCTCTACGACATCCGGCCCCAGCCGTCCCAGGCCCGAAGGCAGCAGCGCCCAGCGCGGCGCCCCCCCATCGTCGACGACGCCACCGCCACCACCTTCATGGCGGAGCGCGCCGCGGCGGAAGCGCGACGCACCTCGTCCCGCCACCTCTCAAAGCCCGCACCCCAGGCCCACGAGCCGCTACCGACCAAGCCAGAACGACACCAGGGTCCACCAGCAGCGTCCCCACCCCCCTACCAACCCTCGATGACAGCCCACATACAACGCATGCCCCACTACCGCCGCCGCCGCGAGTCCCCGCCCAACCCCGAGGCGGAGACCGTACGCGCACACCCGCGGGTCCACTTCCGCGTGCGCCCCCACTCCCCACGCACCCCCACGGAACAGGACTATGAGGAATCCCCCAGGCCCGCAACCGCCACCGGTCCCCACGACCCCGTCACACCCACCCACGCCCACTCCTACGCCCAAGACCGCAGGCCCGCCCAGGAACAGTGGTGGCAGCGCTGGACCCACACGCAGCTCTGGGAGCTGCGAAAGTGGGCCCGGGGAGAGCCCTCCCTCGAGGGCCTGGTCCATCGGCCCCGCAAGGGGTCGGTGGAGAAGCCGCCTCCAGCCGGCGGGGGGGTGGATGCCGCAGGCCGCATGGGAAGCCCTGCTAACCGATGCGCTTCAGCCCCTGGGAGTCCACCCCTGCAACCTCCCCACGCCCCAGGACCACCCGTATGTCCTCAGGCGCCTGCGGGGGACCCTCCAGGAAACGCAGCGAGACGGCATCCGCCTGTGGGACATCACCTAAAGCCCGGCCCCGCACACACACACCCCCTCACCACCCCACAAGCGTCGGCGCACCGACACCGCCGACACCCACAGCACCCCAGGAGCCCTGCGCGCCACACAACACGACGCGCCTGACCCCCCGGCCAGCGGCGCCGCCATCTAACCCCGTTACCCAGCAAACCACCACCACGGGGCGCCACGCCAGGCCCCGCCCAGAAGTCACCAAACGAACCGGACGCCGAAGGAAGCCAACGCACACGACAACGAGCACCACTACGCCCAAAGGCACCGAACCCAGGCCCGCTAACGTCGCAACCGCCTAACCGAGCCGGAACCCAAGCACAAGTCAAACCCGAGCCACACCCCGAAACCGCTAACCCTTGACTCCTAACCAAGCCCGCCGAGGGAACAACGTAACCACAGCCCACACCCACAGCCCACACAGCCGCCTAACCAGCCAGCTCCAGAAGCAAAGAGACACCTCACCAAACCCACCCTGACCCAAGCCCGTGTACATCAGGACGCGCGAGCCGCACCCCTGGGGCGCGACCGCCGCCACAGCACCGACGACACACGCCAGAGGACACAACGCTATTGCACCGCCGCACCAGCTGCCCATGCCTGTGCCTGCAGTGTACGCGCGCCCCTGTTTTTCTCTTTTTTGTTTTTTCTTTTTTTTTCCAAAAAAAAAGAAAAAAAACAAGTAAAAGAAAAAAAAACGAAAATTAGGGGGGGAGGAAGAGGGAAACAACCACCCATGGCACACGCGCACCGCACACAGCACGCACACCGGTGAACAGGAGCCCAGTGGCCCAGGACACCGCACATGCAACACAACACACCGAGCGAGCACACCGGTGAACAGGAGCCAGCCGGCCCAGGACACCGCAGACACACCACAGCAAACCGCGCGGGCACACCGGTGAACAGGAGCCCAGCGGCCCAGGACACTGCACACACATAGGGCGGCCGAGGGACAGGAAAGAGCCAATACCCCATGGGTCGGACGCACTGGGGCGACCCAGCCGACCCACCGGGCCAGTGGCAGGAGCCGTACTCCAAGGCCACTGGTCCGAGCCCGGCCAGGCTGCATCGGGGACCATGGCAAACGTCACCCGGAGCCATGGAAGCAACCGGTGACAGGCGAGCCGGTACACAGTCCAGGAGGGGGTCACCTGCCAAGCAGAGTGGCCCCGCAACTCAAGCCACAAGGGTGAGGCGGTCGTACCGTAGACAAGCGGGAGCAATACCCCTTGTGGTGAGAGATACTCCACGCGGCTGGGCAGCTCCCCAGAGCTGCCGCCCAAAGGAGGGGGCATGTGGCCCTACCCATGGACACATGTGGGGACACCCTCCCACCTGGGACACACGGACCAGGTGGCCGCGACAATGCCTTCCCAAGCACATGCGGGAGCGGCTCAAGAGGCACCTGACATAGGGCAGTGGGAGGGACAGGACGTCCCCTTGGTAAGACCTTCTTCCTGCAATGTCAAAGGAGGCATCCCGAGCTCCCGAAGATACCTACCTACCTACCTTTGCGAGTTGAAGCCCGCTGGTCATACTTGCACGCAATTCCCAAAACTACCATGGATGAAAGAAATGGCCAATACACGCAACGAGTTCTCCGATACGCCATGATATTGCGCCATTGCGAATGCCATGGTTAAAAGTCTGAAGGACGTGCTCATCGGGGCTGGCATAGCAGCCCCGTCTGCCTCGACCCTTGTGGAATCCCACATGAACACCGTGCCTTTATTCCCTTCTCCTCCCTCACCCCCAGATCTCACACACCTCACGGCGACCGACCTTGAACCTACCACCATCCCGTCGGCCGCCGCACGTCCAACACATAATTCAAACACTTCTCAACTCGAGCCACCCTCCAACCCAAGAACCCCCCCCCCCCCCCCCAGTGACAACCAAAATGAAAAAAGGCTACGCTCCGGCAAAGTCATCACCCAAAAACCTAATCCACACCATCCGTGCTGTCACCCACAATACAGAAAAGAAGCCTCCGACCCCCCTTCTTTTGCAACACTTCAAGCAAGGCTTCGACATTGTTTTCCTTCAAGAACTCAGGAAAAAACCCCTCCTGCCCCGCATTCACAACCAAAAAGGTCACAGAGCTGTGATTTTCTCAAACTTATCCCCCCACCACGAACACGGGTCCGGTTTAGCCTTCTCACCCCTCCTGAGCCAGTTCGTCACCCCTTGCGACAATCCAGACAAAGATGGACTCATCACAGCTGCCCTCCTAACCCTGCCCGTTGCACCATATCTCCTAGTCGCCTCTGTGTACGCGCCTGCAGGCGAGGTATGGAGAAGGAAAGTGGAAACCAGCTTACGCCCCCTCCTCAAGCAATTCCAAGCTTCCTGTTGGGGGGTGACTTCAATTGTCTGATCCATCTCGCCTTGGACAGCCAGGGGCTTCTGAGTGACAATCATTAGCCATGGATCAGACACTCAGCCACGGCCACCCCACCCCTACTAGGCGACACCTACCGTCTGGCTAACCCTACAACGCGCAAGTTCACCAGGTATCCACAAGGACACCGTACCAGCTCGTCAAGACTGGACTACATTTTCATCTCCCCGGCCTCACTGGAGAAGATGTCCCTTTTGGATGCCAGCATTCACTCAGAGAATCCTGCTACTGATCACCATCCCTGCTCGTGCACCCTTTCTGTCCCCCACCCCCTTCCACTCATCTACAGTTACCACACGTGTTTTCAGAAAGCTCAACAAGTCTGAGATCAGCACGTTCAACGATGCACTGAAAGAAATGTCTGATTGGTGCCAGTTATTTACCCCTCTCATCAAAAACACCCCCCTTGCTACGGTCCAAAAATATACCTCCATGGTCATTCGGGAGCTAAGCGCTCAATACCACAACACCAAAGCCCCCCGCATCAAACCCGACTCCCGAGCCGTCAAAGTCATTCGCCAAGCGTTAAATGATGTCCCCCCCCCCAACGCACCCGCAGTTTTCGGCCCGAATGGCACAATTGAAGGATGCAATCCACCAATGGGATGACACTTACAACAAATCTAAACGGTCAAAAATACACAGGTGCCTCATCCAAAAAACAAACATCAAGAAAACACTCAACGAAGCGGCAAACCCAACGGAACATCAGGCAAACTAACATGTGACACTAAACGTCTCACCGAAATTTTTTCCGACACCCTGCTCACGCTGGGCGGTCCTCTAAAATACGAGCCCAGTGCACACACTGCCGAAGAACTGCTCCAGCATACACCCCAGTGCCCCCCGACCACCGCCATCACCCCTACGCCAGAAATCTCCTGGCACAGTTTCACCTCCTACCTGCACTCCTGCAAACCTTTCAAGGCGGGTGGTCGAGACTCCACAAATGGGTACCTCTTCCACATCTCTCCTGAACCAGTGAAACGATTTCTGCTCTCTGTCTGCAACCTTCACCTTACCAACGATATGCCTGATGAGTGGTTGGAAGCCAACGTTGTCTTGCTTTACAAAAAAGGCCCAACACACAACCCGGTGAACTACAGACCAATCGCCCTCCTCAACACGCTCTACAAAATTGTGGCCACTCACGCTCCCAAACACCTGTACGAAATTTCCTCGTTTGATGGCCTGATCCACAAAACGCAGTTCGGGGGCCTTCCCAACCGCCGGTGCTCAGATCACATTTTTTAGCTATTAGCCAAATACCAAAACTGCCCGGCTTCATATAGCCTCTACATAGATTTCAACAAAGCTTTCAACAGTGTCCCTCACGGGTCCCTGTTTAAGACCCTGGAACACTACCGCCTCCCCTCCCCCCTCATCCGTCTCATCCGAGGGCTCTACCGACCTCCACGAGATTACCCGGTAGTTAACGCCCACACCGGTGCATCACACCTGCAAACCAGGGGCGTCCACCAAGGATGTCCCTTATCACCGATCCTGTTCGTGTTGTATGTGAATGTCTTATTATTTGCTGTCCCTCACCACCTGTCCACTCCCATCACACAACATAAATCTAGGTTTGAGGTTTGAGGTTTGATTTTGCGGGTACTAGACGCTTTTCGGCCCCGGGGGGCCACCTGGTTGGGCCAGGTGATATCCTCCCCACCGGGTCCTAGTGGGGGGCCCTCCAAGACGCACCTCCTGCCTGGTGGCGGAGTCCCCCGGGTTCACAGGGCTTGGAGCCCCGTCCCTCCCGGGCTTCCCCGTTTCGCCACTCCCCGGTCAGTGCATCAATTTGCAGCCGTGGCTGCGGGCGCTTACCCAGCGCGTCGCCCCCCTAATGCGTGGTCGCCCGGGGCGCCGGCGCCGCCGCACCCGTGCTACTGGCTTGTCGCCAGTGGGACCCCCTTGGGCTGGCGCGGAGGCTGCCTTGCCTAGGGGTTGGGGCGTGGCGCAGTGCGCCACTACTGCCTTGGCGGGTGCAGTGCCCCGTCCGTGTGTGCGCGGCGCTCGCGGCCGGTTCGGGGGGTCGGGCCGGTACCTGGTGTTGTGTCTCTCCCGTTTCCCCCTTCCCGCCCCGCGTGTCCGGCGCTGCGTGTGGCGGGCGATCCTGTCCGGGTGTCCCTTAGCCTCGCTCGCTGGTACGCCATTCCAGGCGGTCTGTGCGTTCCGCGAGCTCGTTCCGGTTGCCCTTCTGGTAGTCCCCGCGTGCCCTTTGCGTGTGCGTGTGCTCGCGCTCCCGCGGCGTCCGCTCCCCCCCCCCCCTGGGTGGTGTGGCGTGCGCACCTGGCGCCGTCCCGGCACTGGGCGCTGGTAGGGCCGTTCCACGTGGTCCGTGCCCCTCCGCGTGTCCTGCCCCGGTCCCTTGCTCCGTCTGGTGTGCTCGGGGGGGGGGGCGGTCGGGTCCCGGTTCCTCCCTACCTGGCTTGGCCTGCACGCCCTGTGGGGGCTGCGTGCCGCGGGGGTGGTGGGGGGCCGTCCCCGGGGGGGGGTGGCCTGCCACTGTTGTGAGGGGCGTCTGGTGTCAGGCGCTGTCCCTCCCCCGACCGCCCGTCCTCTGGGGCGGGCAGCGAGGGGGGCCGGCACGGGGGGCGGAGGAGAGCCGGCCGTGGGACGTGGACTGGGGCGCAGTCCCGGACCCGCTGGGGGGGGAGACCCTCCCCCTGGTGGGGGAAGTGTACGGGTGGTTGTGCTGGGCCAACCAGGGGACCTCCAGGAGGTCGCGGAACCTGCCCTTCGATGCCGTTCTCCTCCGGAGGGACGGGGGAAACCGAGAGGCACCCCCGGGGGGGTGGGCGGCCCCAGAGGACCACGAGAGGGTCCTCAGGTCAGTGATCCGGGCAGCGTGGCCCGACAGGGAGCCGACGTGGCCGGCCTTCCTGGAGGGGGGAGCGGTGCTCCGCATCACGGATGCGGACGCCAACAACTGTCTCCCCCGGGCTTTGCGCAGCGCCCTCGCCCACTGGCGCTACCGCCGGCACAACCCGCCGCCGCCGCAGCCCCAGCCCCCACACAAGCGGCGGCGCAAGTGAAGGCCCAGACGGCGGGTACGGGAGGGTTGGGGGGGGGGATGGGCCCCTTTGACCCACCCCCCCCCCACGGTATGGCACGACGTGCGGGGGCGCGCCGCCTCCCGCGGGAGGGAGTGCGGGGGCGACAAGCGCGGGGAGGAACCGGCTGCCCCGCAACCTGCTAACCACTGACCGCTAACCCCCACGGCCACCCCCGGTTATCGGCGCCGCGCGGCAACGGCCGGGGAGGTGAGGGCACCGGCGAGGGCCTGCGCGGGCATCCAGCTCTCGATAGGGGGGGCGGGTGAAGGGCGCGACCCCCTGGCCGATGGCTGGCCCCCGGGACCAGGGCCGCCATGCCGCCCCCGCCCCCCCCCCCCACGGCCGACGAGAGGCATCGCCAGGGGGCCAAAGGGCCCCCCCCAACCCACCCCCCCCCCCCGCACAGACCCGGGGGCGGGCGAGGAGGCGGCCCCCCCAGCCCCCCCCCCCCCCGCACCCACCACAGCAGGGGAGCCACAGGCGCGGCCCTCCGCCCCCCAGGGCCGGGGGGGCGCCCCCCCCTCAGGGGGAACGGCGGCGCAATGCGGGCAACGGCGGCTGGGCCTGCTCCCGCGAACCCACACCGGCGTGCCGGAGCAACGCGCACGACGGAGCAGGAAGGAGGCCGCGCCCCACATGACCCTCCCGTAACCACAGCCTGCTCCGAGGTGACAGAGGGAGGGTATCAAGTCAGATGGGGCATCGGGCCAGGGGGGGCGGTCCACGGGCCGCCCCTCACCCCCCCCAACCCCGGGGCGGCACTTCAGCCCCGACCGCAAGCGCGCGCCGGAAGGGAGCGCACCGGCGACACGGAGAGAGCCCGGAAGGAGTACCACAGGCCGCCGCCTGGAACGAGAGCAGGGAGGCCGCGGCGCGACACCCCCCCCCCCCCCGCCCCCCCACCGGCCCGCCAGCCGCAGGGGCCCCGGCCCCCACCCCCCGAGGCAGAAGGGACGGACCCCCCCGCCCGAGAGGGGAGCCGGAGTGTGACCCGCCCCCACGCCCCAGCCGCCGGCTCCAATGGGGGCCGCGAAGAGCAAGTGGGCCCACGCCTGCGCACCGGGACGCCGCGCAGATCGTGCCCAGAGAAGCCGGGTGGGCGCGAACCGGAATGGTATGGGTGGCCACGCCCCCCATGGACAGCACGACACCAAGGGACGCCCGCTTTGTTGCCTACCCAGGGAAAGCGGCCCCGCAACCCGCTAACCACTGACCGCTGACCCTCACGGCCACCCCCGGCCGGCCAGCGCCGCGCGGCAACGGCCGGGAGATGAGGGGCCCCAGGGAGGGACTGCGTGAGGATCCGGCTCTCGGTAGAGGGGGGCGGGGGAAGGGCGCGACCCCCCTGGCCGATGGCTGGCCCCCGGGGCCGGGACCGCCAAGCCGCCCTCCCCCCCCCCCCTTTTGGCCGACAGGGGGCATCGCCAGGGGACCGAAGGACCCCCCCCACTCCCCCCCCCCCCCCCCCTCCCACACAGGCCCGAGAGCGAGCGGGGTGGCCCCCCCCCCCCCCGCACCCACCCCAGCTGGGGAGCCACAGGCGCGGCCCTCGGCCCCCCCAGGGCCGGGGGGGCGCCCCCACCCACAGGAGGAACGGCGACACGGTAAGGGCAACGGCGGCTGGACCTGCCCCCACGAACCCGCACCGGCGTGCCGGAGCAACGCGCACAACGGAACACGAAGGAGGCCGCGCCCCGCATGACCCTCCCGTGACCACAGCCCACTCCGAGGGGACAGAGGGGGGGTTTGCAGGTCAGCCGGGGCCCCCAGGGGAGCGGTCCACGGGCCGCCCCTCCCCCCCCCCCGCCCCGGGGCGGCACTTCAGCCCCGACCGCACGCGCGCGCCGGAGGGGAGAGCCAGAAAGGGGTACCGCAGGCCGCCGCCCGGAACGAGAGCGGGGAGGCCGCAGCGCGACACCCCCCCCGAGGCAAGGGGGATGGGCCCCCCCCACCCGAGAGGGGAGTCGGAGTGTGACCCGCCCCCCCGCTCCGGCCGCCGGCCCACAAGGGGGCCGCGAAGAACAAGCGGGCCCACGCCTGCGCACCGGGACGCCGCACAGATCGTACCCGGAGAGGCTGGGTGAACACGAACCGGAGTGGTATGGGGGGCCACGCCCCCCATGGACAGCGCAACGCCAGTGACGCCCGCTTTGTTGCCTGCCCAGGGAAGGCAGAGGGACGGAAAGAGGCAGAGCGACCCCCCGCCCTACAGTCAGTCGGCGACCCGGTGGTGCTACTGCCCGCCTCTTACCCCTGTGCACGTCAGTCGGCGATCCAACGCACCCCACCCAGCCCCCTCCCCCCCTGTCCCGACCCCGTGCGCGTGGACTGGGGCCTCCCGGCACGCGCAACACGCTTCACAGCGCACAGCCCCACCCTCAGGACTGGATTCATAGCCGACGACACCCCTCAGTGGCGTAAGAGACTCCCGCGGCCCAGTAATGAGAGCGTCGGTCTTCAATCGTCCAGTGCGGGGGTTCGATCCCGGGCGTTGGTGCTCCTGGGATCCCTGCACGTAGAGCTCTCTAGTTGGCGACGTGGGAACCACCCCCCCCTCCAGCAACTCGCGCCACCACCGATACCGGTGGATCGGGTGGAGGTCTCGTTCGTTTTACCCCCCACCCAAGAAAAACAAAAGACATGGGAGCCACCCACCCCTGCAGCAGTGCGCACCGTCACCTGTACTCAAACAGGTCGATGGGAGGCCTCGCCCGGTATTCGAAGGGATCGGTGGGAGACCACCGATACCGGGGTTCGAACCAGCTCCTTCGCGGCGCGCGCCTGGTGCGCTACCTGCGGGGCGGCTGCCTTCAGAGATACACCGGCACCCGGGTCACAGAACAAACGTGCCCGCAACCCCCTCCCCCTGTGCTAAGAGTAAGCCCGCGGTAGGGCTGCTCTGCTGGGCCATGAACCGGGACATTGGAGCACCACTCCAGCCACGGTCACCCCAACCCCCCCACGCATCCCGCAGGGCGAAGCTCCGTGCGCATCAGGCTCGTCATGAGAATCCGGCGGGCCGGCGCCTGGACACCAAGACGACACCTCTCCCCTCCCCCGCAAGAACAGAGCGGGGCCCCCACAACCGCACGCCCGCAACGCAGACCCCGACAGCCCACCTAGTGGACGGGCAGATGAGGGAAGAGGAACGCAAGACCCAGAACGCCCCACGCAACGGACGAAGGCACCCCCCCGGGGACGCCCAGCCGCCGCCCCCGCAACCCCAAGCCAAGTAGGGGGGAACCGGGACCGGACCGCCCCCCCCCAAGCACGCCAGACGGAGCACGGGACCGGGGCAGGACACGCGGAGGGGCACGGACAACATGGAATGGCCCTACCAGCGCCCAGTGCCGGGACCACGCGAGATGCGCGCGCCACACCACCCAGCGGGGAGCGGACACCGCGAGAGCGCGAGCGCACACACACGAAAAGGACACGCGGGGACCACCAGAAGGGCAACCGGACCGAGCGCGCGGAACGCACAGACCACATGGAATGGCGTACCAGCGAGCGAGGATAAGGGACACCCGGACGGGACGGCCCGCCACACGCAACGCGGGATACGCGGGGCGGGAAGGGGGAAGAAGGGGAGACACAACACCAGGTACCGGCCCGAACCCCCCCGAACCGGCCGCGAGCGCCGCGCACACACAGACGGGACACTGCACCCGCCAAGGCAGTAGTGGCGCACAGCGCCACGCCCCAACCCCTAGGCTAGGCAGCCTCCGCGCCAGCCCAAGGGGGTCCCACTGGCGACAAGCCAGTAGCACGGGCCCGGCGGCGCCGGTGCCCCGGGCGACCACGCATTAGGGGGGCGACGCAGTGGGTAAGCGCCCGCGGCCACGGCTGCGAATTGATGCACTGACCGGGGAGTGGCGAAACGGGGACGCCGGGGAAGGACGGGGCTCCGAGCTCTGTGAACCCGGGGGACTCCGCCACCAGGCAGGAGGTGCGTCTTGGAGGGCCCCCCACTAGGACCCGGTGGGGAGGATATCACCTGGCCCGACCAGGTGGCCCCCCGGGGCCGAAAAGCGTCTAGTACCCGCAAAATCAAACCTCAAACCTCAATTTGCAGCCGTGGCTGCGGGCGCTTACCCAGCGCGTCGCCCCCCTAATGCGTGGTCGCCCGGGGCGCCGGCGCCGCCGCACCCGTGCTACTGGCTTGTCGCCAGTGGGACCCCCTTGGGCTGGCGCGGAGGCTGCCTTGCCTAGGGGTTGGGGCGTGGCGCAGTGCGCCACTACTGCCTTGGCGGGTGCAGTGCCCCGTCCGTGTGTGCGCGGCGCTCGCGGCCGGTTCGGGGGGTCGGGCCGGTACCTGGTGTTGTGTCTCTCCCGTTTCCCCCTTCCCGCCCCGCGTGTCCGGCGCTGCGTGTGGCGGGCGATCCTGTCCGGGTGTCCCTTAGCCTCGCTCGCTGGTACGCCATTCCAGGCGGTCTGTGCGTTCCGCGAGCTCGTTCCGGTTGCCCTTCTGGTAGTTTCCGCGTGCCCTTTGCGTGTGCGTGTGCTCGCGCTCCCGCGGCGTCCGCTCCCCCCCCCCCTGGGTGGTGTGGCGTGCGCACCTGGCGCGGTCCCGGCACTGGGCGCTGGTAGGGCCGTTCCACGTGGTCCGTGCCCCTCCGCGTGTCCTGCCCCGGTCCCTTGCTCCGTCTGGTGTGCTCGGGGGGGGGGGCGGTCGGGTCCCGGTTCCTCCCTACCTGGCTTGGCCTGCACGCCCTGTGGGGGCTGCGTGCCGCGGGGGTGGTGGGGGGCCGTCCCCGGGGGGGGGGTGGCCTGCCACTGTTGTGAGGGGCGTCTGGTGTCAGGCGCTGTCCCTCCCCCGACCGCCCGTCCTCTGGGGCGGGCAGCCGGGGTACCGCGACCCGTGTGTTCCGGGTGCGGTCGGTGTGGGCGTGGGGACCCAGCACCGGTTCCACAGCGTGCGCCCTTGCGGGCCGGCGTTGCTCGCTGTGGGGGTGGTGGAAGCTTGTCCCCGGGGGGGGTGCCTTCCACCGTTCTGAGGGGCGTCTGAGGTCAGGCGCTCCCCCTCCCCCGACTGCCCGCCCACTGGCCGCGCTGTTGGGGTCTGCCACCCACGTGCTGTGGGCGCGGTTGTGTGGGTGTGGGGGCCCAACACTGTCCCCTTGGCCTGCATGCCCTGTGGGGGCTGCGTGCCGTGGGGCTGGTGGGGGGCCGTCCCCGGGGGGGATGGCCTGCCACCGTTGTGAGGGGAGTCTGGTGTCAGGCGCTGTCCCTCCCCCGGCCGCCCGTCCTCCGGGGCGGGTAGCCGGGGTTCTGCGACCCGTGTGTCCCGGGTGCCGTCGGTGCGGGCGTGGGACCCAGCACCGGCCCGACAGTGTGCGCCCTTGCGGGCCGGCGTTGCTCGCTGTGGAGGTGGCGGAAGGGTGTTCCCGGGGGGGTGCCTTCCGCCGTTGTGAGGGGCATCTGTGGTCAGGCGCTCCCCCTCCCCGAACTGCCCGCCCACTGGGCGGGCTGTTGGGGTCCGCCACCCACATGCTGTGGTTGCGGGCCTGTGGGTGTGGGCGCCCAACACTGTCCCCTTGGCCTGCATGCCCTGTGGGGGCTGCGTGCCGCCGGGGTGGTGGGGGGCCGTCCCCGGGGGGGGGTGGCCTGCCACTGTTGTGAGGGGCGTCTGGTGTCAGGCGCTGTCCCTCTCCCAGCCGCCCGCCCTCTGGGGCGGGCGGCCGGGGTTCTGCGACCCGTGTGTCCCGGGTGCGGTCGGTGCGGGCGTGGGGACCCAGCACCGGCCCCACAGCGTGCGCCCTTGCGGGCCGGCGTTGCTCGCTGTGGGGGTGGCAGAAGGGCGTCCCCGGGGGGGGTGCCTTCCACCATTGTGAGGGGCGTCTGGTGTCACGCGCTGTCCCTCCCCCGGCCGCCCGTCCTCTGGGGCGGGCAGCAAGGGTTCCGCGACCCGTGTGTCCCGGGTGCCGTCGGTGCGGGCGTGGGGACCCAGCACCGGCCCCACAGCGTGTGCCCTTGCGGGCCGGCGTTGCTCGCTGTGGGGGTGACGGAAGGGCGTCCCCGGGGGGGGTGCCTTCCACCATTGTGAGGGGCGTCTGAGGTCAGTTGCTGTTCCTCCCCCGACTGCCCGCCCACTGGGCGGGCTGTTGGGGTCCGCCACCCACGTGCTGTGGGCGCGGGTGTGTGGGTGTGGGGGCTCAACACTGTCCCCTTGGCTTGCATGCCTTTGGGGGCTGCGTGCCTCGGGGGTGGTGGGGGGCCATCCCCGGGGGTGGTGGCCTGCAACCGTTGTGAGGGGCGTCTGGTGTCAGGCGCTGTCCCTCCCCCAGCAGCCCGTCCTCTGGAGCGGGCAGCCAGGGTTCCGCGACCGGTGTGTCCCGGGTGCGGTCGGTGCGGGCGTGGGGACCCAGCACCGGCCCCACAGCGTGCGCCCTTGTGGGCCGCCGTTGCTCGCTGTGGGGGTGGCGGAAGAGCGTCCCCGGGGGGGGGTGCCTTCGACCATTGTGAGGGGCGTCTGAGGTCAGGCGCTGTCCCTCCCCCGACTGCCCGCCCACTGGGCGGGCTGTTGGGGTCCGCCACCAATGTGCTGCGGGCGCGGGTGTGTGGGTGTGGGGGCCCAACACTGTCCCCTTGGCCTGCATGCCCCGTGGGGGCTGCGTGCCGCGGGGTTGGTGGGGGGCCGTCCCCGGGGGGGGGTGGCCTGAAACCGTTGTTAGGGCCGTCTGGTGTCAGGCGCTGTCCCTCCCCCGGCCGTCCGTTCTCTGGAGCGGGTAGCCCGGGTTCCGCGACCCGTGTGTCCTGGGTGCGGTCGGTGCGGGCGTGGGGACCCAGCACCGGCTGCACAGCGCGCGCCCTTGCGGGCCGGCGTTGCTCGCTGTGATGGTGGCGGAAGGGCGTCCCTAGGGGGGGGTGCCTTTCACCATTGTGAGGGGTGTCTGAGGTCAGGAGCTGTCCCTCCCCCGACTGCCCGCCCACTGGCCGGGCTGTTGGGGTCCGCCACCCACGTGCTGTGGGCGCGGGTGTGTGGGTGTGGGGGTCCAACACTGTCCCCTTGGCTTGCATGCCCTGTGGGGGCTGCGTGCCGGGGGGGTGGTGGGGGGCCGTCCCCGGGGGGGGTGGCCTGCCACCGTTGTGAGGGGCGTCTGGTGTCAGGAGAAAAGTTTATAGTGGTTTCAGCACTGTGTTTTTGCTTCTCCTGCTGCTTGCTGTTGCTGTAGAGTTTCCTGCTGCTTGTTTTGGAAGATGAAAACCTTTTGTTTGCAGAAATATAGTCAATCCAGGATAACCCAAGCCAGAAGTGTGCAAGGAGAAGAGAATTCAGGATCAAAGCATGAAGGGCTGCAGTGTAAACAGTGAAAGATGATTGGATATTCACAGAAACTGCAACTCAGGTCACAAATGAATGCATATTCACAAAGATAGCTGAAATGTTTTGGAAAGGAGTTAGAAAACTGCCCCATGGTCACTCTCTCTCCATAGTGCCATCTCAGGAGATGTGCACTCTTTGTTTTGGGTCCCATATGTGCTGAGGTGGCAGGGCATGTGGCGATGAGGTCACTGCCATGTCACATGGGATCTTTCTACTTAGCTAGGCTGACCAGGAATTGAACCCAGGACCTCTCAAAAAGAGGTGCCCAGCCCCCTAGGGTGCATACCACTAGGATAGCTAAGAATTCATGGAAAAACAAAGATAAATTCATAGGCTCTGCCTTGGATATGTCAGTTCTCAGTCAACTCAGGAAAAGATGATTTGCCTCACATTGAAAGGGGATTAAGGGGTCCACTCCATATCCTGATTGGGTGTTTGGTTCCATAGGTCAAAATGTGTTATCACCAGTTTTGGTGGGACCAATACTAAGATTAAAATGCATGGATGCTCAGTGCATCTCTAATACAACTAGAGTATGCCTCAAAGCAATGGAAAAGCACTTTTTCTTACTCCCCCCTTGTGCTGTGGTGGCCACCACTGCCACATGTTAGGAAAAAGGGAATTTTTCTTGGCCTTTCCTTGGTTTCCACATCTACTTTAAAATACCTATAGTTTCCCTCACACAGAAAAATGGGCGCTCACCATGGCTGGCGCTCTTTTGCTGCTCTGTTTATAACATTTCGTACAGAAGACTCAGCGCTCATGGCGCTGCCGGGGCTCCTGTGGTTTGGTTGGGTTAGTATGGGAGCATGCCAAAACATGTGCATATGCATCCCTCCCTCCAAGACGCAGCGTCCACACAACCCCAACGCAAGACACAATATACACACTCGCATGGGTTCTCGTAAACCTGCTGGCGACCTGTGACCTGTCTTAGGGCGAAGGGAGTCGTGAAAGAAATTAATTTGCCCCTTGGTGGGGTCTTGGTTCTGCTCAGTCTCTCCAGGCACCTGCGTTTCGGCCCGAACACGGCCTACTCAGCGAGGCTGCGCGTGGGTATCTGCAGAGGCAGGAATGGGAGAATTATGGACGAATCCACGCAAAAACGAAGCGACGACATCAAAATCCGTCAAATGACGGCGTAGAATTTTTCTGAAACAACACACCTGAGCAGAATCCAATTGTGCATCAGAAGCACATTTTTATAAAAATTATAGTCATCTCTGGATTTTTTAAATCCAGAAATTCATACGCATAAAAAGGCGGCGCGCAGGAGCGGCTCCTAGCGAAGCGCCGGAAAATGGAGAAATAATGGAATTATAAACGTATGTCTCACGTAGTCTTGAAAATGACGAGACATACATTAATAAATAAACATACAGATTCCACCCACACTATTAGAAGAATCAAAAATTCAAGAATTCGAAAATGAACGAAAAGACTTCAATGAATCAGGTATAAACTACAGGTATGCTCGTCTCGTATGCCGCATACACATTGCTCGTCTCGTGTCTCCGTGAACGAGTCTTGTAGCAGCGCTAACAACGATAGGACGCGATAGAGGGATTGATTAGAAAGATTGCAGATGATTAGAGGTCAGATCAGGGTGATTAGACATACACACAAGTGCATAGCAAGGTTCTTCACGTGCGCCCCTCACTTGCTCTCTCTCTCCAGCGGTAGGTAAGGTGAGTAAGCCCGAGCGGGGCCACCCCCTGGTGGAGTAGTGATTGGTGATGAGATGGGCAGGTTTGCCCAAAACGCTGGTGCATACTCGCGCATGCACACACGCATTAAAGGGTAGGCCACACCAAGTGCGCACGGTAAACTTTGTTTAGGCTACCCAGGGGCTCCTCGGTACGTTCTTTAAGAGAACCTGAGGAGTTCCTTAACGCTTGCTTGCTTGACAGAGGTAGCTGAATCTTCAGCGTGTTTGCGGACAGTGTATTATAGGTCACACCGAGAACCGTATAATACGGGGAGTTTGGCTTGGTTCCTCCGCCGCAAACGCCTCTTCACTTGCCTTTGCTTTACAGGTGGGCAGGTAGGGTGATTGGTGCAGCAGCATACCATTTTTTTCATGCCCTGCTAAACAAGGGCGCAGATCACACAAACAAGTAACTCCCCTCTGCCTGTGGCAGAGCAGGGAGTCCGACTCCATCGACATCTGCGCCGTGCACGCAAGAGCACTTCTTCCCTCCAAGCCCTAGCAGGAAAAACGCGTTGTGGCGTCCCCTGTTAGGCCACAGTTGCTTAGCAGCGCTGTGTTCTCTTGTCACTTCACAGGAGGGTCGCTAGGACCCACGAGACCTTTGCCTTCGCAACGCCCAGTAGAGTGTGCGTGTAGGAGTGGTAGTCCTGAGTGGGGGCTTGAGCCAGTTGCCCCAGTGCTCGCCCACCAGGATGGTGCCACTGTAGGGTGTGTAGGACCTGTAGTGCGTGTGTCACTGTCCCACCCGTTTCCTGCAATTCTAGCAGGGTTGGTGGGCTGTGGCAGTGGTTAGGTCAGTGTGTTGGCCACTTAGCAAAACGGCGTTTTCAAGCCTTCATAGCTTTTGGCCACCCCTCCCTGTAGTAGACAGATAGGTAGGGAAAACAATACCTGGATTAGTATGCTGGGTATTCCCCAAAGGTTTTGCGCCAGCACAGAAATTGGGCGCTTAGGGGAGGGGAGACCCGGGGCGTACCCTGTGGCATCAATAAGCCAACCCTCCAGGTTTAGCAAGCGTGCAGACTTGGGTATAATTAGGACACCACTTCTGCGGCTTGCTCTCAGGACCTTAGGAATAGCACACTCACACATACACTTTGGCAGGTAAGGGTAAGGTTCAGTCCCTAGCTTTGGTCTTGGAGGCAAGCGTCTCAGCGAGCCTCAGCAACTCACCAAGGTTGTTCTGGGACAAGTAGTCAACCAGAAATGAGTTTAGGCGTCCCTCGGGTAGAACAAATGCAGAGAAGGGCTCCCAGGTGGCCTCTTCGACTCCAAACCCTTCCCAGAGGGTGAGGAAGCGCCAACCCTGGCGATAGCGGTGGCGTAGCACAGACTTCACCAGGTAGAAGCCCTCCTTAGCCATCTCCTCGGCGTTCATGTCGGGGAGTTCACCTTCAACTTCCATAGGGCTGGCAGCCCCTTGTAGGTCCAGAGCGGCGATTTCCTCGTCGTTCAGCTCCCACTCATCCCCACAGAGGTCTTCAGGATCATAGTAGCGCTTCAGGTGTTGAGCAGCGCACACCAGGGTCCCCCCTAGACGGGGAGAACACCGCACGGTGATACGGTGTCCATCCACTGATAGAATCTTGTACGGCCCGAAGTATGGGTCATCGCTGGTAGAGCGTGGCCAGGCGGGTAGTCGACTGTGGTGCACCAGCACCGGGTCCCCCTCTTGGTAGGTGGCCGGTACTCGATGCTTGTTCTTCTTGTTCCACTGACGCTCCCTCACTCTCTGGAGCATAGCCTTGGCCTTGTCCACCTTCGCTTGTTGCTCTTGGACCCATTCACCCACAGAAGAACGGGTGTCCTCTGGATAGGGGGCATGTAGGAACCATGCCGGGCGACCCAGGAATAGGTCATGGGGCGAGTAGCCAGTAGCTGAACTCTCTTGGGAGTTTATCATCAAGGATATGACGGGGAGTAGTCTCACCCAGTCTCTGGTGCGTTCAGTTTTGCACCATATCCGTACGTTCTCCTTCAGGACACGGATCTGTCGCTCACATAGGGGGTTGCTTGTGTGAGAGTAGGCAATCCCCGTAGACACCTGGACATTGAGGAATCTCAGGACCCTCTTGTACCAGCCAGTATCTGAGCGTACTCGCACGTCCTCATCGGAGTTGATCTCCTTGGGCGCCCCATAGACACAAAACCACTCCTCCAGGAGTATCTTGATAGTCTCCTCCCCAGTAATGTGCTTGGTACATGGGAACACCCTGGTAAACCTGGTCAACCCACAGGTTACCACGAGGGCGAAGTCATAGCCCCCGAACTTCGGCATCTCCGTGTAGTCCACGTATAGAACACTGTTAGCACAGTGAGGGATGGGCAGGGTCGAGTAGGGAACTCTGTCCCTGATATCCCCTGGTTTACAGGACCTGCACGGGCACTTGTCCACGATAGGCTGGAGGGTTTTCCGCAGTTGGTCGTCAGTCCACGTAGTGTGGAACCACTGCTTGAAAAGCCTCAGGGTACGGTCAGCACCCACATGACCGCTGGACTCATGGGTCGACTTCAGCAACGCTGGGACTCTGTCACTAGGCACCACGATACGGTCCTCGTGCCAGAGGTAGCTCTTGTCCCTCTTCCACTGGTCTTGGTTTACCAGGAGGGGTTCAAGGCGTTTCTCCAGGCGCCGGTAGATATCCCCAAACTCCTTCAGGTACTCCGATTGTTGGAGACCATCCAGGGGGCGTATCATCGTCATGTTGAGGTCCAAGTAGACATCCATACGGCTGAACGCCTCCTTAGCCAGCGCTTCAGACCGGGCAACAATCAGGGCGTCGAAGTTGTTGCGGCTGATGTAGTCGGCACACTCGTTCTTCACTCCCTGGATATGGTGTACCGTCAGCCGTAGTTGACTGAGGTAGGTCCACCAGCGCCGTAGCTTGGCCTTCTCAGGTGGGGGACCCTTCTGGAAACTGCGGACCGGTTCTTGGTCGCACAGCAAGACCACAGGGTTACTCCCCAACAGTCGTGCTTGTGAGGATAGAACCAGCATACCCGCGAGCAATTCCTGCTCATAGGTGGAGTAGTTCCCCCTGCCCTGGTTCCACTTCCAGTTCCAGTGGCCCAGAGGTACTAGGACCCACTTGTCGTCAGGGTAGCTGTGCTTGAGGGTTCCATCTCGGTTGAGACCTTCCGTCCCCCATTGGGAAATGGCCGAGTCGAACTCCTCCTTCTCTAGTGCTTGCCATTGGAACAACGTTCCACCAACGCCCACATTGCTGGCGTCGGTCACCAGGATAATCTCCCCTTGTGCTCTAGGCACGCCCAAGCACTTAGCGTTGGCTACCTTGTCTTTGAGCTCGTCAAACGCTTGTTGCTCTTGTGGGCCCCAGCGCCAAGTAGTACTCTTCTTGATCAAGTCCGTCAGAACGGCGCTGGTGTAGGTGAAGTTCTTGATGTGGCGGCTATAGAAGTTGCAGGCCCCAATGAAACTGCGTACATCATGAAGTCCTTTCTTGGGGTCTTCGTGTCGTACCTTGGCATCCATCAGGGGTTTGGCCTTAGAGGCCGCTGGGGTCCACCACCCATAGCCAACGTCAAACCCCAGGTACTGCATGGTCTCCTGCATGAACTCACACTTCTCCAGCTTGAGTCCTGTGTGGTTCTCCTGGCAGACCGCAAAGAACTCACCCAAGAGGATTAGGTGGTCCTCCTGGGTATTGGTCCCGAGGCATACATCGTCAATGTGAGCCTCCATCTGGGCACCACGGGATATGAGCTCCTGCACCTTAGGTCTCCTTCGTAGGATGGACAAGATCTTGTTCATCAGCTCTTGGAATAGAGCGGGTGCGTTAGCCACGCCAAACGGCATGACCTTCCAATTGAACACCCTCCCCTGAGGGGTGATGAAGGCCAGTAGTTCCTGTGCGTTGGGCGTCAGGTCCACTTGCCAGAATCCGCTTCGCTTGTCCATTTTGGTCTTGTAGCGACAGGAGGCTATCTTCTCCAGGGTAGACTCCATATTGGGAATGGACCCTGAGTGGTTCAGCGTTTTCTTGTTCAGCTCTCCGTAGTCCACTACCAGCCGTTTGGCTGTAGACCCAGGTTTAGCCACCAGGAAACAGGGGCTGCAGTGTAGGGGGTAGTCCCCATCCTTGTACTCCAGGACTAGGCCAGCGTCGATACATTCTTGTATCTGTCGCTCAATCTCGTCGGCCTGCTCTTTAGGAGCTGGATAGGGTCTCCTCCGGATCTTGTGACCCACGAACTCGGGTTTCAGCTTGAGGTCCATCTGTACCAGCTTGTCACATGAGGCTGGAGGGGGTAGTTCTCCGAACACCTTCAGATAGGCCCTTATAAGCTTCGGTACCCGCGGGTCCAATACCTTGATCTTGTCCTCCATGTCCTCGTCAGAGTGTAAGTTGCTTGCCCCAAGAGTAATAGATGTCGGGAGGTGGTCCTCCACCGACTCTTCGCCCGTGGTAGTGTCCTTCAGCCCTTGGTAGGCATATAGAAGGTCTTGTTCAACCATCTCTGGTGGACGATGGCAATATAGGCAAGCTCGAGGGGGTTCACATACACATTCCTCCGAGAGGTCGTCCTCCTCTGGGGTCCTCACATGGGCGCCCCACACGCTCTTCATGAGCTTGAGATCTACCTCCCTTTGCCAGGTGGTGATCTTCTGTTCGAGGTCCTCCTTCAATTGGGATAGGTCTCCCATACGTCCTTGCTTCAGTGGCCATGAGCTGTGTGTAGGCTTCGCGTAGCATAGCTTTTTTGCCACCAACTTCCTCTTGGAATCCACATACTCCCTGAGCCTGGATCGAGGGTCCAGCTCCTCGTCCACGGGGTCTTCCACCCTCATGGAGAGTAGGGGTTTCAGTGGGGCGACGTACTCGGCGTTCTCCACTTCCTCCACACAGGTCTGCACGAAGAAGGCGTCGTGCTCAGTTTCGTCTTCCGAGTGGATAGAGCTAGGTAGCTCAGAAAGTCCATACTCAGAGACTCCATCAGGAACAGGTACATGACAGGGAGAGTTGGGGGCGTTGGTGTCAGTCACGACGTACGCATCTCCTCCGGGTGTAGTTTCAACAGCATCTTGAGGTCCTAGGCGATCCTTCAAGTCACCCAAGGCGAGTCCATCGCTTTCTCGTTGTATAGCCTGGACCAGAGTCGGGTCCAGATCCTCCCAGGGAATAGAGGTAAGACCTCCGTCCACCACGCTAAGCATGCTCCCCCATCCGGGCTTCCCAATAGGCGTCTTGGGTCCCAGAGGCACGTAGATGGCCTCATCAGGCAAACGAACAGAGCTGATAGTCAGCCTGTCCAGGAGGTTTCGCCAGTACTCGTTGCCCCCATGGGCTCCCCAATCGGGGGAACACAGGACCATACGGGAACGTTCCAAGGCCACCTTGGTCAGCACCTTCCCCAGTTCACTGAACCTGGGGTTCCCGTAGGCCATCCCGAAAGAGGGCCAGTAAAATTTGTAGCTGCAGTTCTTCTCCTTGCTGCAGTAAAGGTCCAGTACATGCTGCTTGTCGCTGGCGAACAACTCTACACTTAGGTCTTCTCGAGAGTAACCCAACTCCTTCAGACCTTGGTCTAGGACTTCCCCCAATAGTTGATAGTCCTCAGTTTTGGAGGCCGCCATCATGTTCGAGGGCTCCTCCTTCGATAGTCTCAGGTAACTCGAGGTATGTTCCGACTGCTCCAGTGGCACAGACTTTCTGCCACTGCCGTTGTCCACGTAGAGGAGGTAGGGCGCTTGCAGCGTCAGGGATTGTATCTGGGAGTGCTGTACGAAGCAGTCAGTCCCCAGTACAAAGTCGAAGGCCTCAGTGTCCATCACATAGAACCGATGGGCGATAGTCCGAGAGCCCATAGGTACCTCCACTTCACAGTCCCCGCAGCTGTGCACCACATGTCCATCCCCCATACGTATAGCAGCGGTGGTCATGGTGTTTTTCAGGCTCCCACAAGGTAAAATCTTCTTGGCCACTATAGATATTGTGGCGCCAGTATCCAGTACCCCCAGGTATTCACGTCCCCCTAGTCAGATACGTACCCAAAACACCAGGTCTTGGGTGCCACCAGAGCGTCCCCGTCAGAACTCCGCGGGACAGGTCACCTCGAACCCCTTGTTCCGCAATTTGCGGGCCATCCTCATGAAACGGCTCCTCTTCTTAGCGTTGCCGTCATCACCACCTTCATGCTCACGCTTGGCTCCTTGTTCTTGCTGCGCCTGCGTTTGTGAGCGTTTGGTAGGACCAGACTGCTCTCCAGAGGGCTCGGAGTTCCCCCCTGGATTAGGGTTGGGGTTGCCTCCGTTCTTGTCCTTGTTCTTGTTGTCGGGCTGGCAGTTAGCGCCTCCTCCTCGTCCACCTTGACCCTTGTCTTGCCCTGGACCACGTCCTTTCGACTTGCCCTTGCCGGAGTCGTTGCCCTTGGCTTTGCCTCCACCTTTGCCTGAGCCTTTGCCAGGATCTTCACCCTTAAGCTTCGCCGATAGGCGTTGCTTATGGTAGCACTCATCCTCGTAGTGTTTCCGCTTACCGCAGAATGCACACGTGATGGTGCACCGGTAATGATCCGGCAGCTTCGCTCTGGCGCCGGTGTTCTTTTCCTGCTGCTTCCCCTGGACTACGAAGCAGTCTCGCTGCTCGCAGTCAGGGGCGTGCTGCAGGTGGCCCTGCTCGTCTCTGGCATCACACCAGAATAGCTCCTTCACGTTCTCCATGATGCGGGCGTGGGCGTGTTTGGGGGTAGTCCCCTGCCCAGGTCGGGAACCTTGGTACCCTTTGCCATGGCCTCCAGAACCTCCACCACCAGGACGGTAGTTGTTCAAGTGCTGGTCGCTCTCCTTCTCCAGCGCCAGCTCCAGGAGTAGCACGCACAGATCCTCGTAGCGGAGGGATCTGGCCTTGCGCTCCGCCGTCGAACGGCACTCGTCCCATAGCTCTCGAGGGAGCTTGGCCACCAACCAGAACAGCAGGTCGTCGCTGCTGTGGGAACCGGCCGTCAGTCGTCCAGTTCAGTGATCCAGATCAGCCAACAGCTCGGAGACCCTGCCAGGTTTGGGGTTGTTGGGTAGCACGGGCAGGTTCTGGATCTCGGCCCTGATGGAGAGGTCGGTTTCGTAGGTCCGGTACTGCCTCTCCAGGGCAACCAACACATCGGCAAAGGTGGCGGAGTTAGTCACGATCTGCCTGACCTGGCACTCCAGGTACTTGGTCTTGCAGCACTGCAGGAGCAGATCGCACTTCACTCGCCCACTAGCGTGGGTTTGGCCGGTCAGTCGTAGAAACCAGCCAAAGTTCTCAGCGAACTCGCTGAGGTCCTTGCCTGTGAACTCAGGCAGGTTCACCACTATCTTGGAGGTGGCAATAGCCTTCGCCTCCTGAGTCCGGCGTCCTTCAGGGCGTCGGGTCTTCTTCTTCTTCTTCTTCTTCTTCTTACCCCTTGGGTCCTCGGGGTCCTCCGGGTCATCGTCATCTGAGGGCGAAGAAGAATCCATCGACGACGGCTCATCATCGGAGGGGTCTCCGCCTAGATCACTGGAGCCATAAGGCTCCACGTCCACCATAGCCCTCAAGGCTGTCAGCCCCAGCCGGTCCAGCTCGGCCCTCGTCGAGTTCGTCACGTGGCTGTAGGGCGGCTGGGCCGTTCTCGGCACGAAAGGACTTCTCAGAATAGCTGCAGGCGTCGGCATCGGTCTGCTCCTCAGGCTCCCCAGGGTATTTGTCAACCCTGCCGCCAGGTGGTTAGCCTGTACTCGGTGGGGTGACATTCCCACCGAGATAGGTGACGCTTGGGGCGGGATCATCAGGGTGTAAGTGCGGCTAGCCCCATCTGCTCAGATTTTCAGACATTCTGCCCAGATTGGCTACATTTTGGTCATTTTCTTTGCTTCGGCGGAATCGCCGCCTCGCAGCTCAGTCACAGGATATTTCCTATATATTTCTGATATGCCGGATTTGATTCCGCGGTCCATTTCCCGTAAATCCGCCGCGTTCCGCTATTTTAGCTGGAATCGCCATTTGCCGCTGACGCGCGCTCGCGGGCCAGATCGGCCAAACATTTTTACATAATTGGATTATTTAAATCTTTTCAGACAGTTTTGGACACTCAGATGTATTTAGAATAATTCGCATCAATTTTCTTCATAGACTGGGATTTTCTGCCGGACCACAATCAGCATGGACCTTGCTTCAGTTGTTGCTGCTCTCGCCTCCGTTGGTGTCCGAGTATCCGGTTCTACCCCCAATAACAACATCCAGGGAGACTCCTCGCGTGCCTGCCCCACTGGTCTTGCCGGCCCCGAGCCCTCCGGCACCCTCAACGACCCAGGGCAGCACTTTCATGGTAGCAGAGGCTACCTGAATGTTGTTCCTTTGGTGTCCCAACCACAGCTAGCTCCCCAGTACGGCCCCGTAGACTCCGCCACCTCCGGAGACGTAACGATTACGCTGCCGTGGTGCTGTGCGAACGAGGCCTTGAGAGGAATGCCTTGCGCTAGCCCAAGCTGCCCAAGAAGGGCACAAATCAGCAGCTGTGGGGACCCAAATTACAATCCCAATCCCAGTCGAAATTGGCCATCAAGCAGCTGGAATCTCCCAGCCTACGCCGATGGCAACGCTCCGGTGGACCTTACGGAGCTGGCAGGTACCCACATCCCTTACCAATGTCCCACATTCGAGACCATCGAAGCAGACATTGACGACATTGAGATGGGTGGTCCAGGTGAGGTACCTACCTATAATCGACCAGACAATTGGGCACAATGTGACAACCATTTGTCTTCAGAAGTGACCCGTAACCTTGAGGCGCTTGAGGCCCTTTGTCTATTAGCCACGTCTAAGCTGATAGGTCAAGAAAGAATCGCCTCTGATTTTTTATTTGAATATTTTTTCCTTCTTCAGGAAGAAATTAATACCAGGATGTGGTGGCGTTCTCAAGAAGATGAATCTTTTGCCATTTTTTTTGCAGATCTGGGAGGCAAGCCCCTTCCCGAAGGAGAAGACCAAGGCACCTGTTGCCGGGCCCTCCGCCCCTCATCCCTCTGTTTCCATCCGTGACGATCTAGCCGCCGCGGTTGAGGAAGGAATTTTAGAGGCAGCTAGGCAGGCAAGCCTGGAAATTAGGGCTGAAGGAGCTCCCCAAGTGGACTCCTGGCTGCGAACCACTGAGATTAGCGGTCCGACAGCCTGCTCAGGCCCTTCAGGACACGGTATGTACTGTCCTGCCGACTGCTCTTGCAGATTACAGCGAGATACTGAGCTCCAATTGCTCAAAGATCAAATGCAACTCATCATTCAGACGCTGGGAATTAAAGATCTTTTCAAGACACACATGCGGTCTGAGGGCGCATCATCGGTGGAACAAACAACAGAACCGTCGGAGGAGGCGACAGAAATTTTTTCGATTGCTCCTTCGGTGGACTCTAAGACCACCGATGCAAGGATCAGCAGGACTAAGCTAAAGGAAAGGGTTACAATCTCTCGATCTCAGAGTAGGTCGGCGAAGGCTAGGACTGAGGCTCAGAATGCCAAGCGAACTGCTCCCCGTACTGCCCTTCCTGCTGTTGATTCCAATGCAATAGCCCAGATGTTGCTCGCCCAGACCCTCGCCGGAGCTGGTGTGGCTAATGATGCCGCCAAGGTGTCTGCCATTACGGCCGGTGTTGGGCTGGATTCACTCCTTAATCCTACCTCATTGCGACTTCGTCAGGTTGCCAAGCAACCGAAGTATAATGGAAACCCCAGACGTTGGCCTCAGTTCCAACGGGAATTTAGACTGTGGGTTAAGACCCAAAAACTTCAAGATGATCAGTTCCTGATGGCCCTCTTGGACTGCCTTGAGGGAGCGCCGGCCAACACTTGGCTCAGGACCTGGAGTGATCGTGAGGATTCAAGTTCCCCCCTTACCTTTGATGAGGTGTGGGAACAGTTGGAGGTACGTGGATCCCGGCTGCCAGAGGACCATTACCACCAGATGTTGAAGAATTTTCCTTCATTCTCGCGATTAATCTTGCACGAAGTGCAAGACAAGAGACAGCGCTTCTGGAATCTCGTAGAAGAATCTGAACATTCAGGCGAAAAATTTTCTAGTGCCGAGCTGAAAAATCTGATTTTTGACAAGATCCCCTCTGAAACCGCCGCCACCCTTCGGAATAAACAGTCCGAAGAAAAGGTCAAGACCTGGTGGGCGGAGGTCGATGGCTTCGATGCCTCGGCCAACAGGTTTTCCGTCAGGGAATCACTTCAAAAGTGTTCCCCCACGTCGTTTACCAAGGTGAAATTCACTGAAAACACGTGGAAAATCAAGTTTAATGAACACGAGGATCGGGACTTGTTTGTCCAAGTCCTCAACAGGGGAGTAAGTTTCCAGGGCCATCGCCTGAAGGCCAGGAACTGGGTGTTTTCGTTCACCCCGCAGGAACTGTGGGAAGAGGTTGAGCGGCTCGCTGACGCCGCCAATCAAAATTTCCATGAGGGTCTTGGGGGAAACAAGAATACCCAGCAAAACACCCAAAATGGGGCCCAAAAGGGCAACAAAAAGGTGAATGACACCCGGAATGTTCAGGATCATTGTAGCATCTGTCTTCTTTTAGGTTCTACGAACCGAGCTAAGACGCATTCTACTGGTAATCACCGATGGTCTGCTTACGATCACAAGGTGATTGGTGAAAATGTCAGTAATTCGCAGAATTCAGACAGGAATGACAGACAGGTGCATGGTGCAAAGGGGGGAAAGGGTAATCCGAACCCCTCCGGTGGAAACAAAAATACCGGAGGCCCTGGCGGGTCCCAAGGCAAAGGAAATCGGACTCCATCCGGCTCCGGTGGACAGCCGAACGGCCAGACAAGTCCCAATGGCAACGCCGGAGGCGGAAATCGAAATCCAGGCCAAACCCCTCAATCCGGTACAAACAAAGGAAATGCTCCAGGATCACAGGGTAAAGGTAAGGGAAATCCTTCAGGAACCCCTTTCTCTGGTAAGGGCAGAGGGCGTGGCGACGGTGGTGGTCCATCATCCGGCGGCCGTGGCCGTGGACGTGGAAAGGGCAACCATCGTGTGGATCAGGTCTCAGGTGCAGATCAGGTGTCCGATGCGGATCGAGATTATGTTGAAAACGCCCTGAATCCAGCAGATGATCCGTTCCAAGATGAGTGGATCGACGAATCAGGCTGTGTTCACAATGTTAACGCAGCCGCTGGAGGTCAGAACGCCTAGGGGAGCCACGAAAATCGCCCCTCCCCAGGCGATTTCAGGCATGGTCCCCAGATTCCAGATCGACCATTACTTGATGTAGGGTCGCTTGTCTCCTCTCCCCTGGATCCGGCAGCGGATCCTTCTGTTGTAGTGGACGAGGTTGGTGTACAGTCCAAGCACAGGGCCCGTCAGTTTGTCACAAAGCTGTGGGTCTCTGATTGCAAGGGAAATTTCCACCTCGCCACTTGTTTGTGTGACAATGGATCAGAGGTAAATCTCCAATCCAATTCATTCTTACCCGACGACTGCGTGTTTGAGTCGCCTCATCCTGTTACCCTCGAGGGAGTTTCTGGACATTCTCTCGCAGGTGGGCAACGCGGTTGTTATATATCAATTCATTTGGTCGCTCAAGACCTTTGGGAAGAGCAAAATGTGGAAGAAGTTGTCCTTAAGGATGACTACTTCTATCGTGCTGACATAAAGTATGACCTTTATTTAGGCCATCCTTGGCTTCGCAAGAACAGGGTAGCGCCCGTAGGTCATCGTCGTTGTTTTTTGCTGGAGTCAGGTCCCTTGGAGCGTCCTGAATTTCGTTTTTTGCACGCAGGGTTTAAAAGTGCAGAAGAATTTTTGAAGCAAAAGGTGACACCAAAATTTGGTGAAGATGTCACCATTGCAGAGGTGAATGGGAGTGCCGATTACTCCCAAGAGTTAGAATGTCTTCGTAGGGACTCCCAGCCACGACGCCCTTCGCGCTGGCACTCTTCATCCTACAGAGTTGTCGACAAATGGCGCGATGCAATTTGTGAATACTTTCATGAACATCATTCCTTTTGGCCACAGTATGATGCCTTTGCTAACCGTAAGAACAAGCGCTTTGACAAGCACTTTAGCGACGCTTGGACCCATAAATGGGACAAGAAGTTGTGGATTAATCCTCCGTTTCACTTAATCCAGCAGGTCATCCACAAAATCAAGCAAGATAAAACCCAGGCAATTTTAGTTGTGCCCTTGTGGGACGACAAGCCTTGGTTTCAGGAATTACAGGACATTTGTGTAGATTACATCGAACTTCCCAGGAAGATTAAGCTGTATGCCAGGGACGACACAGGTCCCCTGCCACAGCGGTCCTGGAGTTCGCTTGCATTCCTGGTGGATGGAAAGCTTTCTGACTCTAATTCTGCTGATTCTGGTACTGATTCTTGTGTTGGGTCAGAATCTGAGGTTGAGCGTGGTACTGATGATGAATCTATTTTTTCTGATTTTTGTCCGTCAGATACCCAAGGTGATCCAACGTCCAATGGATCCGCCTCGGCTCCCTCTTCCCCAATACGGTCGACATCGAAAAGAATCTTCAGTACACGGGCGAAGAAAAATCTTCAATCGCGCCGCAAATTCAGAGTTTTTTATGAAAAACCCCCTGTGGAGGCTTTCATGGATCCTTTCGAGGAGCTGGATCACGAGGAAAATCTCTGGGATTTCGACACACGACCCACCTATCTTCAAGAGGCAGTTGATACGGACCTGTTTAGGGACATCCGTAAGAAGATTCTTCCTGCCAAAGCCGAAGAAGTCGCCAAAGTGTTTTCGACAGTAATTCCTGGCGATCAGGTGGACACTGAACTGTGTTCCAAGTCAAGAGACAAGATTTTTGAGGAACGGAAGGACACAACCCTTTCAGGGAAGTTGATCAAAGACCCCCCTGTCCGTGGACAGTTCGGTGAAGCCTTCATCGAGCTTCGTGAAGGGTACAAGGCAAAAAAACAGCGCCCTTATGAAAATCATGGACACAAACATGAGATACTCAGAAAAATCATCGAGAGAAATCTCAGGGAATTTGGTTGGCTTGAGGGTTGTATGACCAGCGAATGGTGCTGTGCACCCTTCACAGTCCCGAAGCCACCGCCTGCAGACCAGAACACTATTGATGGTTGGCGAATGGTGGTTGATTTTCGCAATCTCAACGCCGAAACCAAGGCGGATTCGCACCCCCTGCCCCTCATTGAGGAGGAAATCGCCAAGAGGGCGAGAGGTCGTTTGTTTTCTGTGCTGGATCTCCGTCACGGCTTTCACCAAATGCCGTTGAGGAAAGACAGCCGACCTCTGACCTGTATGTGCACGCCATGTGGCCCAGTCCAATGGACGGTCATGCCCATGGGCCTGAAGAACGCCGCTTCATTTTTTCAAAGAATGATGGAGGATGTGCTGTTCACAACCCATCCTGAGCTTCGTGCCTTCGTGAGTGTGTACATAGATGACATAATCATCGCGACGGAGGGGGAGGGACTGACCGAAGCCGAGCTGGTGGCCCTACATGAGAAGCAGCTGAACCAAGTTTTGGACATTCTTGACGCCAATCAGCTGATTTGTGGGCCAAAGAAGGGAAAATTATTTTTAAAATCAGTCGAATTTTGTGGTTCTCTTCTAGAGAATGGCACCCGACGACCCAGTCCAGGGAAGCTCGTCGCTATTCAGAAGTGGAAGCGCCCTGAGACGATCACGGAGTTGAGAGGATTCCTGGGTTGTTGCAATTTTTACCACACTTTTGTGCCGAATTACCCCAAATTTGCTGCCCCCCTCACTGAATTTTTGAAGGTAGGGAGAGATGCGGGCAAGGCAGGTTCAAAGGTTCGTGTCAAGTGGACTGACGAGTGCGAGGAGGCCTTCCATCACTTGAAGGCGGCCCTCTGTGAAGTCGCCACGTTGCATGTGCCCCAATTTGACCGACCCTTCTACATTAGAACCGACGCTTCTAGGTACGCGATCGGAGCTGTTCTTGAACAGGTTGATGAGGCCACCGGCGATCATTACCCTCTTGCATTTTGGTCTCGGAAGCTAGCCCCACGCCAAATGCAATGGTCGCCGCGTGAGCAAGAAACCTACGCCATCATCTGTGCTTTAAAAAAGTACCAATCGTGGGTTGGCACCAATCGAGTCGAGGTCCTGACGGATCATCGATCTCTGGAGTATTGGGCCACTGAACACATTGATACTGTCGCGAGCCCAGCTGGCTGACGGGCCAGATGGCACGAATTTCTCAGTCTGTTTGACCTCCATGTGTCGTATTTGCCTGGAAAACACAACACGGTAGCGGATGCTCTGACCCGATGGGCTTACCCCGCCTCAGAGGGGCTGCAAAGTACCAACATCCATGGTACGGAGCAGGACCGCCATGTCATAATCGAATGGGATCAGGAAGAAAAGAAACTCATTCGACGTGCATGCATGCAGTGCGCTGTTAAACAGCACGCATTGCCGTGTCACGACATCACGGCCATCTCAGATCCGGCGCATGCTCATGAGATCTGCACCAAAACACTGAAAGTCGTGGAAAAAGTCACCGATCCCTCCTCAGGGAGTGTGAAACGGTTTGACTATACCCGACAAGTAAGTCGATTTCGGTTGATCCAGGGCATTAAGCGTCGAGATCCGGCCAAAACTCCACCCCTGCCTAAAGATTCCCTGATAATCCGTGACTGGACGTCCGATTACCTGCAGGATCCCATGTTTAAAGAGGTCTTTGGAAATCTCAAATCCAAAGATGCTCACAAGGATGGGATTTTTCCTGAGTATTCGTTGGATGGGGGGAAGCTGTGGATGGAGGGTAAATTGTGTGTGCCAGACGCCCTAGCCCCCCGAGTGTTAAACTGGTGGCACAAATGGGAGTCCCCCCACGCACATGGCCGTCGACTGTGGTCGATGATTAAACATAGGTTGTTTGGCTCACGGCTATATACTCACTGCCTGAAAGTAGCCGCCGGATGCGCCCAATGTGCTGTCTCGACGCCCCCCAACACGAAGAAGCACGGCCATCTGAGGCCTCATCCTATTCTGGAGCGCCTCTTTAACAGAGTCACCAGTGATTTCTTCTATCTCGGTGAACTCGATGACGAAGAGTGCCATTGGACTAATAAAAAAGTCAATGGTGTGCTCCTTATTCAGTGCCGTCATTCCGGCTACATGCAGGTGTTGCCTTGCAACATCGAGTCGATGACTGGCAAGGCTGCCGCCAAATGGTGCGCGCAGACCTGGATGGGAGGCTGGGACGTCCCATCCGAGGTGGTGACGGATTCAGGCAAAGAGTACACCTCCGAATGGTGGAGAGAATTATGTGCTCGCCTTGGAATCCACCACCTCAGGTGTGAAATCCATCGCATCGAGCGTTGCCTGGCGAAAGAGCCGGCCGCTCTGTTATAAATATGCTTCGTAAGGAGCTCGCGAGTGAAAAGGATTTCCACTGGCTTGAAGTTCTCTTCGCATTGCTTCGCCGTTACCACAACACGCCTTTGTATCATGGCCTTTCTCCAAATGAAATTGTCTTTGGATGAAAGAAGTGTTGGTGGAACATGCCGTTGAATAATCCTCGCCCCTGTAAAGATGCTTCGCTGTTTTTGGACGAAGTCCAACGAGCAGATAAAACTGTGTCGAAATTAATCGAGAAGCATCAAGCTGACTGGCTTTGGGTCCAGAATCAAGGCCGAAAAAACCCCCACAATTTTGAAGTCGATGATCGAGTTTGGCTTCGAAAATCCGAAACCACCCTGGACGGAGATGATAAGCTTCTTCCCTTGTGGGAGGGGCCATTCGCTGTTACAGCGCGTCTTGGTGAGAACAGGTGGAGGATTCGTGTGGATGTCAGCAGGGAAATTGAAGTTTCGGGCGATCGCCTCAAGAGAGAGATCCCCTCCCCCAGAGATCGGGTTAAACCCCTTTTTTGGACTGCGAAACATTTGTCTGATCGGGTCATCGAAGGGGGGAAGTACGAACTCAAGAGGATTGTTGAAGCAAGACGTGACGCCAAGGGCGAATGGGAATTTCTGTGTGAGTGGAGGGGCTTTGATTCCAGTCACAACAACTGGGAACCAGCCCAATCTTTTGTCCATGGATACACCAAGGGGTTCATCGACTTCCTGAAGAAGCACCCCGAAATTGGTGTACTCCTGACAGATTGTTTGTCGAAACCAGACAGACAAGTGGAGAGCGACGGAAAACGACCTGTGGTGAATCGAGATCCAGCCTTTTACGGCCCTCAGCAGCCACATTCAAGGGCTGATCCGTCGATCCCCCCTCCTGCGGTCAGGCCAGCCCAGGAGCCAAATGAGGACCAAGCTTCGAGTTCGGCCGCTGATTTGCAGCGCCCAAGCCGTACGAGGGCCAGGCCAGACAGGTTGGTGGTCACATGTATTCGTGCTTGGCCGAATTGAGGAAGCCATCCTACCACATTCTGCTCAATCCACTGTTCATTCTTTCTGTTTATGTCATGATGTGGAGAACTGCGAATGTTTGATAATTTGACGTCAATCAACTTTTCTTTGGTCTCCGTTCGGCAGACAAGGCGTAGATACGCTGACGGAGTGTGCTGCCGTGTTCAGAAAAAACCAAACTCAGGCTTAATTCAGGCAGATTCGGGGTAATCTTGTCTCTGTTGGTCTGTGCATCTTTGGAATTTGGCTACTCGTGCAGATGGAAGCAAATGTGCATAGTGTCAACGCCGGCCGGCGACATTCACCCCTACAGGCACCCCCTGTAGTACTGGCTGCACCAGATGCGACGCCAGGAACTCAGATCTTACCTTCATTTGCTGTGATGCTGAAGCCAAAGTCCAGATTCGGATCCAGATTTCTCAAATTTGCCTTGAATTTCTCAGGTTTGTCCATCATTCTGCCACTGTTGTACGAAACCCAGACGTCAATTGTTCAGACAACCTTCAGATAGGAGCTCTAGGGACTTCTAAAAGCAACCTCTGAAGTCCGTAAGCTTCGTTGTATTTTTGGCACACGCCAATGTGAGCTCAATCCGACCTGAAACTGTCGAAAATGGTGAATCCAAGTGTCTTGTGGGACTCCATCGAAAGATTGGCCTTGTCCAAGTCGATTGACACCACCGCCACTGTAAATTCGGTGTCTCTCAGTTATATACTGTCAGTAAAGCGCCTTCAGCGAACCTTCGGCGCGTTACATGCCAAGGATCCAGGGCCAGCATGTCCCATCATGATGCATCATCACATGATCCACATTTTCATAGAATCTGTTAGATGCTCGCGAACCAACGTGCCGGAAAGCACAATTGAGCTGAATAAACGACAATATATATTAACTTTGGTCTAAACGAAGGTGTTGGTAGTTTCAGTTGTACACATTCCGCTTCATTTCACCTTCATCTTAAGGAATTTCCTCATGTTAGGACAATTTAGGTTGAATTCCTTGTCATCTCCTCACAAGCCTCGAAGATCTGTTTAGATCTAAGTGAACAGAAAGACCTTCCTACCTTCTGTGGTTCACTTAGGGTCTATAGGCTACATCTGTATTTGTTTTCCCTCTCTGTGATTGCTCCATCTCCTTAATCTCTGCTCCAATTGACTTTCAATTTTGCTGAATCTTGTGAGCATCCACCAGATGCGCCAAATCTGAAGCACATGCTGCACTTTTCAGAACGAGAAAAGCGGGAATAACACGATGTAGAGTTCGGCGAGGACACCGTAGCGTGCCCGCGACAGCGAAACTGTGCCAGAGCGCTGAGATGTCACTCCAATTCTTGATCCCCCCACTCAATCCACCAATAATCTACCTCATTCTCAACCAATGCATGGTTTGGTATCGATTCTTGATACGTTTACATGCTTTTTACCCCTTAACCTAATGTTGTACTGCACGGAGGACTGTTCGTCACTTCTCATTCTGTCTCATTTCAGGTTCATCCATCCTGATTCAGTGCCAATTCAGCCCAAATCAGGTCAGATCAAGCAGATTTCGCCCCATCGAGGCTACATTTCTATTTTTTTTCTGGGACTTACCCGCACTACGTTCTTCGTTGACGTAGCGACACACCCCAGTGTGTTTTTGGAGGGGGAGTGTAAGTGCGGCTAGCCCCATCTGCTCAGATTTTCAGACATTCTGCCCAGATTGGCTACATTTTGGTCATTTTCTTTGCTTCGGCGGAATCGCCGCCTCGCAGCTCAGTCACAGGATATTTCCTATATATTTCTGATATGCCGGATTTGATTCCGCGGTCCATTTCCCGTAAATCCGCCGCGTTCCGCTATTTTAGCTGGAATCGCCATTTGCCGCTGACGCGCGCTCGCGGGCCAGATCGGCCAAACATTTTTACATAATCGGATTATTTAAATCTTTTCAGACAGTTTTGGACACTCAGATGTATTTAGAATAATTCGCATCAGTTTTCTTCATAGACTGGGATTTTCTGCCGGACCACAATCAGCATGGACCTTGCTTCAGTTGTTGCTGCTCTCGCCTCCGTTGGTGTCCGAGTATCCGGTTCTACCCCCAATAACAACATCCAGGGAGACTCCTCGCGTGCCTGCCCCACTGGTCTTCCCGGCCCCGAGCCCTCCGGCACCCTCAACGACCCAGGGCAGCACTTTCACAGGGGCTCCAGCTTCTCACGGATCTCTTGTGTGAGGTCGCCCACGATTTTTGAAGTGGCTCCTCGGAGCACCTCGTTGATCTCCGACCGCGTCAGGGACCTGTTGGAGGATCTCCCCGATCCTCTACTCCTGCCTCCAAGGGACTCAGGTCCTCTCCTCAACCCACTCAAGGGTGCATACCCAGGTGCATACCCAGGAACATCCACATAGGTTCCAGTAGCAGGTAGTGGATGGGGATATTCAGCCGCATACCATCGCGGCGCAGAGCTGGAATCCACCGGCTCACTGGCAGTAGTTGCCTCAAGGAGCGCAGTGGTAGGTGGGCCCATACCATAGGCGGGGTAGGGAGGCATGCCAGTAAAGCCTGTGCCCTCTGCCATAGGCGGGTTGGTTGTGGAAGTGGATGTTGCAGCGGCTGGGAGTGTGGTGGTTAAAGTAGAGGGTGATGCGTGGAGGCCAGAAGCGCTTGGTGCGCCTTCGAAGGTAGGGACGTTCGTCAGGTCTTGCCCTTGCTCCTCTCCTTCGTCTGCTCCTTCTCCAGCATCCTTCTCGCTCTCTCTTTTCCTCTTCACAGGCTGAGTGGTGACCACCTCCTCGACAGACAGGGCCCCGAAGGCCGTCTGGAGTCCATCCAGGGAGTCCTCAGCCGCATCCACTGGCCCATGTAAGGGCTCCGCCGAAGGTACAGCGCCAGGCGCTGGCCTTGCCGGTGCCTCAGGCGCTGGCGCTGTCTTCGCGTCGGCGTCCTCCTTCCTTGTGTCCATCTTCAGTCACCCTTCTGCTTATATATGTCCGTACTCGGCGCACTGGATGTACGGCGCGGGGTTGCTGCCAGTGCGCAGAGACAGACTGCCTCTGCTACCAGAAAAGTTTATAGTGGTTTCAGCACTGTGTTTTTGCTTCTCCTGCTGCTTGCTGTTGCTGTAGAGTTTCCTGCTGCTTGTTTTGGAAGATGAAAACCTTTTGTTTGCAGAAATATAGTCAATCCAGGATAACCCAAGCCAGAAGTGTGCAAGGAGAAGAGAATTCAGGATCAAAGCATGAAGGGCTGCAGTGTAAACAGTGAAAGATGATTGGATATTCACAGAAACTGCAACTCAGGTCACAAATGAATGCATATTCACAAAGATAGCTGAAATGTTTTGGAAAAGAGTTAGAAAACTGCCCCATGGTCACTCTCTCTCCATAGTGCCATCCCAGGAGATGTGCACTCTTTGTTTTGGGTCCCATATGTGCTGAGGTGGCAGGGCATGTGGCGAAGAGGTCACTGCCATGTCACATGGGATCTTCCTACTTAGCTAGGCTGACCAGGAATTGAACCCAGGACCTCTCAAAAAGAGGTGCCCAGCCCCCTAGGGTGCATACCACTAGGATAGCTAAGAATTCATGGAAAAACAAAGATAAATTCATAGGCTCTGCCTTGGAGATGTCAGTTCTCAGTCAACTCTGCCTCACATTGAAAGGGGATTAAGGGGTCCACTCCATATCCTGATTGGGTGTTTGGTTCCATAGGTCAAAATGTGTTATCACCAGTTTTGGTGGGACCAATACTAAGATTAAAATGCATGGATGCTCAGTGCATCTCTAATACAACTAGAGTATGCCTCAAAGCAATGGAAAAGCACTTTTTCTTACTTCAGGCGCTGTCCCTCCCCCGGCCGCCCATTCTCTGGAGCGGGCAGCCAGGGTTCCGCGACCCGTGTGTCCCGGGTGCGGTCGGTGCGGGCGTGGGGACCCAGCACCGGCCCCACAGCGTGCGCCCTTGTTGGCCGGCGTTGCTCGCTGAGGAGGTTGCAGAAGGGCGTCCCCAGGGGGGTGCCTTCCACCATTGTGAGGGGCGTCTGAGGTCAGGCGCTGTCCCTCCCCCGACTGCCCGCCCACTGGGCGGGCTGTTGGGGTCCGCCACCCACGTGCTGTGGGCGCGGGTGTGTGGGTGTGGGGGTCCAACACTGTCCCCTTGGCTTGCATGCCCTGTGGGGGCTGCGTGCCACGGGGGTGGTGGGGGGCCGTCCCCGGGGGGGGGTGGCCTGCCACTGTTGTGAGGGGCGTCTGGTGTCAGGCGCTGTCCCTCCCCCGGCCGCCCGGCCTCTGGAGCAGGCAGCCAGGGTTCCGCGACCCGTGTGTTCCGGGTGCGGTCGGTGCGGGCGTGGGGACCCAGCACCGGCCCCACAGCGTGCGCCCTTGTTGGCCGGCGTTGCTCGCTGAGGGGGTTGCGGAAGGGCGTCCCCAGGGGGGGTGCCTTCCACCATTGTGAGGGGCGTCTGAGGTCAGGAGCTGTCCCTCCCCCGACTGCCCGCCCACTAGGCGAGCTGTTGGGGTCCGCCACCCACGTGCTGTGGGCGCGGGTGTGTGGGTGTGGGGGCCCAACACTGTCCCCTTGGCCTGCATGCCTTTGGGGGCTGCGTGCCGTGGGGGTGGTGGGGGGCCATCACCGGGGGGGCCGTCCTGCCACCGTTGTGAGGGGCGTCTGGTGTCAGGCGCTGTCCCTCCCCCGGCCGCCCGTCCTCTGGAGCGGGCAGCCAGGGTTCCGCGACCCGTGTGTCCCGGCTGCGGTCGGTGCGGGCGTGGGGACCCAGCACCGGCCCCACAGCGTGGGCCCTTGTGGGCTGGCGTTGCTCGCTGTGGGGGTGGCGGAAGGGTGTCCCCGGGGGGGGTGCCTTCCACCATTGTGAGGGGCGTCTGAGGTCAGGCGCTGTCCCTCCCCCGACTGCCCGCCCACTGGGCGGGCTGTTGGGGTCCGCCACCCACGTGCTGTGGGCGCAGGTGTGTGGGTGTGGGGGCCCAACACTGTCCCCTTGGCCTGCATGCCCTGTGGGGCTGCGTGCCGCGGGGGTGGTGGGGGGCCGTCCCCGGGTGAGGGTGGCCTGCCACTGTTGTGAGGGGCGTCTGGTGTCAGGCGCTGTCCCTCCCCCGGCTGCCCGTCCTCTGGAGCGGGCAGCCAGGGTTCCGCGACCCGTGTGTCCCGGATGCGGTCGGTGCGGGCGTGGGGACCCAGCACCGGCCCCACAGCGTGCGCCCTTGTGGGCTGGCGTTGCTCGCTGTGGGGGTGGCGGAAGGGTGTCCCCGGGGAGGGTCCCTTCCACCATTGTGAGGGGCGTCTGAGGTCAGGCGCTCCCCCTCCCCCGACTGCCCGCCCACTTGGCGGGCTGTTGGGGTCCGCCACCCACGTGCTGTGGGCGCAGGTGTGTGGGTGTGGGGGCCCAACACTGTCCCCTTGGCCTGCATGCCCTGTGGGGGCTGCGTGCCGCGGGGGTGGTGGGGGGCCGTCCCCGGAGGGGGTGTCCTGCCACCGTTGTGAGGGGCGTCTGGTGTCAGGCGCTGTCCCTCCCCCGGCTGCCCGTCCTCTGGAGCGGGCAGCCGGGGTTCCACGACCCGTGTGTCCCGGGTGCGGTCGGTGCGGGCGTGGGGACCCAGCACCGGCTCCACAGCGTGCGCCCTTGTGGGCCGGCTTTGCTCGCTGTGGGGGTGGCGGAAGGGCGTCCCCGGGGGGGGTGCCTTCCACCATTGTGAGGGGCGTCTGAGGTCAGGAGCTGTCCCTCCCCCGACTGCCCGCCCACTGGCCGGGCTGTTGGGGTCCGCCACCCACGTGCTGTGGCCGCGGGTGTGTGGGTGTGGGGGCCCAACACTGTCCCCTTGGCCTGCATGCCCTGTGGGGGCTGCGTGCCGCGGGGGTGGTGGGGGGCCGTCCCCAGGGGGGGTGGCCTGCCACCGCTGCGAGGGGCGTCTGGTGTCAGGCGCTGTCCCTCCCCCGGCCGCCCGTCCTCTGGAGCGGGCAGCCGGGGCTCCGCGACCCGTGTGACCCGGGTGCGGTCCGTGCGGGCGTGGGGACCCAGCACCGGCCCCACAGCGTGCGCCCTTGCGGGCTGGTGTTGCTCGCTGCGGGGCTGGCGGAAGGGCGTCCGCGGGGGGGGTGACTTCCGCCGTTGTGAGGGGCGTCTGTGGTCAGGCGCTCCGCCTCCCCCGACTGCCCGCCCTCTGGGCGTGCTGTTGTGGTTAGTCACCCACATGCCGTGGGCGCGGGTGTGTGGGTGTGGGGGCCCAACACTTGCCCCTTGGCCTACAGTGGCACCATCCTGGTGGGCGAGCGCTACTGCTACTGGCTGAAGCCCCCACGCAGGACTACCACTCCTACACGCACGCTCTACTGGGTGGTGTTGAAGATAAAGACGTGGGTCCTAATGACCCTCCTGTGAAGAAGACAAGAGAACACAGCGCTGCTAAGCAACTGTGGCCTAACAAGGATGTCACAACAGGTTTCCCTGCTAGGGCTTGGAGGGGAAGGGCGCACAGGTGGCGTGCACAGCGCGGATGTCGATGAAGTCGAACTGCGCTCGCCACTCCTGGCTGAGGCGCAGTCAATCGATTGTGTGATCAGCGCCGTATGTTTTAGCACGGCTCAGGAAACTGCACCGGTTCACCCTGACCCTCCCACCTGTACAACAGAGGCCAATGGAGTGGGTTCAAGACGGAGGAACCAAGACACACTCCACGTATTATATGCTTCTTAGTGTGCCCTATAATACACTGTTCCTGAACCCAGTTGCAAGCAAGCAAGCTTAAGGACTTCGCCCGTTCCCTTATGGAACGTAGGGCGAAGCCCTGGGTAACCTGGCAAGGGTTCATACCGCGTGCACAGCGCGTGGCCTACTCTCAAATCCTTTTAATGCATTGTGTGCACGCATGCAGGGAAGGGAGGCGAGATCAATACCACCGTAACCACACTGACTCAACCACGAGGTGAGCTCCTCCTGGGCTTACCTACCTTACTCACCATGCATTGTGTGAACGCCGAAGTGAAGCGAACGCAAAACAAACCTAAGCGTTTAAACAACCCTATTGCGCGTTATAAACAATCCTAAGCGTTTAATTGCATCGTGTGGCTTGCACAATTCTTCCTGTTGTGCCTGTTTTGTCATCTGCGAAAAGGAGAACAGGGAATGGCGAATGAGAGACGACGGCACAACGCAAAACAAGCCTAAGCGTCTAAGACAACCCTACTTTAACGCACAAACGACACAAACACGAGCACACACTTCTCCTTTGGACCTGTGAAGAGAAGGGAAGGTCGGTGCATGCACAAGGAAGCGTGGCAACGTGTGTATGTCGGAATCCGGCACATGCATCGCGAGCATGCATGCATAAGTGTGTATGTTCGAATCAGTGCAACAAAAAGGGTGGTTGTGCTGTAAGAGCAGTTGTCACGGTTGCCCCGCATTGCACCGCAGGGCAGGACCGTTAGCCCCCTGTGACAACCACTCCCTGGCCGAAGGCCATTTGTTTTTTCTGGTCTTGGTTGGTGGCGCGGGCCGGGCGCTCGTTGCTTCTCATGTGTGCGCGGCGTGGCACGACATGGTAACATACTTGCGCTCTTGGTGGCGGTGTGTGGCTCCCCCCTTGCCTACTACTCGTTTGCATGCGGCGGCATACCTTTTGTTCCCTATGCAAGCAGGTGGGTGTGGGTGCGGCACGCATGTTTGTTGTGTTTTTGCACTTGCGTGTCGTTCTTTCTCCTGGTTGTGTGTGGTTCCCCACGCGAGTCCCGCCCGTCATGCTTGGCGTCCTTCGTATTCCTCCATACGATTTTGCCTGCTCGCGGCGGTGGTGGTCTCGTTGCACGTGCGGCGGTATGCACGGGCGGGCATACCTTTCGCTCCCTTTCGCCTCCTATGTAAGCGGGCGTGTGGGCGGGGGGTGGGCACGTCTCGGTTACGCCTCGTGATCACCTTTTACATTTGTTGGCAAGGTTGCCGTTCTTATCTCGTGTTCGTTGCGTAGCGTAGCATGGCATGTAACATACTTGGATCCAACAAGCCGCGCGTGCATGTTGTGTATGTTTAGTTTTTGTTTGTGTGTTTTCATGTGTGTTGTGCTTCCCCTCGGTGGTGTGTGGCCTCCTTCGTGCGTTCTTCTCTCCTTTGGTGGTTTTGTGTTCCCCCGTTGTGCCCCTTCATACAATTTTGCTCGTCCGTGGCGGTGATGACCTTGCGGCAATACGGGCATGCACGTACGGGCATACCTTTCATTCCCTATGTGTGCGGGGGTGGGCATAGGCATTCATTCGGTGTCACCTCTTGTTGGTTTTCCTTGCCGGTGCGGTGTTCATTGTGCTTTTCGTGGCGGCGCATTTTGGCGTTGCATGGCATGTAACATACTTGCGTCTTGGCGGCCATTGTTGACGGTGTTGTTTGTGTCTGTTTTGTTTTCGCTCGCTTTCCTTTGTTCTCCTTTGTGCATGTGTTCCCATTCTTTGTGGTTGGGGCGCGCACAAGTCCCTAGCGCCTAGGACACGCACTTTGCTAGGTGTTTTGGGGCAAGCAACGCTCAACTTCGTCGCCGTCGCGACTCTGTTGTTCTTCTTTTTCTGTGAGTGTCCTAAATTTTGTGACCTTGCCAAACAGCGGCGTAAAATTTTTTAGGGGGTTTCTGAGGTCGGAAAAATCGATTTTGCGCTTTTTTTTTTCCGGCTGTGCGTCTTTTTCGTGGTTTTTTTTTCTTCTGCTGCGATCGCGCGACGACGTGTTGTTTGTGCTCAGTATGTGTCTTGTGCCAGACCGGTGCATCACACCTGCAAACCCGGGGCGTCTGCCAAGGATGTCCCTTATCACCGATCCTGTTTGTGTTGTATGTGAATGTCTTATTATTCGCTGTCCCTCACCATCTGTCCACTCCCATCACACAACATGAATCTAGCCATGCATTCCTGGATGACCTGCTGCACCGCTCTGAATCCTCCCAGCGCATAGAAGAGATCCTATCTTTCTACGACTCCAAGGGTCGGGCATGGGGCCTAGACATCAACCTAAGAAAAACAGAACTCCACAGCATGGGAAAGGCCCCTCAAACCACGATCACAGCGCCCTCTGGAAAAAGGCTGTCAACCATTGACCCAAAAACCCTCGCCCCCCGGAAGGTATACAAATACCTCGGTGTCTATCTGTTCACAGACCCCGACCCCAGCCTCACATATGAACTTGCTAAATCTGAAATCACGTCTTTCTTCACTTTCTTACATCCACTCAACCTCACCCTTTCTGGATATATCCGACTGGTTAACATCCAACTCATCCCCACTCTCCAATATTGCCTCATGGCACACCCACTCGAACAATCACAGCTTCGCTCCCTGCAAAACATCATTTGGAAAAACATCGCCATTGACCGTGATCCAGAGAAACGCAACCGTATCTCCAGGTTGGTGTCTAACAAAGACAAATACACTTCCAGACCCCATGGAGGACTTGACTTGCGCCACTTCCAACACAGCCTAAACATCTCTACTGTCAATGCAGCCATCCGTTACTAGAACAACGAGGGCCTGGATGAAACCAACCAACGTTTTCGAAAAGCAGCACTCAACGAGGAAAATTCAATGGTCCTTAAGCTGGTCAGTGACGCCTGTCACAGTCTCCACCTAAGATTCAACACCACAAGTTCTGAAATCAACACCCCACCCCACCTGCTCCAAAAACATGAACAGGCCTATGTTCGTTTCACCACTTACTCCAACAACAGAGTTACTAAGTGGGGAAACAAACAACGCCACCAAAACACAGACCTTGGCATCCACAGAGGCATCGTGACTGATACCTCCTGTGACCAAGCATCCATTTACCTCCCAGGGGACGACACAACCTTCAACCTTCGGGGTTCCGAAAACGTCTACACCATCCACCCCTCAGTCATAGCAGCACCCAGCAACATCCTCGGGAACCACTTTCTCTTAATCCCGTCCTACAATGCATGCCCTCCCTTACGTGACAACCCCCCCCCCCCCAAACCTTGAACGGGGTCCTGCTCCAAGCCTCACCAATGGGATACCTGTACCAGGTCCACGGTTTGCCCCCCCACTCCCTACGAATTGAAGACCTCAAAGCGTGGAACAACAACAGAGCATCCCAACTTCTACAAGAGGCCTCCTCCGAAACAACCTGGGTGTACCTAGATGATTCAGCAGGGCAAGGAGGTTTCGGCTCTGCTGCCACTAGATTCGGGCCACGCGAGGCAGGCGACGGTGAAATGCGGCAGGGAGCGACAGGAAGGCGACAGGGTGGCGACAGGAAGACGACAGGGTGGCGACAGGAAGACGACTGGCCAGCGGCAGGAAAGCGGCAGGGAAGCGACAGGAAGCGACAGGCAGGCGACAGGAAGGCGACAGGGGAGGTGCGACAGGAGGGCGACAGGAGGGCGACAGGGCGGCGACAGGGTGGCGACAGGGAGACGACGGGGAAGCGATAGGAAACAAGACATAGCGACATGATAAGCGACAGGAAAGCGACAGGAAGACGACAGGAGGGCAACAGGGCTAGCGGCGACAGGGAAGCGACAGGGAAGCGACAGGAGAAAGCGACAGGAGAGCGACAGGAGAGCGACATGAGAGCGACAGCAGAGCGGCAGGGTGTTTTTTTGCGACAGGAAGGCGACAGGAAGGCGACAGGAAGGCGACAGGGGTGCGACAGGAGAGCGACAGGCCTGTGGAAGATAACAAGTGGGACAAAATAGTACATGGATTTTTATACAGGTGGATATATGTAAAGAAAATGAGAACCAATGTTTTACATTTATTTGGATTCTTATGAAGATGTCATATCATTGTTAGATGGATAAACTTTTAGCGTTTCGGTGAATTTTCATCTTTTATCGATTCATCCCGCAGGTAGATTTCGCCTGAAACTGAGAACTAAATGATAAAGATAAGTGTCAACTGCAAACTTTCCCGATCAGCAATGACCCCGACAGGTCCCGACAGCAAGAACTCGTCCCGACAGCAAGAACTTTTATTTATGCAAGCATTTCATTGAGTTAATCCAAAAATTGTTTCTGATTGCGTTTTTGTCCTCTTCTTTTCACATTTTCTGTTTATAGTTTCTGTTATGAACATGCTCTCCGTTATCTGAGACAAGGCCGCAAGAAGAAGAAACAAGAAAGAAAAGGTACTTGTGTGTGTGTGTGTGTGTGTTTACAACGCCCGCACAGCAGAGCGCAGCACCATTCAGCACCGTACGGCACAGCACAGCACAATTTCAGCACCGCACGGCACAGCACAGCACAACTCAGCACCCCACTAATCTTCAACCTGCAGCGACACGCCGAAGCAAATGACGGAGCAGTTTGAGAACACACAAACACAACTGGTTGATCAAGTCCAGGTAATTCACTTTGACAAAGTGCACTGCTTTTTCAGTTTGCCGCTTCCTCTCTTTCAAACAATGAACCACTATCTCAGACTATTATGAACAGTCTGTTGACGCAGTTTGACGATCTGAAGACTTTAACGGCTGATGCTGTCGACGCTGCTTGCGCAGAACTGAATGTATGTCGCAGAGGGTAGTAGCGTCGAGGGCTTACACGTGCTTCGCACTTGTGCATTTTCAGGATTTGCACAAGGAAAACGTTGAGAACGATTTGCAAGTTTGCCGCACACGAGAGGACACACGGGGCCTGCTCGACGCCATCGCCAACGGTTGAGACTCTTGCGCATCACTGTGATCTTGCACTGCTGACTGCGCCTATGCTGCCTGAAAGCTTAACGATGACGAGCATTTCGTAGTGCCAGGCACGCGCGTGGCTGTGTGTGCCTGTGCTGCCTTGGGACAACCGAGAGCCGAAATTTGGACAGTGCCTGGGGGCCGGTGTGGTATCGTAATAGGAGGAGCACTTGGTTGCTCTGAAGTGGGTGTGCAACGCGAACTCACCTTTTCGTTGTGATTGTTTGGAAACGCACCCACAAGGTAAGTTGAGTGTAGCACAATCGAACTTCAACCACCCTCTTTTCTCTGAGTGTTTGTTTGTTGGACCTTTGAGCGTGCACGAAGAGGCAGTGATGTTTCATGGCCCAGCCAGCACCATGAAGCATATTCAAGGCCAAAGGATGTCTCTCTGCTTTGTTTCTGGTTGCATGGTGCCCTGGTGGTCAAGGCAAGTACCTGTTTTGCCAAGAGGGCCCAGTGTTCCTGATGTAGAGGTGTTGAAAAAGTACGCGAAGTACGACATGCCGGCTTGGAACATCAAGTTTTCGTCCAATTTCTTGAATGTGGCCGAGATGTCTGCCAAGGACCTTGATGAGGCTCAGCGAGTGCGGGCACGTAGCTCCAGTGCACCACCTCCTGGGCCCTTGCATGGTACTGAGGCAACGGCCCGACGAAACCGAGAAGGGACGGTTGCAACCCTCCTCCGCAGGGAGTTGGCGGCACCGAATGCCCACGAGGATGGCAATAACTTGACCACCAATGCCTACCGTAACAAAGTGTGTACCAATCCTTGGAGGTTGTGCAACTCGCGAGTGCCGGTTGACTGCTCCAAAAATTTGTGTGCCACTTGTTGCCGTGGGCTTGGGGTGGCCCTGTTGGTAGTCTCCAACGCTCTAGGTGTTGGTCATGCAATGCCAGAGTGCTTGAGCAATCCAATGGTATGCCATTCCGTTGGAAGTGCACGGCGACCTGGGCACATCCCTACTCCGTCGCATTCTTGGACGAGTACGTGCATTCTCCAACATCAAGAAGTTTGGCCTTTTTCATCGAGTTAAGAGCCGAGGTGGATCATAGGAATATAATGAGTTGACCTACATTTTCTTGGCGGTGTGTGTACTACATAATTGTGAGATTCAGTTTGATTTGCAAAATGGTTGCGAGCCTACAGCTGAGCGGCCATGCAAATGTGCATAGTAAATCACCAAGGGTGTTAGGAATTTATGATTGTCAAACAATGCAAATGATTGGACCATCAATCTGCGATTCGCATCATTGCTTTGCACACCTTCCTGGAGGTTTGCTAAGGCGAGATCTCACAATTTGGCATGAACAAAGAACATTTTTGTTATTATCGAACTGCCTGTTTGAGGTGTTTGTAGCTTTCCATTGATAGGGTAACACATTGGGCGACAGGGAGGCGACAGGGAGGCGACAGGGAGGCGAAAGGAAGGCCACAGGCAAGCGACAGGCAAGCGACAGCCTAGCGACAGGAGAGCGACAGGTTACCACGTTGGGCGACAGGGAGGCGACAGGGAGGCGACAGGGAGGCGACAGGGAGGCGACAGGGAGGCGACAGGCAGGCGACAGGCAAGCGACAGGCAAGCAACAGGAGAGCGACAGGTTACCACATTGGGCGACAGGGAGGCGACAGGGAGGCGACAGGGAGGCGACAGGGAGGCGGCAGGAAGACGACAGACAAGCGACAGGAGGGCGACAGGGAGGCAACAGGAAATAGCGATAGGAGAGCGACAGGAGGGAACGACAGGAGAGCGACAGGAGAGCGACAGGAAGGCGCCAGGCAAAAATTAGCATGGCGACAGGAAACAACAGGAAGCGACAGGAAGCGACAGGATAGCGACAGGAGGGCGGCAGGAAAGCGACAGGGAAGCGACACGGGAGCGACAGGGGAGCGACAGGGGAGCGACAGGGGAGCGAAAGGCAAGCGACAGGGGAGCGACAGGGGGCTAAAAGTGCCAAAACAGCGACAGGGAGGCGACAGGGAGGCGACAGGATGGCGACAGGAGAGCGAGGTGGCCCGAATCTACTATCTACAAACCCAACGGTACAATCCTGGTTCTGTGCCTCCCATCTCCCTACCATTCCTCTGAGGGATCTGAGTACTGGGCCGGCATTATGTTTTTTCGATGGGTATCCTCCCTGAACCAACCCATGCAGTGCATTATTCTCGGAGATAACGAACAAGTGATTCGCACTGCAAACGTCCAATCCTACGTGATGGCATCACACTCATTGCATGGCACATGGGTTAAGGCTTACTCCTCTCTCCAAGCTCAGATGCCTACATTTGTGTCCACGCAATTTGCATGGATCAAATGACATGCAGGATTACAGGGGAATGAATGGTCGGATCTGTTCTCCAAGTGGATTGCATACAGCTCATCATCCTCTCCTGAGTTGCTGCCCCCAGCCCCCTGGGAACTGTATCCTTCGGTAGCTTGCCCGTCTGTCATCGCCCGACCACCTCTGTATCGAGGGCCCTCATCCCCCGGCATCACCACTACAACATCCACGTGCCGTCCAGTTTTTTCTTCTACAATCACTCATCGTGGTTTTACGGACTCCCCTTCAAATGGTCATCAGGCAACATGAATTTTCTTACATATGCGTTCCACAACCACTCGACCCCCCAAAATTTGCCACAAATGCTCACAGTCACACCCCCTAGATGTAGCCTCCTTCTTGTCCCATTGCCCCAGTGCTGACCACATTGTGCGAAGCTTCATACATGCGTGGCCTCCGCCCTTCAACCAGGTAGCAAGCCTGGTGGGCCCAGTGCTCCCACCAAGGAGAAAAACGAAATTTCGTCAAATTTCTGATGCCCTTCACTCTATCTGACGCCATGACTACACCCACCACAGGCGAAACAAAACCCCAGCGCGTTTGGGCTTTTCAAAACGCACTCCCCGAGCGCCAGCAACGGCTGAAAGACGCTCTGTCCAAAGCACTCACTTGGCTAACCGAAGATCCCCCCCCCCCTTCCACGCCCCCCCCCCCTAGGACTCAACGCCTGGGGCAAACCACACAGCACCTACAGCACGTCACACACCCCATCGGCGCACAGCGATTACCACTATCCCCTGCCTCCAGAACACCTGCCAGACTGAGTCCAACCCCCCCCCCTCAAAAAAACCACGCACCAACAAAAACAAAAAACCCATGCGTCCCAAACAACCACCCACGAAACGCAGCCGGGACACTGAAGACCCCCCTCCACGCAAAACACCCGGTGACACCTACGCCCCTAAACCGGTGGCACCCCCCCAACCCCCCGGCGCTGACAGTTCCAACCGACAGATTACAGATTTCTTCCGAGCTCCAGCCCCCCCCCTCGCCTCCGGCCGAGCCGCCCCCATCAGTGAGTTCAACGCCATAGTCTTTTTCGCCCCCCCCCCCATCGCTTGCCCTACCCCCCCCCCCCATCATTCGGTTTATTCTCGGCCAAACACAGAGTGAACCCCGTCCAAAATAACGAGGCTTGCCCCTTCCAGTCAATCATCAAATTTACCGCCTATTTCCCCATCCATTGCTGTCATGTGGTACCTCGGCATTCACTGGTGGTATGAACCTGAAGGTTTTGGATACTACCATTGCTGGTTCTGGATACCAGAGCCCCGCGAGCCGTCCCCGGAAGTCCTGTGGTACCTGGACTAAAGAACGCAGCACTCGAGTGTTCCGAGCCCGCTCACAAACGGCGTTTGCCCTTACGCTGCATGCCGACAGATTGATAAAGTACCTTGAGACCCTCGTTCCCGTCCTCTTGAACGCTGAAGTTGGCCTGTGAGTCCCTTAGCCTGTGCGGTCCATTTTGAACGCGGCAACCGCTCCATTACTACGGTAAGGCCACCACAGGCATCACGCGGTTCTCAGAGCCACATCCAGATCCCCTTCCCTCCCCCCCCCTGCCTGCTCACTTCTCAGTACTTCCGATTTGTTCCAACACTTGAGTAAGCCTCGGCTGATTTCGTCCACGTCTCACGTCTCAGCACGTTTCACAACACAACACCTCCATCCCTCCCCTCGGTCCTGATCTCATTCTGTCAAGCCGCCCGTTCTATGTGCAACCAACCAGGCACCCATGCGGGCGCGTGCCAAGGCAACCTAGTTCTCTGCAACCCTACCCATCCATGACAGGGTGAGTTCCGAGGTTCCTCCATGGCTACAACCCTCACATAGTGCTAGGGAGAGCCAAGCACATTTGTCTATACGCATCACTCTGATTGAGGACTGTGTCCCTGTCCGGACATTAAAGTGGCTGTGCAATTAAAAACAAACAAAAGCCCTTCATGTTGTGAATTTGATCCTGTGGTCCTTTGCTTGCACTGTTGGTACTTATATTTCTGGCTGATATCATCAAATTTTTTTATTTGGAAAACCTGAGCTACATCAAGAAGCAGCAGGAGCAAGCAGAGGCACAAAGTAAACAATATCATCAAAGCAATCAACAGTGAAAGCCTGTTCTAACTTTGTGGTAGCAGAGATTTTCAGTCTTTGCGTACCTGCAACCCCGTGCAGTACAACCAGTACGTCGAGACCAACTCCACTGAAGGGCGAAGAAATGTAACATGGACACCAAGGACAATGCCGAGATGACAGCGCCCTCAGTGGTACCAGCCAAGCCAGCGCCAGCGCCCAAACCTGCTGGTGAACTTGAACCTGAGGAGTCTGTACCTTCAGTGCCCTTAAGCGGGCTGGGGGATGATTTCCTGGATGGCTTGAGAGCTGCCTTCAGTGGACTCTCCGTTGGAGGACCTGAAGGCAAAGAGAAGGAGAAGGAGAAGGAAGCAGCGGACATGAGAGTCGAAGAGGTAGATTGTGGAGACGGACACGAACCATCCGACGACGTGCCCTTCGATGACAAACCTGTTGAGAGCGCTCCGAGTGCCTCAGATTACCCTGCAGTACCCTCTCCAACAACCACTACACTCCCAGCCACACATCCAGCTACATCCTCACCCACAACCACTCCACCTATGGCTGAGGGTCTAGGCTTTATTAGTATGCCTTACCCCACCTACGGTGTGACTCCAGCCGCGAATGTGCCACCTATGGCAACTGCAGTCAGCGAACCAGTGGCATCCAGCTCCACCTACACCGGTGTTCCTGAGCCTATGCCGCGCCACTATGAGGATGACTATCACAGACCCGCGGCGGCCGTATACATGACTGGGTTACCTGGCTATGCGGCGCCCGAGCCTAGCTATACTATGCCAGCACCTTGTTTCACCTCTCTGAGTGGCCTACGTGGCCCTGAGTCTTATGGTGGAAGGAGCAGAGGATCAGGAAGATCCTCAAACAAATCCCTGACGCGGCCGGAGGTACGAGAGACTCTTCGAGGAGCCACTTCAGAACTAGTTGGTGATCTAACTCAAGAAATTTGGGCCAAAATGGAGCCCTTGTTTCCTCCCCAAGCGTGACCTACCACCATGGGAGTTTCACCTCATTGTCTACCAGCCAATCATTCGGTGGCAAGACTGACGAACACTCTGGGAACCTTGAGGAGCCGACCTATGCCGACCCATGCTGTGATACCAAGGAGCCCTTTCGTACCAAGAACGGCCCAGCTCCCCTACAACCACGTGGAGAACTCCACGCGAGCCGAGCTGGACCAGTTAGGGTTGACAGCCCTAAGGGCTATGGTGGATGTTGAGCCCTACGGCTCTGGTGACCTAGGTGGTGATCCCTGTGATGATGAGCCGCCATCTATGACGTCTGCTTCACCCTCTGAGGCAATGACCCTGAGGACCCCGAGGACCCGGGCGACAAGAAGAAGATGAAAAAGAGGAAGACCAAGCGCCGTGAGGGACGCAGGTCTCAGGAGGCTAAGGCTATCGCCACCTCCAAGATCGTGGTGAACTTGCCGGAGTTCACGGGGAAGGACCTCACCAAGTTCCCTGAGAACTTCGGCCGCTTCCTGAGGATGACCGGCCAAACCCGTGCTAGTGGGCGAGTGAAGTGCGATATGCGCCTACAGTGCTGCAAGACCAAGTACCTGGAGAAGCAGGTCAAGCAGATCGTGACGAAGTCCCCCACCTTCGCCGACGTGTTGGTTGCCTTGGAGAGGCAATACCCTACCTACGAGACTGACCTCTCCATCAGGGCCGAGATCCAGAACCTGGCCGTGCTGCCCAACAACCCCAAGCCTGCCAGGATTTCTGAGCTGCTTGCCGACTTGGACCACTGGGTAGGGCAACTGACGCCCGGTTCCTACGGCAGCGACGAGCTGCTATTCTGGTTGGTGGCCAAGCTCCCTCGAGAACTGTGGGATGAATGCCGAGCAACGGCAGAGTGCAAGGCAAGAGCTCTCACCTACAAGGACCTGTCTGTGCTACTTTTGGAGCTGGCGCTGCAAAAATACAGCAACCAGCACCTGAACGCCTACCGTCCTGGAGGAGGCGGCTCTTGGAGCCATGGCCGAGGGTACCAGGGAACCCAACCTGGCCAGCGGACTACCCCCCAAAATGCTCGCTTCATGAGCAATGTCCAGGACCTCTTCTGGTGCGATGCCAGAGATGAGCAGGGTTCCCTGCTTCATGCCCATGACTGTGACCAGCGTGACTGTTTTGTGGTGCAGGGGAAGAAGCAGGAGACCAACACCGGCGGCAAAGCCAAGCTGCTGGAGCACTGCAGGTGCACAATCACCTGTGCGTTCTGTGGTAAGAGGAAGCACTACGAGGACAAGTGCTACCACAAGCAACGCCTCTCGGCGAAGCTCAAGACCGAGAACGGCAGTGGCAAGGGCAGTGGTGAAGCGGTACCCAGAACCCCATGGCTAGGGTAGGGCATACAACCGGTCTCCGGTCCACTAACCCCATGTACGAAGGGAAGACGCCCGTTGACGCCCGGTGCGAGCCCGGCGGGAGCGTGTTCCGTGCCGTAAGGCCCCGCATCGGCAACCGATGCGCCGCCAGCGGAGATTTATATATCAGAATATCAGGAATCAACAGGGTTTTATTTCCATATTGTTTCCGTCAATTTGTACGCTTCCGTTCTGATATTCACTGTTTTGACAGCTGGCGGTTAGTTCGCGACTTTAGCGTAACCGCCAGTTTAACTGTTATATACAGATATTTTAGCGAATCCGTGACGAAGACTCTAAAGTCTTCAGGAATTGCATTGATGCATCTGCAATTTTCACATTGTACACTCGCAACCTTAATCCGAATTTTTCAGGATGTCGAAATCGGATTTTCGACTTCGACATCCCTGCACTCGATTTGACCTCTTTCGAGTGGACCTGAGTGCTTCCCTATGCACGAATCAACTTTCATTTTGTCTTGCCCTCCATTTGTCTCAGAGATATGGGCGCAACAAAGTTGATTCGTGAGGCCACTTGTGAGGGTCATATCTCGTGCCGCTTGCGAGGAATGACAATAAGGAAACATGGGATGTATTCACAATACTCCCGACGTAATTTAGGAAGCTTTATACGCCTTGCGTCTCCACACGTGCGCGCTAGCGTAATGGATCATGGTCAAGAGGGTAGAGTTTGCGTTATAACTCTTTGGCCATGATATTGCGTGCCTTAAGATAACTTTCGAGTGTAGCGCGCGAGTGTTGGTGTTGCATAGGAACTCTTCTTGAGTTCCTATGAGCGATTGACACAAAGTTATGCCCTTGGAGGGGCATGACATATCGTGGGGGGAGCTACGTTTTTGGGCAATATGTGGTATGTGCCATGTGTTGTATTGCGTGCCCATTTGGCGGGTTTGGCTAAGAGCGATACACCCACCAATGGACCTCATATTGCACGAGGCCCTTCCTTATACTCCCCACGATTAATTGCAAGACTAACCTTCGTGGAGGAAAGCTTGTGTGGCGATCCTAAAGCGATGCGTTGGGAGCAAGGTGTGTGTTTTGCAATTTTCCATATTTTCATGTGCCCACTTGGGAAGTAGCGCTCGTAACCTTTCAAAGCGCCCCAAGTGGAGCACATATGTGGAATCGAAGGTCAATGGTGTCAAGTCATTGTGTTTAGAAGGATTGGTCGATTACTCAATCCGAGCCGAAGATATTATAATGTATTTGTGCGCCTTTCAAGGCCCTTTGGGGTGTATTTTCGCTGATATTGCTGTTTTTTGCCCGTCATGATGTCAAGTGGCGACCGTGTATCTCAACGTTGCGCTCAATTGACATCATGACCCAAGTATGTTATGGGGGTATATACTTCGGTGCCCAACATATCTTGGACCCGGCGAATAACTCCTCTTGGGCTTGGCATACCGTGGCCGCCGGGTTGGCGATTTGGGACTATCCCAAATCATGGGCTCACTTGGCGACCCTGCCATTCCCAAAACCGGAGGAGTTGGGCGACGCCCAAAAGATATGTTGGACACATATGACTTGATACCAATCCTATGGCACACTCCGGTCCAAGTCGGGCATGTACCTCATTTGCCCCAACCATGAGTGTGCGCATTTTCGGCCATTTTGATCAATTTTCCACATTTTCTGCCCGCCGTGCAACATGTTCAGCCACCTCGTGCACGCCGGACGCATGGACCAATGGACCATATATGACATGTGTGATATGGGCATTGGTCCCCATGGCTCGCACACCATGTGGGCAAAGCGGAGCAACCTTCGTTAGGGTGCTAGCCCAAAGTGAGTGTGGACAATTTTGCCATTTTGGCATTTGTGGACCCAATTGGGATTGTCACCACGCCGAGTGGCATGGGGATCTTTGAGAGCCAAAGTCATGGCAGTCTCTGTTGGACTCCGGGTGGATTGCGTATGGAATGGGGGATCCGATCTCCAAGCCGGTGTGGAGATATACTATTGAGAGCACCCCCGAATTTTGCCTCATTTTGAGTAGCCAAAATGACCCCCTTTTCGGACCCCAATTTCACCCCCTTGTTTGGTCAATTGGCGGCCCCATATCTCTATGCCCACAGGGATCCCGCACCTAATTCCAAGTTGTACACTCAGATATGAGTCTCAGGTCCCGCCTCCTGTCCTGTGAGCCATTGGCCTTGCCCTGGCCGGGCAAGCCATGCGTGGAAATGATGCCAAATTTGGTGATTTTGGCATCATGACCCCACTTGACGAACCCGTGGCGCCCTGATGCCGGGACCTCAGAGGGAACCAGGTCGGGTGGGGGCTCCAGGGAGTTTGTACTCGAAGGGCATAGGGTCAGTTACCTCGTCCCTACCTCTGGCGGGTCCGGACGAGGGGTCAATTTTGGAATTTTTGAGCTAATATCAGTTTGGGCTGAAACAGCCCATTTTCAGCTACCAACTCCTAGGGGATAATTGCGGGGCCATATCTGTGGCTCAGAGAGGAGTTAAGACCTGCCGTTAAGGGAGCATAGGGAGCGACTGTCGGTTGGTCTTGGAGCTTCTTGGTTTCTAGGAACTCGCCTGTGGCTGGGCGGGACACCTCCCCTATTGGCAGGGTTTCAGGGTCCGGACTGAGCAGGGCATGGGTTATGTTTGAGCCCCCGCCCCCACCAGCCACTGAGAGGGTCGGACCTGGGATTGGGATATGAGTTGGGACTGAGTGTCTATTGTCCTGTGATGCCCTTGCCCCAGTCCAGTCTTAACCCGATGTGTACATATCCTGATGTGTTGCCCTACATACTTTTGTTCCCTTGTTTCAGAGTGGCAAGGATCCTGAAACGCTTTGTCACATGACACGAGCGTATTGATGCCCCTGTGAGCGCAGTGCTTTGCCTGCCTGCTTGCTTGTGCGTGTCACCGCAGTGTCCCGTGGCCAGGCCCCCCACGGGAACGCGTCAAAAGGGTTTCACCGCCGCGGGGTTACCGATCCCTCGCGTGCCACTCGGGGCCACCAACCCCGAGCAGCGCGGCGCAGCAGCTCGCAGCTCGCAGCTCGCAGCGCAGCGCAGCGGCTCGCAGCGACGCCCAGCGACAGCGCCGAGTCAGTGAAGGAAGTGCGGGGACCGGAACTCCGTCATCAACGAGTTCCCTCGGCCGACCAGCAAGGCCGCAGACCCAGCTGCAGCAACCACTTCAACAACCACCGGCCGACCAGCACCGGCCGCACTCCCAGTCCAGTGCTGCATCACCCGCCTCAACAAACACCACCAGGACCAGTTCGTTGAGCGGAACGAGTGACCACCAAGGACCTCAAGACCAACTACGCCCCCCGCTGCCATGGCAAACTGGCAAGAAGCGGGCAAGACGTGGCCGCGGCCCCACCCCCATGCGGTATGCCTACTGCGTGGGTTGGTGTGGGACCAGCACTATCGCCACAGCCACCCCCAGTGCGAAGGCGGCATGCCCGGGAGCTTCGAGCTCCGCACGGACATGAGCCCCGACCGCCTGCATGCAGTCGAAGACTGGCTCCGGGTGGAAGGGTTTGCCCTTCGCTTCCAGCAGAGGCGCTGGAGGGTCTGGACCCGGCCGGACAGGCCCGGCGAAGGGCTGCACCCCGACGGGATTGAGGAGGACGAGAAGCCCAACGAGTAACCGTCGGGCGCCTCGATCAACGTCTCCATGTGGGACATGATCGAGAAGAACTTCCCGGAACCGGGGAGCGAGCGCAGGCTGCAGGGCAGCAGCAGTAGCGCATCTCCGGGGAAGGAGAAGCGGTCCACCGGGGACAGGAAGCGGGACCGGAAGTGGCGGGAGTACCAGGAGTCCCTGGCCGCCGAAGCCGCCCAAGGCGCCAAGGGCGGAACCCCAGCCCCCAGTCCCCAACGGGCCAATGGCGGTCAACACCCCGGCCACACCACCCTTGGTGACTTCCTGGAAGTCGCCAAGCAGACCAAGGCCAAGCCCCGTCCGCTGCTCCTGAGGAAGTCAGGCCCCAGCAGCGACGTGGAGTCGGCCCACCGCGGGAGGATGCCGGCCGACCAGGCCAGCTCCAGCAGCAGCGTCGCTCCCGACCAAAGGGACGTGGCGCGCGCCTGTGAGCGCGCCTGTGGGGTGCCCTGCAACCTTCGGGTTGCCCGCCAACGGGCCAAGCAGCACAGCGCTGCCATGGAGGGCGCCGTCGGCATCGCCCAGCAGGAGGCTGCGGAGTGGGCGCATGGCATGGCCATCCACGCCTCGACCGTGGCGGCCATTGCAGCCGGACTCACGGCCGTAGCCGCCCATGGGGCAGCGACTGCCCAGGTCAACGGTGAGGTGGCGGCAGCCGACGAGGAAGCCCGCCTGACGCACGAGGCCATTGCCTGCAAGGAGGCCGAGGTGAAGGCGCTGGAAGAGGCGCTGGCCCAACAGAGGGCAAAGAAGGAGGCGGAGGAAAGGGCCCACGCCAAAGCGACGGCTAAGGCCCAGGCGGACGCCGCCAAGAAGGACGCCATCGAGGCCGCGCGACGGAAGGTCGCTGAGGAGAGGGCCAAGACGGAGGCGGAGCTGGCGGCGTTGGAAGCGGAGAAGGCTCGGCTGCAGCAGGCCCGGGAAGCCGAAGCGGCTCGTGCTCGGGAGGAAGCCGAAGGGCGAGCTGCCGCAGCCACCGCCGCCGCAATGGAGGAGGCAGAGGCCAAACTCCGCCGCGAGACTCCCCCGGGAGGATCACGAGTGGAGACCCTTCGAAAGCTTTTCGAAGGGGACGCCTCCTCCAAGATGACGCTGGACGAGGCCGACACGGGCAGCAGTGGGAGCAGTGGCCCCACTGCCTACCGACGGAGGAAGGGTAAGGGGAAGACCCCCGAGAGGCCACGGAGGCCAGCGAGCGGACACCCCCACGACAGCGACCCCTTCTTCAGGGCCAGCGACGGGGATGAACGAGGCCGCCGACATCGCCGAGGAGTGGGTGGCGGAGGAGGCGGAGACGTCCCCATGGAGCCGGAAGGTGAGGATGAGGATCCCCCTCCTCCCTATCGGAGCTCGGAGTGTTCCGAGACCGAGACGCCCAGGTGGGGTGACATGGACGAGGATGACGACATGGACTTGGACATCACCAAGAAGCGCTCATCCTCGGACCCACCGAGGCGACCTGGCGGAGACCCATCGGGACCCCCTGGCGGAGGACCATCAGGACCCCCTGGAGGACGCCCACCAAGTGGACCCTCTGGAGGCGGACCACCGGGCGGGGGAGGACCCCCTGGACCTGGCGGACCCGGCGGAGGCCCTCCTGGAGGACCCCCTGGGGACCCCGACGACCCACCAGGGAACGGCGACCCAGATACCACCTGGCGCGGGATTGTCTACCTCCGCAGGAGGGTCCAGTTCCTCGAGCGCGAGGTAGACACGGGCAAGGGCGAGGGGACTCGCATCGCCAGGGTCGCCGCGCGCGCGCAGAGAGAGCTGGACATCGCCAAGATTGAGATGGTCAAGAGCGCCAGCGTCGCCACCGCCACCAAGAGGCTGCTGGACATCGCCAGGGGCGAGACCAGGTCGCTGAACAAGGTCATCAGCGGCCTGCAGCAGAGGCTGGACGCGCTGGAAGCCCGTGGGAGCGTCGGCAGCGACCACCCACCCCTGGAGTCTGGCTCGTCGGACGACGGCTGGGGACCCGGACCAGGTCCAGGCAGACCCCACGCCCCCGGCGGAGCCCCCAGGAGTCGCCCCAGCGCCAGTGTCCCCTCTCTCAGCGCTCCCTCTCACCACAGCGCGGGCCGCCGCAACGAGCGCGTGCCGCCCGGCAGTGGCAGTGAGGAGTGGCGTGATGAGTGGCTCATGGCGGACTACCACAACCGCCGTGTTCCACCGCGGACACCGGTACGCCCCCGACGCCCCGCACCAGCCCCGGAGCCGATCCCAATGGCTGGCGGACGTTATGGTGGACTCAGGGATGAGGTCCCTGGAGGAGACGTGGAGTGGGATGTCGGGATGTTGGCGGAGGAAGACCTGGAGGAGTTCGACATTAGCGCGCCGCCTGGTGTACGACGGGAGGCCGCTGAATGCAGCCGCCGGCGCCGTGATGAGGAGGCATACATGGGAGGGGTACGGCGTGAACATCTGGGTTCAGCGTACATCGAGGAACCGCGGCGTAGCCACAGGGATTCCATGGAGGAGATGGACGTGGCGGCCGTGGGAGTCCGTGAGCGAGGCCGATGGGAACCTCGGTCGACCTCGCGGCCGGCGTTCATGGTCTCTAAGGCCGCGGATGCCGCCGTGTGGGAAGACTTGAAGGACATCAAGCCCCCCATGTACGATGGCAACCCCCTCAACCTCGACCGCTTCTTGGAGAAGCTGGACGATTGGGGGGTGACCGTCACTGAAGACATGGATCCCGCGGATGCGGAGAAATATGTCTTCAGACGGTTCAGGTACTGCCTGCCGGAAGTGCTCCAAGAGCTGTACTTCGTGGCGACCAAGGAGGGGAAAATCAGGACCCTCAAGGAAGCCAGGAAGTGGCTCAACAAGCAGGAGCGGGTGGACGCTCCACAGGTGGCTGCCAAGCGGTGGAAGTCCATCAAGCTTCAGCATGATGGACAGGAGATCCGCCTACGGGATCGGCGAGACTTCCGAGGGCAATACACCCTCTTCCGCCGCAACGTGGAGGACTGGAACGAGGGTGACGAGCAGGCTCGCCTGCTCTCCATGCTACCGGAAGCATGGATCAAGAGGGTCACCAAGGAGGAAGCCAAGAGGGCCAAGTCCAACCACACGGTCAAGATGATGCTCCCCAAAGAGTATCATACGACCGTGGTGGCTTGGACGAGGAAGCACGTGGCCCGGGATGTCAAACGGCACTCCCTGCGGAACGCTCTCCTCATCACCGTCTCGGGCGATCACAAGAAGACCGCGATGTGGCGCCTTGACGAGTGTGACGTGAGCGACCAGACCATCCGTCTGCAGGCCATCCCGGCGCGGATGAGCTGCGACGAGATTCTGGAGTGGGTTGGAGAGGAGGTGCTCAAGGAGTACCGGAACCTCCACCACACCCGCAGGTTGAGGCCCGGCGACCGTGGCGTTAACTACGTTGGCGAGGGGCCTGGCGGGGAAGCCGCCATGGACCCAGCGGGAGCCGACGGCGATGAGACTCTCGTCGACGATGACGACGACGATGAGCCCGCCGAGATGGCCGTTTGTGCCTTCGTGGCTCACAACGGCGCGGGGAACAACCGGGGAAGCTGGAAGCCCCTGCAGCCGGGTTGGAAGAAGAAGGAGAAGAGGGACCCTCGCCGCATTGGCGACCCTCCGCTGTCCTTTGGGGAGTTCATAAGAGCTCACCCGCAGGGCTGTTTCGTGTGTTATGGGAGGAAGAAAGGCTTCAACCAGGACCACCGAACATGCCCCAGTCACCAGGCCGACACGGAGGCTTACAAGAAGGCGCACGGGTCGAAGAAGCGTGCGCCCGCGGGTATCCGGGAAGCCAAGGTGGAGGTGGACAAGGACGAGCTCTCGAAGCTGATGTCGCAGGGGACCGAGTTGGCAAAGGAGATCCAGGAGATCAAGAGGAACTGGGTCCCCAGGTCGGACAACAAGAACAAGGAGAACTACCAGAACGACCAGAACAAGGACAAGGACAAGAAGCCTAGGAATAGGCGAAGGAATAAGGGTGTCAACGAGGTTGATGCGGAGGAGAATACCCCTACTTCGACAACCGACGCCCCCTAGCGGAGCCCCTGCAGCCAAGTGCCCCAGCTAGGGCGGTCGCAGGATGGTGTCGTTGGAAGCGCCACACCATCCCAATCGGGAGTCGGTAAGCACAAAGGGACTGCCGCGGGCGGAAGGCCCGGTCCGGCACCCAGTCGCGGTGGCGGGGTGAGGGCAAGTGAAGGCACGAACCCTTGCACCCGTCCATCCTTCGCGACCAAGAATGTGTTTGATGTACTTCAAGATCTTTCCGAGAGTATCGGAGGATCACCCGGACCGCAGCTGGATGCTGCAGATGGGCAGCCTGAGCCCATTGTCCACGACCTGCATCAGTCGCTTGTTGAGCTTCTGGAACGGCCGGAGATCCTGAGCTTGCACGCCGTGCGCCGAGTTGGGCGTGAGCGGCAGTTGCACCTTAAGGTCTGTGCCTTATGCGGGGAAGTGGAAAAGGTCTTCGACGTGTTGGTCGACACGGGCGCTCAGGTCAGCTTGGTCAAGGCTGGCCTACTTCCGCCAGAGTGTTTGACCGACAGTCGGAAACCTGTCAGGCTGAAGGTGGCGAACGGCCAGTACATGGTGGGAGGCACGAAGGAAGCGGCCATCGGGCTGCAGTTCGTGAACCATCGTGAGCTGAGCCGCCCAGACCTCGGCAAGGAAATCCTCCTGCAAGGTCGCTTCTACGAGGCCGAGATGGACTGGGACATGATCGTTGGGTACGACTTCATGATGGAGACGGACTCCGGCGTCCTCCCGGCCCAGGCCTCGATGACCCTGTACCAGGACGACCAGCTCTCGTGGCTATCGTCACCTGAGCACCATGTGGAATGCCAATGGATCCACCCGGAACGCAATCAGCTCGAAGTGGCCGCGCTGGACACTGAGCCAACTGGGCCAGCAAACCAGGAGTACGGCGTAATGCCAGAAGTGGCGAGCCGAGTGGTCGCGGACCTGGGAGCTTCGGATTTGGCCCTGGATGCGTTCTCTTCAGGAACCTCCGCCCATCTGCGGGTTTGTGAGAAGTACTGGAGCGCATAGGACTCCGCGTGGAAGAAGCACTGGGGTCCGCATCAGGGATTGATGTGGATCCATTGCCCCCGTTGGGACATTCCAAGAGCGATAGCGAAGATTCGCAAGGACCGCTCCAAGGCAGTGCTGGTTGTTCCTATGGGATGCACCGAGGAGGAACGTACCCGACATTGGGTAGTCTCATTGACCAACATGACCTTAAACAAGGTCGTCCTACCGGCTGGAGAGAGTGTCTGTCAGGACGCTAAGGGACAGCCCATGCCACCCCGGAGATGGGCAACGGAATTCCACCATGTGGATGGGGGCCTTGATCAGGCCGACACCACGGATTTCGTGTGTGTCAACCGCATCATAGCGGAGCCATGGAGGCAATGCTTTGCGGTTCCCCCCGTTGACATCGGAGAATCGGAAGACCCCCTCACGGAAGAGGAGTTGGATCTGGTTCAGGGGTATATGCATCAACCCTTTCACGACTGGGGAAGCCAGCGTGAGGGCAAAGGCCAGGACAAAGCCTGGTGGGAAGTGGACGCCATCGTCTCTGGTTCCTATGATGGGAACACCTTCGTTCAGAGGGTGCTGGACTACATGTCCAGCCAGGACGAGCCAATCGGCGGGAACCCACCCACCTACGGCGATCTGTTCCGAGGCAAGACCAGAGATGGCCCTTTGGGCCACCTGGGAAGACCACCTGAGGCGAAGCCGAGCGGGGTCGCTACCCCTCAAGTAAGCTCAGTGGTCCAGGTGCCCGGAAAAGCCAAGGCAGAGTCCGATGACTGCCCCAAGATCCAGGCGTTGAGGGCCAGGCTGAAGCGGAAGTATGGGGATACCTTCTTCAGCGGAAAGCCTGTGTTTCCCCCACGGTGCGCGGACCGTATGGCGAGGCCAAGATACGACTGAAGCAGGACCCCCGTGTGTACCGGCACCGGGAGTTTGCCCTGAGGGGCGAGAGGAAGGAGGCCATGGAGAAGATCCTCCGTGACTTCATCGAGAGAGGCTGGCTTGAGCCGTGCCACTCCGAGTGGGCCTCTCCGTGCTTCGTCGTCCCCAAGAAGGTGGCCGGTGAGTGGCGGCTCGTGGTCGACTACCGCGGCCTAAACGCCCAAACGCAGCACGACAGCTATACGCTGCCCCTCATTGAGGACATGCTGCAAAAACAACACCGGCGGAGGATCTTCACGGTGATTGACCTGAAACATGGTTATCATCAGATGCCTCTCGCCGAGGAGTCCCATGCCTGCACAGCCATGAGCACCCCACTTGGACCTCTCCCGTGGAAGGTGGTGCCCATGGGCGTTACCAACGGCAATGCGGCTTTGCAGCGGATGCTGGAGAACCTGCTTGAGCCGGTGCGTGACTGTGCGGACCCCTTCGTGGACGACGTGATCATCGCGTCCCGGGACCCCGGTATGAGCTACGAGGAGCTCCTGGAGGCACATGAGAGGGACGTCACTCGAGTGCTGGACCTTCTGGTCCGGCACAAACTCACGGGCAGCAGTGACAAGGCCACCATTGCGGTAAGCGAGGTGGTCTTCGCTGGCCACGTAGTCGGGAACGGGCAGCGAAAGCCCATACCTGGCAAGGTTGCTGCGATCGAGCACTGGGAAAAGCCCAAAACGGTCTCTGAGCTACGGGCGTATCTGGGGTTCTGCAATTACTACTCGGGGTATATCAAGATGTATGCCGAGTATGCAGCCCCCATGACGACCATGCTCAAGGGCAACCGTGAGGAGACCAAGAAGGGGTCCAAGAAGGCGCTGGTCTGGACTGCTGAGTCCGACTGTGCCTTTGAGGGGATGAGGCAGGCGCTGCTATCCGCAGTGGGTCTGCACCTCGTGGATCCCGACCGAGGGTTCATCCTACGCACCGACGCTTCCGACTACGCCGTTGGCGCTGTGTTGGAACAAGTGCTTGACGATGGGAGGCACGTGCCCGTGGCCTTCTGGAGCCGAGTCCTGGCGGAAGGCCAGAGACGGACGTGGATGCCCCGTGAAAAGGAGGCGTATGCCATCGTCATGACTCCCAGGAAATGGGCTGGGTACATAGCCCTCCATCCCGTCACCGTCTGCACCGACCATCAGAGTCTGCAGTCGTGGCACAAGGAGCACGTGGCCACACCCTCTGGTCCCGCCTCCCGACGGGCAAGATGGCATGACACCTTGGCCAAGTTCGACCTTACGGTTGTTTATATTCCTGGAAAGGACAACACCGTGGCGGACTGTCTCAGCAGGTGGGCCTATCCCGCCAGCAAGGGCATGACGGACATCTCTGCCCATGGCGATGAGGCTGAGACAGCTGAAGCCGAGAAGATCATTGAAATGGAGCGCCTGATGGAGGAGGAGGGTGTCAAATGCTTCGTCGTTATGGCTGCGGATGCCCCCCTCGGAACGAGGATGGGCAGAGCGGTCAGAGTACTCGCCCCTGATGGAGCTGAGTCTGACAAGCACCTCTTCCCTGAGTCTTGCCTCTAGGACGACTGGACCGATGACTACGCCAAGTCTGAGGCCTTTGCGGCCGAGTATAGGGCTGTGACCGACCCTGATGACGGGCAAAAGTGGCCAAAGGGGCTGACTGAGGAAGATGGCAAGCTCTACCGGAATGGTAAGCTGCTAGTACCAGAGTCCCGAGTGCTCGAGCTATGTGAAGCTTGGCACCACCACATGCTGCACCCAGGGGTCAAGAAGCAAGCCCTTGACATGCAGCGCCGGTTCGAGATCGACCAGATCGGTCTCTACACCGCAATGAAGAAGGTCAGGAAGGGTTGCTCGGTCTGTCAGGCCTGCAATCCCGATAGCCGGAACGTCAAGGGGGAAGCCCAGTGGACCCCGGTTCCTGACCAGCCCATGGAGAGCGTGGCCATGGACGTCTTCTCCATGCCCGAAGTTCACATTGGCAAGGAGACCTTTGACTGTGTGGTCCTTTGTGTGGATCGCCACAGTGGCTACGTAGTAGCCGTTCCGGCACGCAAAAAGGGGTTGCTTGCCAAGGAAGTGGCAGTCATGACGATTTGTCACTGGCTGACCATCTTTGACATCCCCCGCACCATTTGCAGTGACCGAGGGCCCCAGTTTACTGGTGGCTGGTTCAAGGCTATGTATTCCCTTATGGGAATACGTCATGCCAAGAGCGTCGCCTATCTCAGCCGGTCTAACGTCCGGGCTGAAGTGGCTGGACGGCAGCTGTCCGAGAAGCTGCGCAAGATTCACATCACCAATCCACGTCGGAACTGGTTTGAGGAGATGTGGCCTGCTCTGAAGGCCCATCATGACACCCCCACTCCGGGTGGTTTGTCCCCTCACCACATTCTGTTTGGCAGGGACCCCCTGGGTCGGGGACTTCCCTTGTCTGGTGATGGCATGGCCATGGATGCCAAGGAATTCTTTGCGCGGGAAGAGGCAACGGCGCGGGACATCCGCCAGCAGCTCGAGAAGGAGCATGCTGAGCGTCAGTAGTCCGCCCCGAGCTCGACAGCGCAGAAGTTCAGGGTGGGAGACCCGGTGTGGGTGATTAGACCCCGCCCTATGGGCACCCACCGCACCAAGACCTGGTTCACACCCGGAGAGGTGGTCCGCAGGATTGGTGAGGACACCTACCGCATCAAGGTGGGTCACGGACAGTTCCGGGAGCGCCACGAGAGTGGACTCCGTGTGCAGGAACCCGACCTCCGTGGCCAACATGTGTCCCTGAGCTATGCTGCACATGAGGCTGATTCGGACGACGACTACGCTGAGCAGGACGACTATACAGTCGAGAAGATCCTGGCCCAGCGTCCGAACGCCTCGGCACCCGGAGGCCTGGAGTTCAAGGTTCGTTGGCGAGGCTATGGGCCGTCCCACGACACCTTGGAACCCGTCTCCTCGTTCGTGCCGCGGGTTAATACTCCCTTCATGGAGTACATCCGCAAGCACAAGACCAAGATCCATGTCTCGGACTTGGCAGCACTCACCCGGGCGATTGCAGCCAGAGGTGCCTGATCAGCGCCCTGAGCTCTCCCCTGATGCATTTTGAGCGCCTGTGAGGTCGACGGATCGTCCCTTACTTGCTTGCTCTCTTCCATCTTTCGGTGACCTGCCATCAGAGTGGCCATATACCCCCTCCTGCTGAATCCAGAGGAGGATGGCCCCTCTCTTCAACTTCCATTCGTCACTCCCCCCCCTGCTGAATCCTTGGGAAACCAGGTAGGGCGACTGACCTTCATATTTTCTGAGCTCTTAGGGCCTTGAAGCCCGTACGTCGTTGCGCAACGGATGCCGCTGTCATCGGTATTGCGATTTTTGAGTGTGTGGTGTGGTCCCATGGCACTTGCGGGATCCAGACCAGTCTACGTGTGTCGCGACTATATATGGCCTGAACTCAGGCGTTTTCCTGCCCACCCTCCTGCACATGCCTTATCCTAACCGGGGCGTGGTTTGGCGCTCTGTCCAGAGTGTGTTTACACGCCTATTACCCCGCTTATTGCTTGTTTTTCTGCCCCCCAGGATATGTGCATCTGTATGTTAAGTGTTGTCAGTCCATCACCGAAACATGGACTGTTTTTCACTGCGAATCGGAATACAGAGGCGCCTTGAGTCGCCATTTACATGCTCTTACATATGGTCCAGCCTGGACCAGTACCTAAGTACAGATTCTTCTGTTTGAGTGCCCGTGATACCGTGTGCCCTAGTGGCTGTGATGTGGAGATCCTGATGGCGCCAGGCGGGAAGCCCAGTTGCCTGACTACACTCCCAGCGGTCCGCCACTGTCAGTCCCAGTGTGAGCCTACCGACTCGCAGACGCACTTGCAGTCGGATGGGGAAGGTTTGCCTGGGAAACTGGTGGTTTGAGGAGTCGACGCCTCCGCCCACACTGCATGAGGACTCCCTCATGTATGGCCTTCGTGGTAATAGGGCGAGGGAAAAGACGGCCTTGATGCCCGATCCCTTAAGGAGGAGCTCGTTCGGCTGTACCACTCTGGACTCGCGTTGTGGATATGGACATGGTGCGCCCGAGGAAGGACCCGTGGGGACTCTCCCCCAGTCGGCGGGCCTTGGGAAGCTTGGGGTAGCCTGATGGATCTTTGTGGTCGCTTTCGACCTGTGGGACCACCTCGGTCGTCGTGTGACGCCTATGTTGGCCGTGTATGCCACTGCCACTGTGGTAGTGACCGTCGCAGCCGGCACCCGGTGCGCCTGGTATGGGTTAACGGGTCCTTTGGATGCCGAACAATCGCCGCCACGACCCGGGACTTGATACTTGATACTCTACTTGCAGTTACTAACAGCTACAGCACCGTACCTGTCGTAATGTGGGATTTGGGCAGCCTAACCTGCGAATCAGCCTGAAGTGAGGATGTGACACCCCCCCCCTTCAGGAAATGGTCCTGGGTACCCGCTGCCATGCGTGGGTGTTATCGAGCCCCCCCCAGGGTTTGCTCTAAGGAGGGGGGTGAAGCGGTACCCAGAACCCCATGGCTAGGGTAGGGCATACAACCGGTCTCCGGTCCACTAACCCCATGTACGGAAGGGAAGACGCCCGTTGACGCCTGGTGCGAGCCCGGCGGGAGCGTGTTCCGTGCCGTAAGGCCCCGCATCGGCAACCGATGCGCCGCCAGCGGAGATTTATATATCAGAATATCATCAATCAACAGGGTTTTATTTTCATATTGTTTCCGTCAATTTGTACGCTTCCGTTCTGATATTCACTGTTTTGACAGCTGGCGGTTAGTTCGCGACTTTAGCGTAACCGCCAGTTTAACTGTTATATACAGATATTTTAGCGCAATCCGTGACGAAGACTCTAAAGTCTTCAGGAATTGCATTGATGCATCTGCAATTTTCACATTGTACACTCGCAACCTTAATCCGAATTTTTCAGGATGTCGAAATCGGATTTTCGACTTCGACATCCCCGCACTTGATTTGACCTCTTTCGAGTGGACCTGAGTGCTTCCCTATGCAAGAATCAACTTTCCTTTTGTCTTGCCCTCCATTTGTCTTAGAGATATGGGCAAAACAAAGTTGATTCGTGAGGCCACTTGTGAGGGTCATATCTCGTGCTGCTTGCGGGGAATGACAATAAGGAAACATGGGATGTATTCACAATACACCCGACGTAATTTAGGAAGCTTTATACGCCTTGCGTCTCCACACGTGCGCGCTAGCGTAATGGATCATGGTGAAGAGGGTAGAGTTTGCGTTATAACTCTTCGGCCATGATATTGCGTGCCTTAAGATAACTTTCGAGTGTAGCGCGCGAGTGTTGGTGTTGCATAAGAACTCTTCTTGAGTTCCTATGAGCGATTGACACAAAGTTATGCCCTTGGAGGGGCATGACATATCGTGGGGGGAGCTACGTTTTTGGGCAATATGTGGTATGTGCCATGTGTTGTATTGCGTGCCCATTTGGCGGGTTTGGCTAAGAGCAATACACCCACCAATGGACCTCATATTGCACGAGGCCCTTCCTCATACTCCCCACGATCAATTGCAAGCCTAACCTTAGTGGAGGGAAGCTTGTGTGGCGATCCTAAAGCGATGCGTTGGGAGCAAGGTGTGTGTTTTGCAATTTTCCATATTTTCATGTGCCCACTTGGGAAGTAGCGCTCGTAACCTTTCAAAGCGCCCCAAGTGGAGCACATATGTGGAATCGAAGGTCATTGGTGTCAAGTCATTGTGTTTAGAAGGATTGGTCGATTACTCGATCCAAGCCGAAGATATTATAATATATTTGTGCGCCTTTCAAGGCCCTTTGGGGTGTTTTTTCGCCAATATTGCTGTTTTTTGCCCGTCATGATGTCAAGTGGCGACCGTGTATCTCAACGTTGCGCTCAATTGACATCATGACCCAAGTATGTTATGGGGGTACATACTTCGGTGCCCAACATATCTTGAACCCGGCGAATAACTCCTCTTGGGCTTGGCATACCGTGGCCGCCATGTTGGCGATTCGGGACTATCCCAAATCATGGGCTCACTTGGCGACCCTGCCATTCCCAAAACCGGAGGAGTTGGGCGACGCCCAAAAGATATGTTGGACACATATGACTTGATACCAATCCTATGGCACACTCCGGTCCAAGTCGGGCATGTGCCTCATTTGCCCCAACCATGAGTGTGCGCATTTTCGGCCATTTTGATGAATTTTTTTACATTTTCTGCCCGCCGTGCACCATGTTCAGCCACCTCGTGCACGCCGGACGCATGGACCAATGGACCATATATGACATGTGTGATATGGGCATTGGTCCCCATGGCTCGCACACCATGTGGGCAAAGCGGAGCAACCTTCGTTAGGGTGCTAGCCCAAAGTGAGTGTGGACAATTTTGCCATTTTGGCATTTGTGGACCCAATTGGGATTGTCACCACGCCGAGTGGCATGGAGATCTTTGAGAGCCAAAGTCATGGGAGTCTCTGTTGGACTCCCGGTGGATTGCGTATGGAATGGCGGATCCGATCTCCAAGCCGGCGTGGAGATATACTATTTGGAGCACCCCCGAATTTTGGCTCATTTTGAGTAGCCAAAATGACCCCCTTTTGGGACCCCAATTTCACCCCCCGTGTGGTCAATTGGCGGCCCCATATCTCTATGCCCACAGGGATCCCGCACCTAATTCCAGGTTTTGCACTCAGATATGAGTCCTAGGTTCTGCCTCCTGTCCTGTGAGCCATTGGCCTTGCCCTGGCCGGGCGAGCCACGCGTGGGAATGACGCCAATTTTGGTGATTTTGGCATCATGACCCCACTTGACGAACCCGTGGCGCCCTGATGCCGGGACCTCAGAGGGAACCAGGTTGGGTGAGGGCTCCAAGGAGTTGGTACTCGAAGGGCATAGGGTCAGTTGCCTCGTCCCTACCTCTGGCGGGTCCAGACGAGGGGTCAATTTTGGAATTGTTGAGCTAATATCAGTTTGGGCTGAAACAGCCCATTTTCAGCTACCAACTCCTAGGGGATAATTGCGGGGCCATATCTCTGGCTCAGAGAGGAGTTAAGACCTGCCGTTCAGGGAGAATGGGAGGCGACTGTCGGTTGGCCTTGGAGCCCCTTGGTTTCCAGGAACTCGCCTGTGGCTGGGCGGGACACCTCCCCTATTGGCAGGGTTTCAGGGTCCGGACTGAGCAGGGCATGAGTTGTGTTTGAGCCCCCGCCCCCACCAGCCACTGAGAGGGTCGGACCTGGGATTGGGATATGAGTTGGGACTGAGTGTCTATTGTCCTGTGATGCCCTTACCCCAGTCCAGTCTTAACCCCATGTGTACATATCCTGATGTGTTGCTGTACATACTTTTGCTCCCTTGTTTCAGAGTGGCAAGGATCCTGGAACGCTTTGTCACATGACACGAGCGTATTGATGCCCCTGTGAGCGCAGTGCTTTGCCTGCCTGCTTGCTTGTGCGTGTCACCGCAGCGTCCCGTGGCCAGGCCCCCCACGGCAACGCGTCAGTGGGAAGGGCAACACCGACAAGGACAGTGGCAAGGGCAAGTTTAAGGGCAATGGCAAAGGCCAAGGTGGCAAAGGCAAAGGTGGACGGGGAGGCACTTACCGCAAGCCGGACAAGGACAAGAACGCGGACCAGTCCAGAGGGAACTCCAATACTACGCCAGGGGGGAACTCTGAGCCCTCTGGTGGGCAATCAAACACGGGACATACGACCCGTTCCCAGACGCAAGCCCAACAAGAACAAGGGCCAAAGCATGCCAACGAAGATGGGGACCAGTCCAATGCCCGCAAGCGCTCTTGTTTCATGAGCTGGCGCGGAAACTGCAGAAGAAGGGGTTTGAAGTGACCTGCCCCGCGGAGTCCTGACAAGGACGCTCCGGGGGACCTACCGATCTGGTTTTCTGGGTACGTATCCGTCTTGGGGGACGTGAATACCTGGGGGTACTGGATACTGGGGCCACTATATCTATTGTGGCCAAGAAAACTTTACCTCGTGGGAACCTGAGACATCATGCCTACCGCAGCCATCCGCATGGGAGATGGGCATGTGGTGCACAGTTATGGGGATTGTGAGGTCGAAGTGCCTATGGGATCCAGGAGCATCGCCCATCGGTTCTACGTGATGGACACCGAAGCCTTCGACTTTGTACTGGGGACCGACTTATTCGTCGAGCACTCCCAGATTCTATGCCTCACCCTGCAAGCACCCTACTGCCTCCAAGTGAACCATGGTGACGGCTGGGAATCTGTACCTCTGGAGCAGTTTGAACACACATCTAGCTACCTGAGGGTATGCAAGAAGGAGCCCTCAACCATGATGGTCGCCTCCAAAACGGAGGACTATCAGCTGGTGGGGATGTCTTAGACCAAGGTCTGAAGGGGCTGGGATACTCCGGGGAAGACCTGAACGTGGAGCTATTCGCCAGTGACAAGCAACATGTCCTGCACCTCCACTGCAGCAAAGGGAAAAATTGCTGCTACAAATTTTACTGGCCCTCTTTTGGGATGGCCTACGGGAACCCCAGGTTCAGTGAGCTGGGGAAGGTCTTGACCAAGGTGGCCGTGGAGCGTTCCCGTATGGTCCTGTGTTCCCCCGATCGGGGAGCCCATGGGGGAAATGAGTACTGGCGTACTCTATTCGACAAGCTGACGCTCACCTCCATCCAGCTGCCGGACAACGCCATCTACGTGCTTCTGGGTCTCAAGACGCCCATCGGGAAACCCAGATGGGGGAGCATGCTAAGCGTGGTGGATGGGGGCCTAGCCCCAGTGCCCTGGGAAGATCTGGACCCTGCTATTATCCAGAAAATTCAACGTGAGAGCAGCGGCTACACCCTGGATGTCCTGAAAAATCATCTACGACCACGAGACACCGAAGAGACTACTCCTGGGGGAGACAAGTACGTCGTGTCTGACACTGTTGCCCCCAACTCCCCTACCGTGTACCTAATCCTGATGTAGTCTCAGAGTGTGGGCTATCCGAGCTACCCAGCTCTATACACTCTGATGACGAGACTGAGCATGACGCCTTCTTCGTGCAGACGTGCGTGGAGGAAGTGGAGAACGCCGATTACGCTGCCCCACAGAAGCCCCTACTCTCCATGAGGGGAGAGGAGCCCCTGGACGAGGAGCTGGACCCCCAATCTAGGCTGAGAGAGTACGTGGACTCCAAGAGGAGATTGGTGGTGAAAGAGCTATGCTACGCTAAACCTACCGGCCGCTCATGGCCGTTGAAGCAAGGGTCTATGGGAGATATCTCCCAACTGAAGGAGGACCTTGAACAGAAGATTACCACTTGGCAACGAGAGGTGGATCTGAAGCTCATGAAGAGCGTGTGGGGTGCCCATGTGAGGACCCCAGAGGAGGATGAACTCTCAGAGGAATGCGTATGCGAACCCCCTCGAGTGTGCCTATGTTGTCACCGACCACCTGAGACTGTGGAACGGGACCTTCTCTACCCCTACCAAGGGGTGAAGGATACAACCAAGGACGCTGAGCCGGTTGAGGACCACCTCCCCGCTTCTATACACCAAGGGGCAAGCAACTTACACTCTAACGAGGACATGGAGAACAAAATCAAACTCATGGACCCTAGAGTACAGAAGCTGATCAGGACCTACCTGGAGGTATTCGGAGAACTACCCCCTCCAGGCTCCTGTGACAAGCTTGTACAGATGGACCTCAAGCTGAAGCCCGAGTTCGTGCGTCACAAGATAAGAAGGAGACCCTACCCGGCTCCTAAAGAGCAGGCCGATGAGATACAGCGACAGATACAAGAATGTATCGACACTGGCCTGGTCTAGGAGTACAAGGATGGGGACTACCCCCAACACTGCAGCCCCTGCAACCTGGTGGCTAAGCCTTGGTCTACAGCCAAACGGCTGGTGGTGGACTATGGAGAGCTGAACAAGAAGACGCTGAACCACTCAGGGTCCATTCCTTACATGGAGTCAACCCTCGAGAAGATAGCCTCCTGCCGCTACAGGACGAAGATGGACAAGCCGAGTGGACTCTGGCAAGTGGACCTGACGCCCAATGGCGAGGAGCTCCTACCGTTCATCACCCCTCAGGGGAGGGTGTTCACGTGGAAGGTCATGCCCTTCGGCGTGGCTAACGCACCGGCTCTCTTTCAAGAGCTGATGAACAAGATCCTATCCATCCTACGTCGGAGACCTGTGGTGCAGGAACTCATATGCCGGGGCGCCCAGATGGAAGCACACATCGACGATGTATGCCTGGGAACGAATACTCGAGAGGACCACCTCGGCCGACGGAAGGGAGGACCTTACCCACTCAGCGCACTCCTCTACCCGGCACACCACCCCCACCCCGCACAACAGAAGCCCCCGGAGGGCTGGGCGTCTTTTCGGGACGCCCACCTGGCCGCCCCCAACGAGACCACCGCCACGCGGATGGGCCTCACGGACCAGGAAACCTACGTCAGAGGCCTCAAGACGAGCCTCCAAGAGGCACACCGCTGGCATGCCCGCTCCCCGTCGCCCCCACGGGGACAGGGGGGTTCACCCGCCCCCGACACCAACCAGGCCCAGAAGACCAAGACAGGTCAGGGGGCCCGCCAACGCGCCCGCCAGCAGGGCGCGACGCCCCGACCAGGGCCCGGGTCCAGCCACACCGCACCACCCCACGCCCAGACCCCCGGGGCACACCAACAACACCGCCACCGCCAGCGCCCACGACCACCACCGTACCGCAGCACTCAAACCCTGCAGCCCAGTCAGCCACCACCGCCCACACACGTCCACACCATGCCAGGACCACCATACGCGCAGAGCCAGGGGACATGGCGCCACCAACACCACCACCACGCCCCCGTCCCTCCCACCCCTACCCCCTAATGCCCCCATGCTACAGCGACCCCCACCAGCTACATCCCCACCACGCCCCAGCACAACCAGGCCCCAGGAACCACCCACCCCACATAGCGCACATCACAGCACCACACCATCACGTATTCCGCCACCACCAGCCCCTGCCACCACACCCACCAACGCCGGGGTACCACACAACCAGCGCACCCTCCACACCACCACCACGCGGTCCAGCACCACCCGCCGCCCCCGCTACACGGGCCCACGACACACGAGCCACGGTACACCCCCATGGACCCGCGAGGAGCCGCGCACGCACACCAGCAACACCAGGGCCTAGTAGGAGCGCCCCACCACCACCAGCAGCCCCCCCAACCCACACCCCATACCAGCGAGCACCATCCACCAGCAGCCACCCATTACATACGGACCACAGCCCCACCCAGACGCTCATGCGGCCGCCTCCCACCCACACCCCGGCACCACAACCAGTCAAGAACCGCAAGGGCCGCACGGCGCACACACGCAACACCCACGTGACACACAGGGACGCCCGGACCCCCAGCCAGCACAACACCCACCCCCGCCCCCCACACCCCACCACCACCAGCAGCCCCCCCACCCACACCCCATACCAGCGAGCACCATCCACCAGCAGCCAGCCATTACATACGGACCACAGGCCCACCCGGACGCTCATGCGGCCGCCTCCCACCCACACCCCGGGACCACAACCAGTCCAGAACCACAAGGGCCGCACGGCGCACACACGCAACACCCACAGGACCCACAGGGACGTGCAGACCCCCAGCCAGCACAACACCCACCCCCGCCCCCCCAACCACCAACAGCGCCACCCCCACACCACCCCCCCCCGCCCCCCCCCCCCGAGACCAGGCCACGGAAGCAAAACGCGGCAGCCAGCACCAGCCAATTGACGTCGATACCCCCGCCGACACACGCCACCGCGAATCCCCCCTCCCGCGACCGCCACAAGAGACCCCATCGCCGAACCCCACGCGCGACAATGACGACCACCCCCCCCAACCCACACCACCCCCCCCATCACACCTCGCACCACCAGCCGCCGCACCGGCCGAACCCTACGCCCTACACAACCCCAAAGCGGTACGGCAGCACCTCCGGGGACTCGGGGAACACGACGTCGTGCTGTGCCTCCGCACCTCCGGCACCAGCACCCGCATCCGGGCGGCCACCCTGGTCCAGGCGGCCACCCTGGGGGAAGGCGTCCGAGACTTTCTCTTCGACGCCTTCCTCCACATTGCCCGACACGACCGCCCCCCACGCGCCACCCCAGACGGCGAGAGCCCGCCCCCCAAGGGGAGCCGGATCTCGGTGCCCCCCATCGACTGGGGGCGACACCTAGTCGGACACCCCGTGCCGGGGCGGGTGGACAGGTAGGTAGGTAGGTATCTTCGGGAGCTCGGGATGCCTCCTTTGACATTGCAGGAAGAAGGTCTTACCAAGGGGACGTCCTGTCCCTCCCACTGCCCTATGTCAGGTGCCTCCTGAGCCGCTCCCGCATGTGCTTGGGAAGGCATTGTCGCGGCCACCCGCTCCATGTGTCCCAGGTGGGAGGGTGTCCCCACATGTGTCCATGGGTAGGGCCACATGCCCCCTCCTTTGGGCGGCAGCTCTGGGGAGCTGCCCAGCCGCGTGGAGTATCTCTCACCACAAGGGGTATTGCTCCCGCTTGTCTACGGTACGGTACGGACACCAAGGGCCACACCCGCTACCACGAGCCCAACATGGCGCACCCACCACCCGGCGCCACCCCCGACATCACCAAAGAGTGGGAGCGGGAAACATGGGTAGCCCGGATGGCCTCCCTGAGCAACTTCCGGCACCACGTCCCGGGGGACATCCCCACTCCGACTTGCAATAGCCAGCCCCCTCCACGTACATGACCCTCATGTACAATCTGCACTACACCCTCTCCACCACCAACTACCACGCACCCACTGACCACTGGGTGGTACACGGCACCGACTCCCTCCTCCCCGCCGACTACGCCCCCCCCCCACACAGCCCAGGCCCCGACACGTACGCCAGGGGGGACGACCCGGACGACCCCCACATCTGGGGCACGTGGGAACGCAAATCCCTGGACACGCTGCTCTCCATCCGCAGCAGCAGCCAGGGCCTTGGTAGGGCGATGTATTGCCTCGCCAAGTGGACCCAACGGACCTGGGGGATCCCCACGGACCGGTGGGTGTGGGTGGTCACGCTGCGCCCCCAGCAGAGGGAAGCCCCCCCCAACCGCAGGGGACCCACCCCCCCACGCCCCACCACCCTACAGCTCTGCCCGTACATGGTGGCAGCCCACCTCATGACGCTGCTGTGGCCGGGCCCAGACACCCCCACCCAAAACTACCCCCACCTCACAGAGGAGGACCTGCCCGGCATCCAGCGATGCTTCTTCCAGACCCTCGACTACCTCCAGCAAACACAACCGCACGTCCTGGAGCAGATATGGCCACCCCCCGGGTAACCCACGTGCCCGCGCAGCCGAGACAACGCCGCCACACCAGCGCCAGCACGCACGGATCACCAGGGAAAACGGGCGCACACGCCCGGTGCCCGAACCTGCACACTCGTTCTCGCTACTTGCAGGACCCAGCATCATACGCCCGCCCCCGAAGCCCAGGACCCTCCGCCGTCTCCCACAGCCCTCTCCTCCGCCTCCGACTCCACAACCTCCACCACCACGACCACCTCATCCACCGCCACCACCACGTCCTCATCCAGCACTCCACCCCCCAGGGCCGCGGGGGACACCTCCCAAACGGGCCCCCAAACACGCCCCCACCGCGAGCAACCCCGCCGCCGCCAAGGCCCACGCCCCGACGAGGCCCACACCCGCGACCCAGCCGAAACCCAAGACCGCCGCCAAACAGCCACCCAAACCCGTCAGCACGCCACGACCGCAACCCGCAGCCAAGCCCAAACCCAAGTCCAAACCCGGCGCCACGACGGCAGCGCGAGCCCGACCCCCCGAGGACGTCCTCTATGACATTCGGCCCCAGCCGTCCCAGGCTCGAAGGCAGCAGCGCCCAGCGCGGCGCCCCCCCACGGTCACCGACGCCACCGCCACCACCTTCATGGCGGAGCGCGCCGCGGCCGAAGCACGACGCACCTCGTCCTGCTACCTCTCCAAGCCCGCACCCCATGCCCACGGACCGCCCCCAACCAGGCCAGAACGACGCCAGGGTCCGCCAGCAGCGTCCCCGCCCCCCTACCAACCCTCGATGACAGCCCACATACAGCGCATGCCCCACTACCGCCGCCGCCGCGAGTCCCCGCCTAACCCCGAGGCGGACACCCTGCGCGCACACCCGCGGGTCCACATCCGCGCGCGCCCCCACTCCCCACGCACCCCCACGGAACAGGACTATGAGGAATCCCCCAGGCCCGCCACCGCCACCGGTCCCCACGACCCCGTCACACCCACCCACGCCCACTCCTCCGCCCAGGACCGCAGGCCCGCCCAGGAACAGTGGTGTCAGACTGGACCCACACGCAGCTCTGGGAGCTGCGAAAGTGGGCCCGGGGAGAGCCCTCCCTCGAGGGCCTGGTCCATCAGCCCCGCAAGGGGTCGGTGGAGAACTGCCGCCTCCAGCCGGCGGGGGGTTGGATGCCGCAGGCCGCATGGGAAGCCATGCTGGCCGATGCGCTCAACCCCCTGGGAGTCCACCCCCGCAACCTCCCCGCGCCCCAGGACCACCCGTATGTCCTCAGGCGCCTGCGGGAGACCCTCCAGGAGACGCAGCGAGACGGCATCCACCTGTGGGACATCACCCAAAGCCCAGCCCCGCACAAACACACCCCCTCACCACCCCACAAGCGTCGGCGCACCGACACCGGCGACACCCACAGCACCCCAGGAGCCCTGCGCACCACACAACACAGGCGCCTGACCCCCCGGCCAGCGGCGCCGCCACCTAACCCCGTTACCCAGCAAACCACCACCACGGGGCGCCACGCCAGGCCCCGCCCAGAAGTCACCAGACGAACCGGACGCCGAAGGACGCCAACGCACACGACAACGGGCACCACTACGCCCAAAGGCACCGAACCCAGGCCCGCTACCGTCGCAACCGCCTAACCGAGCCAGAACCCAAGCACAAATCAAACCCGAGCCACACCCCGAAACCACTAACTCTTGACTCCTAACCTGGCCCGCCGAGGGAACAACGTAGCCACAGCCCACACCCACAGCCCACACAGCCGCCTAACCAGCCAGCTCCAGAAGCAAAGAGACACCACACCAAACCCACCCTGACCCAAGCCCGTGTACATCAGGACGCGCGAGCCGCAGCCCTGGGGCGCGACCGCCGCCACAGCACCGACGACACACGCCAGAGGACACAACGCTATTGCACCGCCGCACCAGCTGCCCATGCCTGTGCCTGCAGTGTACGCGCGCCCCTGTTTTTCTTTTTCTTTTTTCCCAAATAAAAAAAACAAGTAAAAGAAAAAAAAACGAAAATTAGGGGGGGAGGAAGAGGGACACAACCACCCATGGCACATGCGCACCGCACACAGCGCGCACACTGGTGAACGGGAGCCAAGTGGCCCAGGACACCGCAGACGCAACACAGCAAACCGCGCGGGCACACCGGTGAACAGGAGCCCAGCGGCCCAGGACACTGGACACACGTAGGGCGGCCGAGGGACAGGAAAGAACCAACACCCCATGGGTCGGACGCACTGGGGCGACCCAGCCGACCCACCGGGCCAGTGGCAGGAGCGGTACTCCAAGGCCACTGGTCCGAGCCCGGCCAGGCTGCATCGGGGACCATGGCAAACGTCACCCGGAGCCATGGAAGCAACCGGTGACAGGCGAGCGGGTACACAGTCCAGTAGGGGGTCACCTGCCAAGCAGAGTGGCCCCGCAACTCAAGCCACAAGGGTGAGGCGGTCGTACCGTAGACAAGCGGGAGCAATACCCCTTGTGGTGAGAGATACTCCACACGGCTGGGCAGCCCCCAGAGCTGCCGCCCAAAGGAGGGGGCATGTGGCCCTACCCATGGACACATGTGGGGACGCCCTCCCACCTGGGACACATGGACCGGGTGGCCGCGACAATGCCTTCCCAAGCACATGCGGGAGCGGCTCAAGAGGCACCTGACATAGGGCAGTGGGAGGGACAGGACGTCCCCTTGGTAAGACCTTCTTCCTGCAACGTCAAAGGAGGCATCCCGAGCTCCCGAAGATACCTACCTACCTACCTACCTCTATTGGACAAGCTGACGCTCACCTCCATCCAGCTGCCGGACAACGCCATCTACCTGCCTCTGGGTCTCAAGACGCCCATCGGGAAACCCAGATGGGGGAGCATGCTAAGCGTGGTGGATGGGGGCCTAGCCCCAGTGCCCTGGGAAGATCTGGACCCTGCTATTATCCAGGAAATTCAACGTGAGAGCAGCGGCTACACCCTGGATGTCCTGAAAAATCATCTACGACCACGAGACACCGAAGAGACTACTCCTGGGGGAGACAAGTACGTCGTGTCTGACACTGTTGCCCCCAACTCCCCTACCGTGTACCTAATCCTGATGTAGTCTCAGAGTGTGGGCTATCCGAGCTACCCAGCTCTATACACTCTGATGACGAGACTGAGCATGACGCCTTCTTCGTGCAGACGTGCGTGGAGGAAGTGGAGAACGCCGATTACGCTGCCCCACAGAAACCCCCACTCTCCATGAGGGGAGAGGAGCCCCTGGACGAGGAGCTGGACCCCCGATCCAGGCTGAGAGAGTACGTGGACTCCAAGAGGAGATTGGTGGCGAAAAAGCTATGCTACGCTAAACCTACCCGCCGCTCATGGCCGTTGGAGCAAGGGTCTATGGGAGATATCTCCCAACTGAAGGAGGACCTTGAACAGAAGATTACCACTTGGCAACGAGAGGTGGATCTGAAGCTCATGAAGAGCGTGTGGGGTGCCCATGTGAGGACCCCAGAGGAGGATGAACTCTCAGAGGAATGCGTATGCGAACCCCCTCAAGTGTGCCTATGTTGTCACCGACCACCTGAGACTGTGGAACGGGACCTTCTCTACCCCTACCAAGGGGTGAAGAATACAACCAAGGACGCTGAGCCGGTTGAGGACCACCTCCCCGCTTCTATACACCAAGGGGCAAGCAACTTACACTCTAACGAGGACATGGAGAACAAAATCAAACTCATGGACCCTAGAGTACAGAAGCTGATCAGGACCTACCTGGAGGTATTCGGAGAACTACCCCCTCCAGGCCCCTGTGACAAGCTTGTACAGATGGACCTCAAGCTGAAGCCCGAGTTCGTGCGTCACAAGATAAGAAGGAGACCCTACCCGGCTCCTAAAGAGCAGGCCGATGAGATACAGCGACACATACAAGAATGTATCGACACTGGCCTGGTCTAGGAGTACAAGGATGGGGACTACCCCCAACACTGCAGCCCCTGCAACCTGGTGGCTAAGCCTTGGTCTACAGCCAAACGGCTGGTGGTGGACTATGGAGAGCTGAACAAGAAGACGCTGAACCACTCAGGATCCATTCCTTACATGGAGTCAACCCTCGAGAGGATAGCCTCCTGCCGCTACAAGACAAAGATGGACAAGCGGAGTGGACTCTGGCAAGTCGACCTGACGCCCAATGGCGAGGAGCTCCTACCGTTCATCACCCCTCAGGGGAGGGTGTTCAAGTGGAAGGTCATGCCCTTTGGCGTGGCTAACGCACCGGCTCTCTTTCAAGAGCTGATGAACAAGATCCTATCCATCCTACGTCGGAGACCTGTGGTGCAGGAACTCATATGCCGGGGCGCCCAGATGGAAGCACACATCGACGATGTATGCCACGGAACGAATACTCTAGAGGATCACCTAATCCTCTTGGGCGAGTTTTTTGCAGTCTGCCAGGAGAACCACACCAGACTCAAATTGGAGAAGTGTGAGTTCATGCGGGATACTATGCAGTATCTGGGGTTCGACATTGGCTATGGGTGGTGGACCCCAGCGGCCTCTAAGGCCAAACCCTGATGGATGCTAAGGTACGACATGAAGACCCCAAGAAAGGACTCCATGATGTACGCACTTTCATTGGGGCCTGCAACTTCTACCGCCACCACATCAAAAATTTCACCTACACCAGCGCCATCCTAACGGACCTCATTAAGAAGAGTACTACCTGGCGCTAGGGCCCTCAAGAACAACAAGCGTTTGACGAGCTCAAGGACAAAGTGGCCAACGCTAAGTGCTTGGGCGTGCTCAGAGCACAAGGGGAAATTATCCTGGTGACTGACACCAGCAATGTGGGCGGAGGTGGAACGTTGTTCTAGTTGCAAGCACTGGAGAAGGAGGAGTTCGAGTCGGCCCTTTCCCCATGGGGTACTGGTGGACTGCACTGAGACGGTACCCTCAAGCACAGCTACCCAGACGACAAATGGCTCCCGGCTCCCCTGGGTCATGGGAACTGGAAATGGAACTAGGCCTGGGGTAACTACTCTACCTATGAGCAGGAACTGCTCACGGGTATGCTAGTGCTATCCTCTCAGTCCCAATTGTTGGGGCGTAACCCAGTGGTTTGGCTGTGTGGCCAAGAACCGGTCCTCACCTTCCAGAAGGGACCCCCACCTAAGAAGGCTAAGCTCAGACGCTAGTGGACCTACCTGAGCCAGCTACGGCTCTCAGTACATCATAACCAGGGCGTCAAGAACCAGTGTGCGGACTAAATCAGCCGCAACAACTTTGACGACATGATTGGTGCCAGGTCTGAGGAGCTAGCCAAGGAGGCGTTCAGCCGTATGGATGTACACCTGGACCTCAACATTACCACGATCAGGCCTCTAGATAGACTCCAACAAGTGGAGTACGTGAAAGAGTTTGGGGACATCTACAAACGCCTTGAGAAGCGTCTGGTGAACCCGCCCTGGTTAACCAGGAACAGTCGAAGCGGGACAAGACTTACCTCTGGCATGAGGACCGGATAGTCGTGCCTAGCGACCGTATTCCGGCACTCCTCAAGTGGACCCATGAGTCCAGTGGTCATGTGGGAGCGAACCGTACCCTAAAGCTGTTCAAGCAGTGGTTCCACTCTACGTGGACGTTGATCAGCTGCGGAAAACCCTCCAGCCCATCGTGGACAAGTGCCTGTGTCGGTCCTGTAAACCCGGGGATATCAGGGACAAAGGTCTCCATTTGACACTCCCGATCCCCCACTGTGCCAACAATGTTCTCTACGTGGACTACACGGAGATGTCTAAGTTCGGGGGCTATGACTTTGCCCTAGTGGTAACCTGTTGGCTGACCAGGTTTACCAGGGTGTTCTCATGCACTAAACACATCACCGGCGAGGAGACCATCAAGATACTCCTGGAAGAGTGGTTCTGTGTGTATGGGGCACGCAAAGAGATTAATGCAGACGAGGACGTCCGAGTACGCTCCGACACTGGCTGGTACAAGAGAGGCCTGATTTCCCTCAATGTCCAGGTGTCAACGGGGATTCCCTATACTCATACGAGTAACCCCCTATGTGAGCGACAGATGCGAGTTCTCAAAGAGAACGTGAGGATATGGAGCAGCTGAGCGCACCAAAGACTGGGTGAGACTACTGCCCGTCATATCCTTGATGATGAACTCCCAAGAGAGTTTGGCAGCTGGCTATTTGCCCCATGAGCTTTTCATGGGACCCCCGTTGTGGTTCCTACACGCTCCCTATCCTGAGGATTCCTACTCCACTGTGGGTAAGTGGGTGAAGGAGCAACAAAACAACGTGGACAAGGCCAAGGCTATGCTCCAAAGAGTGAGGGAGCGCTGGTGGAACCAGAACAACAAGCACCGGGTGCCAGCCTCCTACCAAGAGGGAGACTGGGTGCTGGTGCACCACAGTCGGCTACCCGCCTGGCCACGCTCCACTAGCGATGACCCCTACTTTGGGCCCTACGAGATCCTGTCTGTGGATGGTCACCGCATCACCGTGCGGTGTTCTCCCGGACTAGGGGGGACCCTGGTGTGCGCTGCTCAACAGCTCAAGCTCTACTACGACCCAGAGAACCTCTATGGGGAAGACTGGGAACTAAACGACGAGGTTCTCGCCGCTCTGGACCTACAGGGCGCTGCCAGCCCAATGGAATTTGAAGGAGAACTCCCCGACATGAATGCCGAGGAGATGGCTAAGGAAGGCTTCTACCTGGTGAAGTCCGTCATCCAACACCGCTATCGCCAAGGGTGGCGTTTCTTCACCCTGTGGGAAGGGTTTGGAGTTGAAGAAGCTACCTGGGAACCCTTTTCTGCCTTTGTGCTTCCTGAAGGATGCTTGAATTCTGTTCTGGTAGACCACTTGTCCCAGAGCAACCTAGGAGAGTTGGTGAGGCTCGCTGAAACGTTTGCCTTTCGGAAGAAGCCTGGGGACTGAACCCTTCCTGTACCTGCCTATGCGTGTGTGAGTGTGCTGATCCTGAGGACCTATGACCAAGATGCAGAAATGGTGTCCTAATTATACCCAAGTCTGCACCCTTGCTGAACCCGGCGGATGTTTTTATACGGTGCCACGTGGTACGCCCCGGGTCTCTCTGCCCCTAGGTGCCCAATTTCTGTTCTGGCACTAGACTTCCTTGCAGGAATACCCAGCGCTAACGCCAATGTATTGGTTTTCCTACCTACCTGCCTACTACAGGGGAGGGGTGGCCAAAAGCTATGAGGCATGAAAATGCCTGTTTGCTACGCGGCCAAAACCTAGACTACCACTGCCACTGCCCACCAAAACCCTGATAAACTTCAGGGAACAGGCGGAGCAGTGACACCCACACTACAGGTCCTACACTCACTATAGGGGCACCAGCCTTCGAAGGATGAGCGAGCTCTGGGCTCAAGCCCTCACCCAGGCCTACCGCTCCTACACACACACACACACACACACTATTTGGCGTTTTGGAGGAACATGTCCCAGGCCCTAATGGTCCACTTCTGAAAGTACAAGAGAACACAGCGCTACTGACTGTGGCCTAACAGGGACACGACTACGCGTTCCCCTGTCAGGGCTTGGAGGGAAGGAGTGCTCTGTTTGCGTGCACAGCGTGTATGATGATGTCGTCAGACTGTCCTCGCCACTCCTGGCGGAGGTACAGTTTGTGGATTGTGTTATCGGCGGCCTTTTTAGCGCGGGCAGAAAAAGCCAAAGTCGCCGAAGCCGACTGTTGCTGCACCAATCACCCTGATCCTGCCACCTGAAAGCAAAGGCGGATGAACTTGGTAAGCGACCGAGGAACCAAGCCAGCCTCCACATATTATACGCTTCTCAGGCTGACCTATAATACACTGTCCTATTACCGAGTTGCAAGCAAGCAAGCTTAAGGAACTCCACCCATGCTCTTATAGAACGTAGGGTGGAGCCCCTGGGTAACCTAAACAAGGGTTATACTGTGCGCAACACGCGTGGCCTACCCTTTAATGCGCCATATGCATGCACGGGTATGCACGAATCTGGCAATTTTCTATTTTAACCTTTCTTTTCTAGCAATCTATACCAATCACAATCACAAACTCAACCAGGGGGTGGCCCCTCGTGGGCTTACTCAACTTACCTACAGCTGGAGAGAGAGAGCAAGTGGGAACGTGACATGAAACACAAGCGAAGCAAATCGTTTATGCACACCTGTCCATGTTCTAATCAGTGCTACAGAAAAGGGAGGCTGGTGTGTAAGAGCAGTTGTCACGGTTGCCCCGCACTGCACCGCACGACAGGACCGGTAGCCCCCCGTGACAGGCACTCCTTGGCCGAAGGCCATCACTTTTGCCCTAATCTCACCTCTAATCATCGTGCAATCTTCTAATCAATCCCTGTACTCTACGGTTGCGTTGCTACACGACTTGTTAGCGGAAACACGAGACAAGCAATGAGTATGCTGCATGCGAAGCAAACACAACCTGTATGTTTATACCTCTTTCTTTGAATTCATATCGAACTCTCGAATTCTTCATTCTTGATTTTTTCTAGAGGCATACATGGAGTCTCTACAATTTTTATTCATTGCATGTCTCATGATTTCTTTTTTATTACGTGACATACTGTTATAATCTTATTTTCTCTGTCTTTTCCGGCGCCCGATTAGGATGCGCTCTGGCGCGCCGCTTTTCTCTGCGTGTAAATCCAGGAATTTAAAAATTCCTGCGATGAAATAGAATTGCATAAAAATGTGCATTGAATGCACATTGAGATTCTGGACAGGTGTGTACCCTCAAAAAAATTTTAGGCCGTCATTTGACGGATTTTGGTTTTTGCGTTGATCGTTGCCTGTTTGTCAGTCCCTCAACCCTTCGTCCCTTCTCTGCAGATATCCTGGAGCGCAAACAGTGGAGTAGGCCGTGTTCTGGCCGAAAAACTGACTCTTGGACCACTGTCCAGAATCCAAGACCCCATTGAGGGCAAAATAATTTTCAACGCCACCCCCTCGCACTAACGACAGATCAAGTCAGACAGCAGGTCCAACGAGACCCCACACAGCCGGCCCTGATAGTATCCTGCGTTGGGGTTTGCGTATTGCACTGCGTTTTGCTATTTGGAGGGAGAGGTGTATGCACACATGCAATGGTATGCCCATTCTAACCCCCTACCAAGCCACAGCTGCCCCAAGGATGCCAATGAGCGCAGTGGGAGCTGTAGGTGTCTGTTATGACTAAGCAAAACTAGCGACTGCCCTGACGCAGCGCCTTCTTTCCAATGTTAGGGATGTTATAGGAAATTTTAAATAAATGTTGAAGCCATGGGGAGGTCAAGAAAAGTTTCCTTTTTCCTTTAAAATGCGACAGTGGGGGCCACCACAACACAAGGTGGGAATAAGAAAAAGTGTATTTCCCTGCCAAAAGGTTAGCTTTAGTTGTCACAGAGAGGCCTAAAGGCATATCACATTTTTCTCTTAGTATTGGCCTAACCAAAAAGGGGTGACAAGACATTTTGACCTATAAAACCAAGCATTGAGCTTTGGATGTTGTGTAGACCCTTGACCCCCCAACTGATCAGACTTATTCACCGTTTCCTGGACTGACTGAGGCGCTGACATTAATCTAGAGCCTATACATTTTTCTATATTTTCTCATGAATGCTTAGCTATCCTAGTGGTTTGCACCCTAGGGGGCTGTGGCACCTCTTTTTGAGAGGTCCCGGGTTCAATTCCCAGTCAGCCTAGCTAAGTAGAAAGATCCCATGTGACATGGCAGTGACCTCAGCGCCACAAGCCATGCCACTTTAGCACCTATGGGAGCCAAAGCAAAGAGTGGACATCTCTGGATGGCACTATAAAAGAGAGAGTGCCCATGTGGGCAGTTTTCACATGATTGTAGGATATTTTCTAGCTATCTTTTCATAAATCTGTAGTTATTGTGAGTTTCCTTTGTTGTTACACTATCTCTTTTGACTGCAGCCCTTCATGTTGTGGATTGGATCCTGTGGTCCCTTGCTTGCATTCTGGGTACTTATATTTCTGGTTGATTTCATCAAAACACATTTATTTGGAAAACCTGAGCTACATCAAGAAGCAGCAGGAGCAAGCAGAGGCGCAAACTAAACAATATCATCAAAGCAATCAACAGTGAAAGCCTGTTCCAATATTCTATGGGCACATAAATGTTTAAAAAGAATTTAAACAAAAGGGTGGGCGCGAAAATAGTTAAATTTTTTTTTGCACAAAAGCAAGAGCAAAGAAATACATAAACGAAAGTTAATCAAAAGAATGGGCATGGAAATAATTAAAATAAAAGGCATGGGTACATAGATGTTTTAAAAAAAGGCTTGAACAAAAAGATGTGCACATAAATATTTTTAAAAAAGTTTCACAAAAGGATGAGAAAGATGTCCTTGATTAGTGCCCCAGATATTTTGATGAAATCCTGCAGGTTTTGAAGTTGAAAACCCAAACCAAAGCAGCAAGTAGAGCAAGAACAGGATGTGGATCGAATCAATGAATAGTTTTCAAATCCAGTGTAACACAGAAGGGCTGCAGATAGACAATGCAGGTATAAACACAAAGATTCAATCACAAATGGATAATACAAAAGGTTTTATATGAAAACTGGACTGACTCTGGCCATCAGGCACTTCATGTGCACTCTTTTGGGTGAAATGGTGCTGGTTAGGAATGTGGGGCATAGATGTCAGGCCAACACAGAAAACGACTTGGCCAAGCAACTGAATTCAGAAACAGTTAAAACGTAGAACCACAATAAGTGGTAGAAACAATTGAGTATAGGGGTCTTGGGGTGGGAGACCACTAGGCTTAACCTCCAAGGCCTAAAGCATGAAATGCCCATTTTATTTCGGTATATCCTCCACGAAGGAAGGTACCTCCGCTCAGTTGAGTGGTAGGGGTGAACTTCATGGGGGGGCTAGGGTTACAACCCTAGTACTTTGAGAAAGTGTACTTTAGGTTTCAAAAGAGTGATAAAAATACTTAAGTTAGTCCTAGCATCAACAAAAGGGTTTTAAGGGGGGCTTGGCCTGGATCAAGCCCTCCAAGAAAGACATGGCAGTGGCTTTTTCTTACTCCCCCCTGGAGTACTAGTTAGCTAAGCTAGTAGGACCAAGGAAAAAGGCTCAAATATTCCCAAAACTACCTCAGAAAATGCATCAAACTTACCAAAAACATCCTCATCAGTTCATAGAAGCCTAGCACACTGTAGGTACCCTTCAAAAACAGTGTAATGTACCGTGAATGATGTCCCTTCGATGCGGCATTCCTCAAAAGTCGCCGGCGTGCGACGAAAACTTTTGGTAACAAATTTGGGGGTAGTGGGGTTCGAACCAAGGACTCCCTCCCTAGAGCACATATGCTTGCCCACTAGGGTACAGTCGACCGCTCTGATGCGGACGGCGATTGCTTTACAAACAGCGTTTTAGTAAACGTCCTGACCAAGGGCCAGGGCGGAGCAATACTCCCAATGGAGGACACAAATCTCCAGGAGCTGAAAAAAATAGAAAATGTAACCAACAGGGAGTGATTCCTGCGGTTTAGCGGAAGCGGTAGCGATTTAACAACTCAAATCGCTAAAAATTGACAAAATCACGCGGGAAATCGTCATTTTTACACCAAACTCAAAGTCGTAGACAAGCGCAAAGGAAGCGGACTTCAAAAACAAGGTTGCGCAAGCGTAAACGGCTTTTGAAAAAGAAGGTATGAGCCGTAGTTTTTAAAGTTCTAAAGGAAATTTTTGCATAGTTGCATCAAAATTTTTATAAACTTTAGAGAAAAGTTTTCAAACTCAAGCCACACCACAGAGCAGGTGGACAACCGACCTCTGAGGTATGCCAGTGTCATCTCACACGCATGCATTGCGTTCGTGTTGGTTGCTTCAATAAAATGTAGGGTTGTCAACGCTGTGTTCGTTGGGGGTTTGGGCGCTCATCTCCTTTGCTCTGCACAGGTCAAAACAGAAATGAAAGGTATGCGATGCGAATGGAGCGCGCAGCGCGCACGTAGGGTTAGAATATGCGCTGTGCTCGCAATGCATGTGCCCAATTGAGGCATTCACATGCTGTGACGCTTTTCCTGTACCCCCAATTCATCCTTGTTCTCTCTTCACAGGTAAGAAAAGAAAGTGTTTGGCTGTGTGTAGCCGTAGCGTTAAAGTAGGGTTGAATAAAACGCTCAGGCTTGTTTAAAACTCGCAATAGGGTTGTTTTGCGTTCGCTTCACTTCGGCATTCACACGATGCATGGTGAGTAAGGTAGGTAAGCCCAGGAGGAGCTCACCTCCTGGTTGAGTCATTGTGGTTATGGTTCCGCCTCCCATCCCTGCATGCGTGCACACGATGCATTAGAGAGATTTGACAGTAGGCCACGCGCTGTGCACGCAGTATGAACCCTTGCCAGGTTACCCAGGGCTTCGCCCTACGTTCTATAAGGGAACGGGCGAAGTCCTTAAGCTTGCTTGCTTGCAACCGGGTTCAGGAACAGTGTATTATAGGGCACACTAAGAAGCGTATAATACGTGGAGTGTGTCTTGGTTCCTCCGTCTTGAACCCAGTTCATTGGCCTCTGTTGTACAGGTGGGAGAGGTTCAGGGTGATTGGTGCACGCGGCTGCTGCCTCCGGCGGCTATCCCATTTTTCTGCCCCAGCTAAACAGGGGCGCTGATCACACAATCAATTGACTGCGCCTCAGCCAGGAGTGCTGAGGACGGTTCGACTCCATCGACATCCGCGCTGTGCACGCAACAAGAGCACCCCTTCCCTCTAAGCCCTACCAGGGAAACGTGTTGTGACGTCCCTGTTAGGCCGCAGTTGCTTAGCAGCGCTATGTTGTCTTGTCTTCTTCACAGAAAGGTCATTAGGACCCGAGACATCATTGACAGCAACACCATATAGCGTGTGTAGTGGTTAGGGTCAGCAGGCCTGGCAGGAGTTGATTGCAGGTGATGAGTGCTCACCCTGCCTTGGAAGGCCGGTGCTGGCGTTAGTGAGTGTAGTGTAGTGGTGTCTCCTGTCCCGCGTGCTTTTCCACGGGGGCAGGGGAGTGCGTTAGCTTTTGGCCCTTAGCAGAAATGGGCGTTTTGTATGCCCTTAGCACACTTGGCCACCCCTGCCCTCTAGTAGGTAGGGCTTTTGCCGTCTTCCCCCAAGGATAGGCGCCAGCACAGAAATTGGGCGCCATAGGAGTGGTAACAGTACCTGATTAGGACCTTCGGTCCGACGTCAGCGAAGCTCGGTCTCCGGGAGCCACGCCGGGGAGAGAAGTGAGACACACACAGACATACGTAGCACACATAGGGGTATGGTAAACCCTGTAAGGAAGGGTGAAACCCCATGGGTCTGGACCAGTCAGGTGTCCTAACTGTGGGCTCGCTTGTCCCCAAGGAGGGAAGACACACCTTGCCTCATAACACCTTGCTTGTCGTTCCCCCCTGGTGTAGTAAGCCACCGTTCTTCGTTGGCTCCCCAAGGTCATTACATCAGGGCAGTCCCCATGCAACACATGGTCAACAAGGCATACACTCGCTGGGTGGCTGCAATCCTGATAAGCGGCCACCTGGCCCACGCTGGAAACCATAGGCATGGGTCTGCAGGGCACAGACAGGGTCAGTGCAGTGCTCAGTAAGCAGTAGTCTGTGAAAAACTAATGGCCTTCGGCCAGGGAGTGGTTGTCACGGGGGGCTAACGGTCCTGTCCTGCGATGCAATGCGGGGCAACTGTGACAACTGCTCTTACACCCATACACAGGCACGTCTGCAGAAGAGTGCTCACTGCACCTGTCAGTAGACTGACACAGGGAAATTAGTTTCGCTTTTTACGCTGGGGCATAGTCTCAGCACGGGTTAGGAGCTGCCCCTCGTTGTTCTCAACAAGGTAGGTGCGGAAGATGGGGTTGATACTCCCGTCTGGGTGTATGAAGGCTGACATAGGTTCCCAGGTCGCCTCAGAAAACCCATAGCAATCCCACAGGGTTAGAAATTTCCAGCCTTGTTTATACTCGTGGCGAGCAATACCTGCAACCACGTAGTAACGATCGACTGCCATCTCATCGACAGTCATCTCTTCGAGTTCGTCTGCCTCCTCTGGACTGGCAGCGTTCTCTAGGTCTATACGCTTGACCTCACTGTCGCTGAGGCGCCACTCATCCCAAGACAAATCGTCAGGGGAGTGATAGTGCCTCAACTGTTTAGGTGCACACAGCAGTTCACCACCTAGACGTGGACTGCACCTGACATGGATCCTGGATCCATCTATCCTGATGATACGATAGGGTGCAAAATAAGGGTCCTGTAGGCAGTTACGTGGCCACGAGGGTAGGCGGGAGTGGTGAACCAAAACAAGGTCACCAACCTTGAAGCTGGCAGGTCGCCGTAGGCGGTTCCGTCGGCTCAGTTCACGGTCACGAATGTGTCTCAGGTTAGTCCCAGCCTGTTTACCCAGAGACTGCTTGTGTTCCAGCCAATCTCCCACAGGGCTCTTGAAGTCATCAGGAAAGGGGGTTTTGAAGAACCAAGCAGGTCGTCCTCCATGGAACATTTTGTGGGGGGTGAAACCCGTAGAAGAGCTCCGCTGTGAGTTCATGGTCAGCACTGCCCAGGGCACTAGGCGTACCCAGTCCTTGGTACGCTCCTGTTTCATCAGGATTCTTAAGTTTTCCTCCACCACACGGTTCTGTCTCTCACAGAGAGGGTTAGACGTGTGGGTATAGGGCACACCTGTGGTTACCTCCACGTTGAGGGCATTTAGCACTCGTTTGTACCACCCAGTGTCACTGCGGATGCGTACATCCTCATCAGAGTGCACCTGCTTAGGCGCCCCATAGGGTTCGAACCATTGTTGAACCAACAGTTTCACAGTCTGCTCACCAGTGATTTTCTTATTGCAAGGGAACACACGGGTGAAGCGAGCCATCCAAGCCATCCACAGGGTCCTCAACCGCGCAGGTCTTAGCCCAAAGCTAGCATGGCCCCTTCCCACCACTGACCAAGAGGTCCACCAGATACGAAAGCTCGTCTGCGAAATCCTTGCCGCGGCAGCAGAAGACGGCAAGCTTCTCCTCCAAACCGCCCGGCCTACAACTGCCCACGCAAGCGCGCGGCAAGCGGACACATACACCGGCACAGCACACCCCCCCGCACAATCCCCGCCCATGCCCCCCCCCTCTCGCTGCTCAACCGGAGACCCACACACGCCCACCATCGCGCGCACCCCCGGGCCCCGCGACACGGGCCTCCCCCACCCGCCCGAACACCAGCACACGCCCGCCACACACCCACCCACCGGCCACCCTTCACCGCCCCCCACACTCGACAACCCACACACACCCGCCAAGGGGAGCCCCGCGCCCCGCGGCACGCCCACCCCACCCAGTGGCCCGCCCACGCCCCCCACACACACCCCAGAGGACCCAGGCCCACCCCCCCCGGCCCCTGAATGCAGCCCACGCGAACTGTTCCCCCCCGCGGACACCAACCCACACGACCTCGCACATTGCAGGACCCGGGCCCAGCCGAGCCCAGAAAGAGAAGGCCGCAGCCCCGCGCCTCCCTCCCCCGCCGCTGCCGACCAGATCGGCCCGCCGGGCCGCCAGGTCACGACCGGGCCCCCCCAGCCGCCCGCCCCCAACCTACAACCCGGGGACATGCCCTCCATCCTCCCCGCCGTGGCCGCAGCAGAAGCCGCCGCCCGCAAGCCCGCCCGCATCACGGCCCAACCCGCGTCCACCACCTCCTCCTCGTCCTCAGCCTCGTCCACCTCCTCCACCTCATCCTCCGACCCCCCCCTCCCCGCCAAACTCATCCTCAAGGCCACGGCGAAAGCCAAAGCCGCAGCCGCACGCACCGACCCCCCAACCCCCACACAGGCGACTCAGGCACCCCGGCAACCCACCGGGACGACCCCCGACCCGACATCGGCGCCCTCACACCTCCGGATAGAGGTACTCCTCAACCTCGAACCGGACCCCAACCCCAAACCCGACCCCAAACCCAAACCGGACCCCAACCCCAAACCCGACCCCAAACCCAAGCCGGCGCCCACGCGAACACACACAACACCGCATACGCAACGACACAAAACCACCCGATACCACCCCCGCCCGGGCCCTCGCCCAAGCCAGGACCCCCCACCCACCACAACCCGCGCCCCCCTCCCGCCGGCACCCACCACCACCGCGGAGACGGCCACCCAGCACGACCCCGTCCAGGCCCTCGTCCACATCCCCGTCACCAAGCGCCCCGTCATCCATCCCCCACAAACCACCACCACCGCCGGCCAAACCGACCCAGGGACGTGGGACCCCTCAACCATCGTCACCGTCAAGCCCGGCCCCCAACCCTTCCCCCATGCCCACCACATAGTGCAGCCCCGGGGACTGCCCACGATGCCCAACCCCCCACCCCCACAAGGGGGACCGGAAAACCCACAAGGACTCCATGGGCCATACCCGCAACACCAACCCCACCACTACCCACACCACCACCACCAGCGGCACCACCACCACCACTACCAACACCACCCCCACCACTACCACTGCCCACCGCCCTACCCCACCGGGCCACAACCCCCCGTACACGAACAGCACCAGCGGACGGGATGGCAGCCACCGAGCGCCCCACCCGCATACCCCACCTACCACGAGGAGCCACCCCCCCCGTACCAGCCACCACCCCCGTACCAGCCGTACCCCCGCGGCCACCATCCGATGGCCGAAGGGGCCCCATGAACGACGGGGGACCTCCCCCCCCAGGGGGCACCGCGTGAGGCCCCGTACCCCCCCGGCCACCATCCGATGGCCGAAGGGGCCACATGGACGACGGGGGACCTCCCCCCCCAAGCGGCACCGCGCGAGCCCCCCCAGGGGCCGCCGACGCTTCCGGACTGGCCCGACTCGAGCGACGGGGGCCGGTCCCGCAAACGGCGGCGCTCCCGCTCCCCCCCCGCACGGCACACTCGCCCACGGCGCCCACACTCCCACCGCGCCTCAACCACCCACTCGCGCCGCTCCCGCTCCCCCAGGTACCACCATTACCCCCAGGGACCCCGCTCCCGTCGCTCCCGCTCCCCCGGGCACCACCACGAGCGCCACCGCCGCCCCATGTCCCCCTCCCCCTCCCCCCACCGGCCACCCAGCCCCCGCCACCACCACTCCCGCTCCCCCCGACGCAGCCAGACACGCCACTGCCGCCCCACGTCCACCTCCCCCTCCCCCCACACGCCCCGCCGGGCTCCCCGTTCCCCCCGCCACCCGTACCCATCCACCACCCCAAGCCCCCGCCACCACCACTCCCGCTCCCCCGGACGCCACCGAGCGCGCCACCAGCGCCCCATGTCCACCTCCCCCTCCCGCTCCCCCCTCCGCCCGTACCCGTCCTCCACCCCCAGCCCCCGCCGCCGCCGCTCCCGCTCCCCCAGGCACCGCCACCCCCGCCACCACCGCAGGTCCACGTCTCCCCCCCGCCGCTCCAGGACCCCGGGCACGGACCCCTTCCCCCCCCGGGCCCCCGCCTACCTCGCCTGGTGGTCTCCCCCCGCTCTGCAGGAGCTCCGCCGCTGGGTGAAATGGGCCGGAGGAGCGGGAAGGCACGAAGGGGTGCACATGGTGCATACCTTCGAGGAGGTGCGCACCCGCACCCCCGCAAACCCCAACGAGGCCGCCCCGGAGGCCATCATGCCGCAAGCGGCATGGGAGGCCCTCCTCCGCGATGCGGTCCAGGGCCTCCGCCCCCCCTACACCCCCCAAGCCCTCCGCCAGTGGCTCCAGGCCACCCAGCCCCAAGCCTGGGCCACCGGCGCCCCCTCCCCACCCCGCCCCTCCCGCCACCACCACACCAGGAAGAGGCAGGACAAGGGCAAGGGAAGGGCAAGGGGCACCAAGGACCACACAGGCAAGAGGGCACGGAAGGGCTCCAAGTGAGGGCAGGCACACGCAGGGACAGGGCGCCGGAAGCGACACCACATGGGGGCAGGAAACCACCCAAGAACCAGGAAGGAGCGGGAACGGGGACCAAGACACGGAGGAAAAGGGCACCACGGCAGGCACCACGACCCACACCCAGGAAGGGCACACCACGACGGGGAGACCAGCGCCGCCCCAGCCCCACCAAACACCCCAACACACACCACCGGAGCAAACAACGGACGCCATACGGATCACACCAGCGCACGCCCACCGGCCACCGGAAACCACACGGAGAACGGAGGGCACACCTACACGGGGAGAACGGGCCACACCCACAGAGGAAGCCGCAGGGAACGCCGCCGCACGGCGCACCACCACGCCCTCACCGCCAGGCGACGACCCCGACCACCACAAAGGCCACCTCACAGGCACCGGAAGAGGACGAAAGCACGGCTGCGGCACCCACGACTACGGACCGAAACCCCCAGAGGACACGGGACCAAGGCACAGGCCCCCAGGGAGGGCAACCCCACGGACCGTCACGCGACCACACCAAGGGCTATAAGGGCCGGGCTGCGTTACCGTCGCGCTTTGACACAGAGTGTTGCTATGCACTTGGATTGACGGCCGGGGGCTAGATCTCGGCTGATCTCACGTCCGTGAAGGCGTCCGTCACCAACCTGTTGCGTCCAGTGGAGGAATGGCACTGCGGCGGCACACCGATCCCGTCCATGATGAATATCGAGCGCCGCAAGGGGAAGTGAAAGGCTGTGATCGATCGCGAAGGCCTTGGTGCTGCTGGACGGTGCCCCCTTCAAGACCGTGTGGTGGCGCCGTGAAGACTGGAAGTGCCAAGATTACTACCGGTGCCCCGGACCCCTGCAGTTCAGCACCGGAGATATGGACATCCGCCTGACCCTGCAGTATGAGCTCATCCCTGCCGGCGGCACCGACCCGGACCCTCATGTCCCTGCCAGCGCAGCCGAGCTGCAGTGAAAGCCTTTCGCCACTCAAACAGCGTTCGGAAGCCACCTCCACCGTCCGACTCCTGATTTCTGTTTGTCTGCCTTGGAGAAGGAACGCCTTTCCTACACCCCGACTACGCCTGCCTGTCTGCGAGGCCCGGTGAAGATTGAGTCCATGGGTGAGAGTCAGCGTGCACGCCCCAAGGACACCGTGATCATTCAGCAGAATTTCCCGAAGACCTACCCGACCCACACAGGCCAGGCTGACCTCCACTGACCCACCGCGGCACCACGCGAGACCACGGCACACCGCACCACAGCGCGCCACAGAGCAACGCACCACAGCACGACGCAACGCGACGCGGCACAGAGCGGCACAGCACGACACAACTGACCCTAACCTGAGGGACTAACCGAAGCCAGCCACCGCACACCCGGGAAGGCGCCGCGCCACCACGCCACCCACCAGCACCGCAGGCCACACACGGGGCCACAGCGCGCCAGGCGACAACGGTGACGGACCACCCAGAAGATTACGGCCGGCACCGCGGAGGGGAAAGGACACGAACAACCCCAGCCCCCTAACCCAAAACCACAAGCAGCCGCCTGGCGCAGCCGCCCAGCCGGCAGAGCCAGGACCTAACCCAGCAAGAAGGGGCGCCGAGCCCACCGTGTACAAAGCCCACCCGACCCATGGGGCCGGAACGTGGCCACACAGAACGCAACTGAAGACAGCAGCCCGGAAGACAACACTGAATGCAGGCCAGTGCGTGCGCCAGCCCAGGGAAGGCAGAGGGAGGAACAGGCAAGCCCCCCCCCCCCAAAAAAAAAAAAGGAGGGGGGAAGGGGAAAAGGCACGAAAACAGCCCACAGCCGCCAAACCGCCCGCCAACACCACCACAGGCGGCCAAGCCCCCCCCCCAGAAGGAAAAAAAAAAAAAAGGGGGGGGACCCCCACAGAGGCACAGGGGGACCACCCACCCAAAACCGGCAACACCAAGCCAGTAACAGCGGACCACGGGGAAAAGGGACACGAAAAAAAAAAAAAAGAGAGCCACCAGCCCAGCCCGAAAGAAAGGGGATGGAGGGACAGGGACCACAAAGCCGGAAAAAAAAAAAAAAAAAAACAACCAAAGCGCAAAAAAAAAAAAACCCACACACCCCGACAACCCAGCCAAGAAGGGCTGGGCACAGGCGAGACCCGGGCCCAGCACACACGCCCACACCGCGCGCCGGAACCGGAAACGGCGGGAAGCAAGCGGGGCGCCCACGAAACCACACACGTCCCAAAAGCAGGCCGAAACCGAAGCCCAACCACGAACACCACAAACAGCCGACACTAGAGGGACAACACCACAAACCGTGCCCAAACACACCCACCCAAGACCCCAGCCAGGACTGGCGGGGTTAACAAAACCCGCACCCAACCGCCAACCGGACCCAAACACAAACGCCACACAACAGTAGGAAACCCAGTGCCCACAGCCCGGGCACTGAGGCAGCCCGTGCCATGCAGGTGACCCGGCCAAACGAGATCCGGAGCCCGGGGGTAAGGCTGCATCCTAAGGCCTGCGCTGCTTTGGGACTCGAGGCGGAGCGTGCGACACCCAAGCGCCTCGGAACCCTAGTACCAAGAACGTGCATGCACGCCTTGGGAACGGGATACGCCAGGAAGTCCGGTGAACCCCTAGGGTTCCGCCCAAAGGAGGGGACGTGCGCAAGCACGGGGGCACACCCTCCCGGCGAGACAAGCATGTCACGCTGGCGGCGATCAGCCCTCCCGGCGAAGCCCGGGGCCGCTTTGTTGGGGGCCAACAGTCAGGTCTAGCGGGAAGTAAGCCGCCTCCCCTCTTCACGCGCGAAGCCTCTTCCTGTTCGTCACAGGGGCGACGCCAATGGGGAATCATGGGGCGCCTCTCCACGACCGAGTGCACCCACCTATCTACCTCAACAAGGCATACACTCGCTGGGTGGCTTCAATCCTGATAAGCGGCCACCTGGCCCACGCTGGAAACCATAGGCATGGGTCTGCAGGGCACAGACAGGGTCAGTGCAGTGCTCAGTAAGCAGTAGTCTGTGAGAAAACTAATGGCCTTCGGCCAGGGAGTGGTTGTCACGGGGGGCTAACGGTCCTGTCCTGCGATGCAATGCGGGGCAACTGTGACAACTGCTCTTACACCCATACACAGGCACGTCTGCAGAAGAGTGCTCACTGCACCTGTCAGTAGACTGACACAGGAAAATTAGTTTCGCTTTTTACGCTGGGACATAGTCTCAGCACGGGTTAGGAGCTGCCCCTCGTTGTTCTCAACAAGGTAGGTGCGGAAGATGGGGTTGATACTCCCGTCTGGGTGTATGAAGGCTGACATAGGTTCCCAGGTCGCCTCAGAAGGCCCATAGCAATCCCACAGGGTTAGAAATTTCCAGCCTTGTTTATACTCGTGGCGAGCAATACCTGCAACCACGTAGTAACGATCGACTGCCATCTCATCGACAGTCATCTCTTCGAGTTCGTCTGCCTCCTCTGGACTGGCAGCGTTCTCTAGGTCTATACGCTCGACCTCACTGTCGCTGAGGCGCCACTCACCCCAAGACAAATCGTCAGGGGAGTGATAGTGCCTCAACTGTTTAGGTGCACACAGCAGTTCACCACCTAGACGTGGACTGCACCTGACATGGATCCTGGATCCATCTATCCTGATGATACGATAGGGTGCAAAATAAGGGTCCTGTAGGCAGTTACGTGGCCACGAGGGTAGGCGGGAGTGGTGAACCAAAACAAGGTCACCAACCTTGAAGCTGGCGGCTCAGTTCACGGTCACGAATGTGTCTCAGGTTAGTCCCAGCCTGTTTACCCAGAGACTGCTTGTGTTCCAGCCAATCTCCCACAGGGCTCTTGAAGTCATCAGGAAAGGGGGTTTTGAAGAACCAAGCAGGTCGTCCTCCATGGAACATTTTGTGGGGGGTGAAACCCGTAGAAGAGCTCCGCTGTGAGTTCATGGTCAGCACTGCCCAGGGCACTAGGCGTACCCAGTCCTTGGTACGCTCCTGTTTCATCAGGATTCTTAAGTTTTCCTCCACCACACGGTTCTGTCTCTCACAGAGAGGGTTAGACGTGTGGGTATAGGGCACACCTGTGGTTACCTCCACGTTGAGGGCATTTAGCACTCGTTTGTACCACCCAGTGTCACTGCGGATGCGTACATCCTCATCAGAGTGCAACTGCTTAGGTGCCCCATAGGGTTCGAACCATTGTTGAACCAACAGTTTCACAGTCTGCTCACCTGTGATTTTCTTATTGCAAGGGAACACACGGGTGAAGCGAGATAGGCCACAGGTGACCACTAGGTAACTATCATAGCCGCCGAAGCGTGGTAGGCCGTGGATGAAATCCACGTAGAGAAGAGAGTTAGGACAATAGGGTATGGGTAAGCTGGAGATCAGGACCCTATCCCTACTGTCGCTCTGCTTGCTGGCATGACAGCCACAAGCATCCACAATGGTCTGCATACGCGACCTCAGTTCAGTCAGGGTTAGACTAGTGTAGAAACACTCACGGAAGAAGTCCACTGAGCGATTAGCGCCAGTGTGACCAGAACTGAGATGGGACCACTGTAGGCACCCATCTAGTCGTGCCTCAGGCACCACAATTCGGTCCTCGTAGAGGAGGTACTGATTGTTTTTATACCACTGGTGCCCGTCAATGACACGGGGTTCGAGACCAGTGCTGAGGGTTTGGAGAATTTCTTTGTACTCTGACTGATAGTCGGTTAGACTCCAACCCTCCAGGATTCCAGCAGTGCGCATGGACAGGTCAAGCTGGACATCCATACGCTGGAAAGCCTCTCTGGCGAGCGCCTCAGAGCTCTCACCTATAAGCGCATCGAAGTTGTTGCGCGATATATAGTCAGACAGTTCATTCTTTATTCCGGGGATATGATGCACTTTCAGCCTGAACTGGCTCAGGTAAGTCCACCACCGCTTTAGCTTAGCTTTCTCTGGTGGTGGGCCCTTCTGAAAAGACTTCACAGGCTCCTGGTCACACAGCCAGACACTAGGGTTAGATCCCAGGAGTCGGGATTGTGACGAAAGCACCAACATACCGACCAGGAGTTCCTGTTCATAGGTGCTGTAATTGGAACGCGCTTGGTTCCATTTCCAATTCCAGTGTCCCAGTGGCACCAGTCGCCACTCACTGGTAGGATAGTCATGTTTCAACGAACCATCACGGTTCAGTCCACTAGTACGATAATGGCAGTGGGTTAGTTCAGCGGGGTTAAGCTCCTGCCATTGGTAGATCGTACCACCCACCCCTACATCACTGGCATCAGTGATCAGGACTATCTCACCCTTAGGGCGGGGTACTCCGAGGCAGTTGGAGGAGGCAATCTTCTTCTTCAACTCCTGGAAACACTCTTCCTCTCTGGCCGTCCACCTCCAGGGAGTAGTTTTCTTGATTAGGTCAGTGAGGGGGGCAGAGGAGTAAGTAAGATTGTGGATGTGACGCCGATAGAAATTGCAGGCGCCCACAAAACTCCTCACGTTGTGTAGACCCTTCTTAGGGTCATCGCGAATCTGCATGTCCTGTAGGGGCTGCATCTTAGACGCGGCTGGTTTCCACCAACCATACCCCACGTCGAAACCCAAAAATTCCATCTCCTCTTTCATAAACTCACATTTTTCGAGTTTGATTCGGAGATGGTTTTCTTGACAAACAATGAAACATTCACGGAGGAGAAGGACATGGTCCTCTTGGGTATTAGTACCCAAACTCACGTCGTCGATCTGAGCCTCCATTTCTGCACCCCGAGAAATCAACTCTTGTACTAGAGGCCTGCGCCTCAGTATGTACAAAATTTTGTTCATCAGCTCCTGGAAGAGCGCTGGGGCATTAGCCACCCCGAAAGGCATAACCTTCCATTTAAAGACACGGCCCTTAGGGGTTATAAAAGCCAGCAGCTCCTGAGCTGCGGCGGTTAGGTCCACCTGCCAGAAACCAGAGCGTTTGTCCATTTGGGTCTTGTACCTGCATTTGGCAATACGCTCCAGGGTGTTTTCCATGTTAGGAATATTCCCTGAGTGGTTCTGGGTTTTCTTGTTGACCTCACCATAGTCAACAACCAGTCGTAGGGCAGTCGACCCTAGTTTGGCAACCAGGAAACAGGGACTGCAGTGATGGGGGTAGTCCCCCTTCTTATATTCTTCAACGAGGCCAGCATCAATACATTCCTGGATCGACCTGTTCCTGTGGAGCGGGATAGGGACGACGCCTCACTCGCGTCTTTTCAAATTCAGGTTTCAGTTTCAGGTCCATCTGGACCAGTTTTTTACAAGAGAGGGGAGGCGGCAAGGTGCCGAACACCTCCTCATAGGTTATCAGCAGTTTCGGGGGTCAAGGTTAAGACTCTCGAGTTTCTGCAGAAAATCCTCCTCAGCATGGAGGTTGCTCTTTCCATGTTCTTTCTTTTTCTGCCGATCAGCAGTTTTGGCAGGCACAGAACCATCGTCCCACTCAGGGGGACATTGCTGCCCATAGTGCAGAGAATACACTAGCGGTATCTCAGGATCAGGCAGCGTATAGGAATCATCGTCCTCCTCAGACGGGATGGAGGATTTCCAGGTCTGTCTGAGGTATTGCAGCCGCTCTTGGCGCTCAATACCTTCGGCCTTCAGGTACAACAGCCGCCGGAGTTCCTGAGTGTCATGCTCAGACAATGGCATGTTATTAGAAGCAGGTCGCGCCAGAGCATCAGTACTCCGGGCCACGCGTTCAACTGTGTGCATAGGCTGCATGTGTAGCACTGGCTTCCCAACAGGGGAAGCGGGCTCAGGGGTTGACTCTAGATCTACCTCCTCTAGCAACAGCTGGGCTAGGAAGGCACTGTGTTTTAGGTCAACACAGCTGGGATCAACAGGAGTGATAGTGCTGGCGATCTCAGACAGCTGGTCGTCAGCATCCTCCTTTACTGCTGCAGGTTCCAGATAGTCATCGGGAGACTCACACCCTGTAAGTGTGGCAGATAGGTGCTCAGGAGATCAATTTTTGAGATCAGAAAGGGTCAGGCCACGATTTTCGGCCATGACCTCTTTCAGTAGCACCTGGTCTAGGTCACACAGGGGTACAGGATTGAGAGATCCATCAACGATGGACAGGAAACTGGCCCACTCAGGGGCCTGCATAGCTGTTTCTGAGTCCTCAAGCACATAGATGGGGCCGTCGGGGAGTTGCACTCTTCCCACAGTCATTCGGTTTCGCATACAGCGCCAGTAAGCATGTTCACCAGAGCAGCCCCAGTCAGGGGTGCACATGACAACCGTTCCTCCCTCATAAGCGATTTTGGTTAGATCCTTCGCGAGCAGGGAGAAGGGAGGGTTAGCATACGCTAGGCCCATTGCTTTCCAGAAGAAACGGAAAGCATTGTTCAATTGTTTCGAGCAGTACAACTGCATGATGTGCTGTTGTTGGCTCGCAAACAATTCCACCTGGATCTCATCCAGGTTAACCTGAAGGGCCGCCAGTCCATTTTCAAGAATGTGATGGGCCAATTGGTAGTTTTCAGTACGATAGTTAGTCTTGGATGCGTAGAGCAGCCCAGACTCTTTTCGTCCTGACAGCTCCAAAGGTATGGAGAACAGCCCACTGCCAAAGTCGCAGTGCAAAGAATAGGGGCGCTGCAGAGACAGCATTTTTACCTGGGGGTTTCTTCGTAGGAAGTCTGTACCAATGACGATGTCAAAGGCGTCGGTGTCCAGCACTCTGCAGTGTCGGGTCACGGTCTCGTCGCCCAGGCATATAGTCACATCAACCCCCCCCCCAAGGAAAGGACGGTACGCCCATCCCCTACTCTTATGGCCACGGTCTTAGTTTTCTTGAAAGTCTTTAGCAGGCGCCGGGCCACTATGGAAAGTGTTGCACCGGTGTCAAGCACCGCTCGAAAAACTTGATCCCCGATTTTCACGAGGATCCAGAAAACCAAGTCCTCCTCTTCGGAGCCGCCCCCCTACTCCTCATCAGGGAACTTGACATCCACCCCTGCAGCTATGAGGGACCTGGCCATCCAGGCCAAGCGCCTCTTCTTGGAGTTATTCCCCTCAGGGGTAGCATTATCCCCCTGGGGGCGCTTCTTGGGATCACCTGCGGCAGGAGGGGTGTAGCAGCAGGAGAGGGTGTAGCAACAGGCGCTGATGAGCGCCTCTGGGGGTTAGGGGGTCCATTTATGCCACCCCCCTTGCCACCTCCTTTACCACCTTTATCCCCATTCTGAGGGTTTTTGGTGGTTGTTTGGGTCTTCTGGCGTTCGGCCTCCTGACGCTTGAGTTCATCACTCTCGCATTTCTTTATGTGACATTCGTCTTCGTACTGACGACGTTTGCCACAATAGCCACAGGTGATGGTACACCTGAAATGATCCTGATGGGTCACAGGTTTCCCATCCTTGGTATGCTGCTGTCGTTTCATCTGCAGCATACAGCTACTACGTTGATCGCAGTCAGGGGCATGACAAGGCCCCCCCTTGTCATTGAAAGGTTTGCAGTAGAACAAAGGGGGTGTACCTGCCTCAGGTTTAACCTCATTCATGGCACGTAGGTTAGCCCTTCCTTTACCACCTCCCTGGTTGGCGTTAGTGGGATTTTTAGGCCCTTTCCCTTCGCCACGTTCGGGGGTAGGGTTACCCCCTCGACCCAAGTGCTTCTTGAGGAATTTCTCCATGTGGGAGTCATTCTCCCTCTCAAGAGCTAGCTCAATCAGGAGGTCCACCAGTTCATCGTACGAGTGGGTCCGACTCTTCCTCTCAGAGGTAGAGCAGCAATCATCCCACGTACGTTGGGAGATCTTACTCATGAGCCACAGGTGGGGCTCAGTGGCTCCGTAGGAGCCCACGTTCATCCGCGAAAACAGATACTCCAAGTCGCACACGTATTCAGAGATTCGCGCAGCGGATGGAAAGTCAGGGAGCATAGGTAGCTCCTCTATCTGTGTGCGCACACTGAGGTCAGTCTCATAGACTAGGAACGTTTTCTCCAACCTCTGGAGTACCTCTGCCCAAGTGGAACAGGTTTTCACAATCCGTTTCACCTGTTTGTGCAAAAAATTCTTTTTGCATGAGCGTTTCAGCAGTGAGCATTTGGTGGCCACATCCACATGGGATTGGCCAGTCAGCAAAAGAAACTCAGCAAATTCTTCTGCCCATTCGGGCAGTTTTTTGGGGTCGAACTCCGGCAGTTCCAGCTGGATGTTCGCCTGGGCAATAGGTCTGCCCATCTTCCCACCCCCCGGAGTTAGGCCAGAAGGTGATACGCCGGCAAGAGGTGCCAGGGCTGACAGCCCTCTTTTCTCAGTCTCTGTCACAAACACGTCCCGTAGTTCACCGATAGGAACTGTCCTGGCACGGGGGTGAAAGGGGCTGGGGCAGGTGACCTTAGGCAAGAACCTTGAGACCCTTGATCTCTTAAGATCATCATCCAGGGTACTCAGTCCGGGGGAGGGGGAGGACAACTCTGGCTTGGGTAAGGGTTCTGCAATACCCAGTTTCGCCTTAAAGGCCTCCGATAGGGCCGTCACATCTGGATCTTCTGATCCAGACAGAAGTTTGGCCAGCAGCTCGGCCGTATGATCCAGGGCACCGTAGGTTGGCCTTGGATGATGTTGTCCCTCAACTCGAGTCGGGCCTACTTCGGGAGCCCTTGGGGTTGGACAACATGCTCTTGGATACTCGGGTCTCGGTCGTCTTGGCAGGGATGCTGTCTCGGCTCTGTCGAACGGCGGACCAGAGTGCGTGTAGGACCCTAGGTCTGTACGTGGTCTGGATCCATGTACTGCCAATGGCTCCTCCCCATCTTCTCCACGAATGGATTTGTAGTACTCCTTATGGAGGATGTATTCATCCATTTTCTTCCTCAGTTCCTCGTATTCCTCAGGGCCTCCAGTCGCTGTTGAGGATGATGCCGGACAGGCGGATCGGGAGACTGAGGCTGCTACGCGCCTGTGGAGATGATGCAGGCTATCTCCACCGTAGGCCGCTAAGGCCTCGGTGGTAAGGATTGTATTTTCTTCCGCCCTTCTGCGATCTGGATCTCCTTGAGACCCAGATGCGACACTGAGATGTGGAGCTTGGTAAGGTGGTTCACTCATAGGGTGGGCCATGCTGCCCATTTGTACTTGGACAGTTCTTATGGGCCAGGTCCTGACGCTTGGCGTGGACATGATGAACTTGTTGTTGAGCTTTGTGTGCTGCACTTCTTCTCAGGGTCGGTTCAAAAAGTCACAAGGGACTGTCTCTGCTACCGGAAAGATGTCCTTGATTAGTGCCCTAGATATTTTGATGAAATCCCGCACGTTTTGAAGTTGAAAACCCAAACCAAAGCAGCAAGTAGAGCAAGAACAGGATGTGGATCGAATCAATGAATAGTTTTGAAATCCAGTGTAACACAGAAGGGCTGCAGATAGACAATGCAGGTATAAACACAAAGATTCAATCAAAAATGGATAATACAAAAGATTTCATATGAAAACTTGACTGACTCTGGCCATCAGGCACTTCATGTGCACTCTTTTGGGTGAAATGGTGCTGGTTAGGAATGTGGGGCATAGATGTCAGGCCAACACAGAAAACGACTTGGCCAAGCAACTGAATTCAGAAACAGTTAAAAAGTAGAACCACAATAAGTGGTAGAAACAATAGAGTATAGGGGTCTTGGGGTGGGAGACCACTAGGCTTAACCTCCAACGCATAAAGCATGAAATGCCTATTTTATTTCGGTATATCCTCCATGAAGGAAGGTGCCTCCGCTCAGTTGAGTGGTAGGGGTGAACTTCATGGGGGGGCTAGGGTTACAACCCTAGTTACTTTGAGAAAGTGTACTTTAGGTTTCAAAAGAGTGATAAAAATACTTAAGTTAGTCCTAGCATCAACAAAAGGGTTTTAAAGGGGGCTTGGCCTGGATCAAGCCCTCCAAGAAAGACATGGCGGTGACTTTTTCTTACTGCATGGGCACACAAATGTTTGAAAACAAGTTTGGACAAAAATGCGGGCACAAAAATACGTAAAAAAAGTTTGAACAAGAGCAAGGACACTTGAATATCTAAAAATATTGTACCGAAAGCATGGATACATGAATATCTAAAAAAAGTTGAAATAGAAGCTTGTGCCCAGGATTACCTAGGTAAATTTAAATCCAGTTTTGGAAAAGTGTGTGTTGTTTTTTTTCAACCCTGCAAAGTTTGCAACTGGGTAAATTTTGGGCATGGTTTTGGAAAAAGAAACAAAGTATACAAAAGTTCTTCTTATTGTTACACTCATGTGACATTAACGGCAGCCCTCCCTTTTTTCTTTCCGGGACTATTTTCGCAGCCTTAAGAAACCACAATTTCTTCGCACATCGGCATTTCCACCCTGAAAATTTTTCTTACAAAATCGGCCCCTCTAGCCGTTTTTTTCTTTTAGAGAGGTTTCTTACCCAGGAAACTTTGCTGTATGAAGTTGGAGGCAACCATGCCTTAAGACACCCAGAGTCCAAAAGGCACAGAGAATAAAGGCTGCAAATGAAAGCCGTGAAACTTACATAATGCTCCTTTGTAAAAATGCTGTACACTGAAGCTGGTGTTAAAATATCAGAAAGTGAGGCAAAAACCAATTTTGTATCATGTCATCTTTGATACCGAGAGGCAACATTCACAGTTGGCTCTCAAAAGAATATACCCCTATCCCACTGTGGTGGTAGCAAAGCAAAATGCCCACCATGGGATCCATTATCGAGAGCTTTCTACAGTAGCCGAAACAAAATGTGAAAATACGAGCAAACAAGACAACCAGAAGATACATAACATGCAGTGGATATTGAGCACCATGTTGGGCGGCATGTTGCCAGACTCGAAGATTAAAAAAACTATTGCATTGCCACAAATGAAGAATTGGAATAACAAATGCTCAACTCAAAATTGATGGCTAGCAAAGAACTTTGGGTGCTTTCATAACCGTCTTTAACATGGTTGTCTTTTTATACTTTGGCGGTAATTGCTGCAATATTGTGTACATTACAAATGCCGCTTGAGCTTTATCCCACAAATAGTAGCGGCCGGCGGCTCAAACGACAAAAAATGTAGCATGTCATAGATGATGGTTCAATCAATGTCAATATAGACGTTGTTAATGTGGAACTAGTTGGATGTGGTCGTGCTAAGCTGTGCGAGCAACAGCGCATTGGCGGAAAAACTTTGCTATCAATTAATAACACAAATTGGCTGAAAACAAACAAATGTTCCACTTTGGGAGTTGAGTGACTGTGGTGTCTAGACCCCTTTGTATTTTTCTACAGCAATATCTAATGCCAAATGGAGAAAAGAAGTGCGGACAATTGCCATGCAAACAAAATTGGAAAACCAACATGCTTTGAAAATGCATATGGAATATGTTAACACGGCACATGCTTATTCATCATATTCCTTCGTTGGTTCTTTGTTGAATCTTCGGCTTGTAACATTCTTCAACAGACTTGGCTTGTAAGGGATGCACTAAATTGATGATCCAAGGCAAATCACATACATTTAGCATAATCTTGTTGAAAATCTTTTTCACTCATGGGCCAAATAATGCTGACAAAGAAATATCATGCAACGAAAAAAACTGTTTGCTGTAACTTACCCTTGCAAAAGTCGTATGAACGTTGCTCCCATCAATCGAACTAACACATACATCCAACAGGCTTTTTTTTTTTCCTGTGGCGGTACCTCCCGCCTAAGTTCACACAATCAGTTCCAACTCATTTGTAAAGTGGACAGTGACTCAGCCCAACAAGCATTAGAGAATGTGAAAAAACATGAACGCTGCATGATGGTGGTGGAATTAGCATGTCAAGGGGGGGACCCAAAATTGGTATGATACTCGATGTTGACACCATTGAAGATATTGAGACACAGATGTCCAACTGACAAAAAAGCAGATTCAGGAAAAGAAACGCTTTTCAATTGTGTTTCCTTTTCAATTGTGTTTCCTGTGGGCAACACTTTGAAGCCAGCGCATCAAATTGGTGTTCATAACCTTGTTTCTCAATGTTTGGCGATTCAGGATTGAATAGCCATCCATCGCTTTTTTCTATCCTTTTCATTGGTTTGTGATAAAGCACACTGGAAGAGGCAACCATCATCTGGGTTGATGATCCATGATGGCTTCAAAAGACTTTGAATCACCACTGTTGTGAGAGTGCAGTGCACTCACCTGGTGCTCCACAGCTGAATCATTGGAGAATGGTCTTGCAATGCACAACTGGTTTGGGCAGAGGACCACAGCACAAATTGCACTACAAGGGGGGGCAACAGCAAATACTTGCAGACCATATGAACAGCGGATATCTGGACCAATCCCTCTCCACCAGAACAGGAGTGAAACACTGCGCAACTTTTAAAGAAAAACAGTGGTAGTTGTGGTGGCTGCCCATTCCCTGACTGACAACAGCAGAAAACACACACAAAGGGATTCACTCACCAACACACACCAAACCTGATTGCCAAGCGACCTTACCTTCGAGATGGGGAGCGAAGAAACCATGGGCCTAGGCGCCTTTCTGTGTGAAAATACGCGAAGGAGTCGTCTGAGCCCTGAAGCCTGGTTCCTGGGTACCATCGCACACACAGAAAGGATGGGCACAGGGGGCAACTGCGGGTGCAAACTCGCTTAAATTGGGGCTTGGTCCTGTCTGCCCTGCCAGTGTGTTCCCCCTGCGCATCACTTGCCCCCCCTCCCCCCCGAGGTTTGTCTCAGTGGCCCAGAAGCAAGAGACCGGCGCATGGAGCACCGCAACAGGTATCTCCTCGTTCCGTGCACCTTTGTTTACCACACCTGATCGCTGCTCCCGCCACCACCTTGTCCAGGGCTAGGGGGACGGGGCATCTTTGCCTGTGTGCCCCCTCATTGGTTTCCTGTCCGCAGCTGTACTGGAGGTCAGTTGCCCTCTCCCCAGTTGTGACATTGGCAATTGAGACATGGCACCACCCACCACCGGGCGGCCACACACAACACAGCGCGCGCGCACACCACACCCACTCACCCACCCACCCACCCACCCGTCCACACAGACACACACAGACACACACACAGACACACGCACACACAGACACACAGACACACAGACACACGCATGCACGGACGCACCGACGCACGCATGCAACACACGCACGCACGCACGCACGTACACACACGCACACACACACACACACACACACACACACACACACACACACACACACACACACACACACACACACACACACACACACACACACACACACAAGAGCACAGCAAAAATTGTGCCCTGCTGTCCCAATATCTGTGTATGAAGAATTTTTTTGCTTGGATTGTATGGCAGAGGCTGGGAAGGCTGTAACGTCGGGTGTTTGCTGTATTAATGGGTGGCGTGGCTATTGTGGTCATGGTCACTGGTGGTAGCTTTTCAGGGGCTTTAAATTTTGGTGACATTTTGTTGACTTGTGCACCTGCAAGCTGGTGGATTTCTCAGTGTCGTTTTTTTCACAGCATGCCCACATGTGCACATGAATTATTTGTAGAACAGAGTGTTGTCTTACATTGAAGACGTTTGGTTACGTCCAGGTTATCAATACAACATGATTGCAATCAGTCTTGGAACAACCTGTCAGCCAGGGCAGCTGCTGACTACTGAAGTAGCAATTATGTGTGTTTGTAGGCGATCTACTTGACACTGTCCACTGTTTAGCGGCCAAACAATGGACACCAGGCATGTACAAGTTTAGAACAACACCGTTAGATAGCATTGACCTAGATGTGGCATCAAGGCTGCGGAGAGCTGCTGTGCTATGAAGAACAGCTCACCTTCAGATCCTTCGCCCAAGAAGGGGCTGCATTGGCATACTGCTGAAACTCTGGTTGCAATTGAAATGGGGACTGGAGGAGATGTAATTGCCGTGTGACTTCGGAAAAATCCTTCTGACTGGCCTTCTTCGCAGCCTGAGAAAATGTCAGTGTGCCTGCCGTGCATTCCTGTTTTGTGACTTTCAGACGAATCATTTCCCTCGAGCCCATTGCTGGTATTTTAGACCCCTTGGCTCTCATCGCAGGCTCTGGTTTCACAGCGGCTTAAACTGCAAGATGTATGTTGCCGTGATATCGAAGTAGATGATATTTCCCTGTCAGAGCCCCCCTCCCCCACCCTGTGCGGAAATGCTGCCCTGAGGCCAGCCCCCTGGCCCAGGAGGATCCAGCTCGGTGGTGTGCTCTTGCACCACGCCAGAACTAACGGGTTGTGGCTCCGCACCCCCCCGGTTGCCCACCCTGTGTGACATTCCGTCAGGTTGCTGTTTCTTCATGGGAGTGCCGTCGGCATTTTGAAAGCCCCGCGGACCGGGGCATCGGCGGGATCCCAAGGCGTGTGGGTTGTCCGGAGGGGGTTGGTGGGGGGCGTGCCTGTCCCGGCCAACGCCCCCTCCCCCTCGGGGGCCTCCCGCTGCCGCATCGGTCCCACCCGTTGTGGGCCAAACACATGGCCCTGCAGGCGCCCGGAACTTGTGTTGCATGTCCCCCCACCGCCGTCGCCCCCCATCTCCCCTCCCCCAGTCGCCCCCCCTTTTGGGCAGGGGGTCTGTTGAGGTTAAGCCCTTGGCCAGCCTATGAGGGTCACAGTGTGTGACGCAATTGCCTAATAAAAGGCTGAACATTTTGCAGAGTACTCTTGCTAACACGGAAACAACACCACAAGGAACATGGGCCGCAAGGGCCGTCAGAACACAGCGACCCGACGCAGCACGCTCCGGGCGTGGCTGAGCGCGCGCGGCGGCGGCAGCTTCCGACGGAGTGGGTGCGGCGGAGGTGGGTGTGGCGAGGGCCGGTGCGCGGAAATACTTGAGAGGGGCCCTGGGGCCTGCGCCTGGGCACCCGTGGCCCCGGATCGCGTGCACTGCGCTCCGTGTCTTTACCTCAGATCTTAAGGACATCATCATCGGGGGGGGTCATTGTTGTTGCCACCGCTCGTGAGCCTTCCCCGGTCGTACCGGCCCCTTTCTGCACCCTATCGGGGCCCAGCTGGTGAATGGAGCCCTGCAAGTCGTCTGCCTCCTCCGGCCATGCACCAAAAATCAATCTGCATCCGATTACGTGGTCGTGGGTGAGTGCGGAAGCCGAGGCCTCTGCTGCGGGCCCTTTTCGCCGAGTGGAAGTCCGCCGTGCGGTTTTTCTTTTGGGGGGGCACCAGTGGCTGTTTCGAATGTCTGCACGAGACCGCCAGTTGAAGTGGAGGACGTCGCATTGAGGTCATTGCGGCCGGCTGAACGACAATGAAGCAGGCGGATTTATGCATATCCCGATCCCTGAGATTGTTCTCGCTCTTCCCCAGATCCCCATGGCACGCTCCACCGTTCGGTGGTGGGTGGACTACGCGTCCCCACAAGAGCACTTTGGGGGGGGGGGGTGGGGGCACTGACAGAAATCAGTGACCTAAAAAATGTGTGCCTCAAGGGGACGAGGGGGAAGGTTCGAAAGACAGCGGGGTATTCACCGACTATAACCCCACCGACGAGGAGGCCCCCGTGGCAGAGAGCAATACCATCCCCACTTTGGTGCACTACTGGGCCTACCACCGACAACCACAGGCAATGGCCTTCTCACCAGCCTTCACTCCACCGCATTTCACACCTGCTGCAGAAGGTGGTTGCGGGGGATATATTGCGGATTGACCTGCCGCATCAGTGCAATGGTCGCCGCTGGAGCGACGCTCTCAGCTCCACAGCGCTCCAAATACTTGGTCAGCCACCGCATCCAGGCGCTCTGCATGGCGCCTTCTAATGTCTCGTGCATCACAGTCTCCAACACCGAGAATACTGCAGCACACACAGGGTCGTAACTTAGCGTGGCGTCGCTTTGAAAAACCTTGGCCTGCTGTTAAGATGAGACTGACTGCCAGCTTGCCAAGACAAATTGCACCCCGGGTCTGTCGCAATGACACAATCTTTTCTGGGGACCCATTTTCGTCACTGAACACCTGAACACTGAACGCTGAAAACCTCCCATGTCCATCTTTGGGGTCGGGGTGGTACAAAAACATCACTACGTTGCTGAACAAAAACAGTATGTGGACCAGGTTTGCATGCACGAGAAGCATGGGAAGTAGGTTTGCAGACACAAACAAGCACGGAGATGGGTTTGTCGGTGCAACAAACTATGGCGACCAGGTTGCATGCACAAAGCACACGCATGCGCGCGCGCACACACACACACACACACACACACACACACACACACACACACACACACACACTTCCACTGCCCCCCGCCCAGGCAAGTCTTAGAAGGGGAGGAAGGTGGGGTCTGAGGGGGGGGGGGAGGGGTGCTTGCCTGGGACCCCCCTCCTCCTCGGGTGTCCAACCCAACAAGGATTGTTGGTTTCCTCTCCCCGCTTGAAAGCCTCAGTACAACGAAAATACATGCAGCAACCATCTCTTGAACAGTGCACTGCCTTTTTAACAAAGAAAAACCGTTCCATGACAGGAGAGCATTCTTCCTTAGGTCCAAAAAGGACACCATTCAGACCTGAACCTATTGGGTCTCTTCTGCTAACTAGGGTGTACCCTCCCACTGTACAGACACCCAACTGAGGACCCCATCAAACATCTGATGTTATCCCTTAGGGATTAGGAAGCACAAACCGTGTAATCACCCTCAGGAGGTGTCCGTCAGCACAAGTCTTCTTTCTTGAGGCTTGGTACGGTAGGTGGGCGTCCGACACAAGACACCACCCAAGCTCTTCAAGGTTGAGTCAAACCAAGCCTCGGGTAGGAAGTAAAGGCCCATGGAGGCCCCTGGAATGTCTTACAATAGGTCTTCCTAACCCCCAAGGATATGGGAGATAGCAGGGGCCACCAACTGAAAAATATTGTGTCCCCTGCTACATCCCCGACGACACTGCACATCAGCTAACCACAGGGGTAGGGAAATATCAGAATGGCCATACACCATCGGAGGAGGGGGGATACCCCTCCTAGAACCCCCCCCCCCCCCCTTCCTCCCCTTCTAATGTGCAATCAGACACGGAAAATGGAGGTGAAAACCCCATTTTGGCGACCTATGACCGCCCACAGCAGTGCAGGGTGCTTCTGTGTGGATGTGCCAAAGGTGCTGTTACCAAAAGGCAATGGCCGGGATGTGGTACGAATGGAAGCTGGAACAGGGCTTGGGCCCTGAAACCGAACGGCCTATCTTGCAACACAAACAGACAACAGTGCCACGACATACCACTGCACACCCACACCCGACCACACACCCACACCCACACCCACCCACACACATACACACACGCACACACACACGATTCATAATTCTTGGTCTAACACTCATCAAGCACCCTTTGTCTGTATGTCCTCGCGCCTGAGCGTTGCCAGTCCTAAATCGAGAACATTCTGTCCTGCGTGTAATCTATGCAAAAATCGCGCTTGGCAAACATGTTGCTTGGTTGGAAATCCCCAACATTGTGTCGCAGTTTTCAGCAACCCCCCGTGTGCGTCAACCAAGGACCCGTGAACCCAAGCCAAAACCCGCGGCAAGCAGCATGGGATCACTCCCAGAGGCAAGCAGTAGCGGTGGCCTTGGAGGGATGCACAATTTCAGGGCTTGTGTCAATCAGGCTTGTGTGTGTAACCCCGGGTCGGGGAGGGGGTTGCTTGGAGCCTTCGCTGGCTGGATATGACCCACCGTCCCATCCACCCAGCCAACAGCAACCCACCCAACCAAAGCTAACCTGGAGCGGAGGGGACATGCTAATGCACCACAGCCCACGTTGTACTCTTGAAGGATGCCTGGTCTTGATATGGCAGGACGTCAGCCGCAACGAAGCTTGCCACACACAGAACACAGTGGAACACGACCGTGTCCAATAGTGGGACTTGAACTGGAGCTTCCTGGAAAACCCCACCTTCGTCCATGGTGTTGCCCACTAAACTGAGCACTGAATTGAGAAACAGGGGCTGTAATATGACATATAGTTCTGACGTGAAATATTTAGTCTCCAACAGTTGAATGCGCAATCCCAAACTCCAGTCACCCCAAGACCCAGAACCAATGTGCTCCCACCCCCCCGGGGGGGGGTCCCGTCCCCCCGAAATCACTGAACAATTCCCTTGACCCCCCCGCCGACGTAGGGTGTCACCCACACTGAGCATAAATCTGGGTTCAACCCCGATTGCCGGAGACAGTAAAGGCCCCTCACGTTGGTAAGATTGCACTTTGCGCGCTTCGCAATGTCCTCTTCTGGGACACCACTTTCAACTTTCAATCCCCGGAGGTGTGGCCGACACAATCGTGTTGGCACGCAGTTGTGGGGCCTCGCACTTGTACCTGTGCGATGGGCACGGATACACTGGCAACGAGGAGCAGCGGAACCGTACCTCCGCCCCAACGAACGGGCGCATTTGCGGGGTCTTCTGAACCACCGGCCGTATCACTGTGGCCAGTGGCCGGCTGCCCGAGGCCATGGATCTCGCTGAGCACCCGCCAGAACGCAGTCCAATCTGCACGGGACTGAGCCATGAGGGACAACAGCTCCTCCAGCAACTGCCTGCGGGAGATGGGCAGGCCCCAGAGGACAGGCAAAGCAGGACAAACACAAGCCCATACTCAGGCCATTGTGGAGTGATCCCTGGGGGGGGGGAGACGTTTGGGGCCCTGGCCAGCCCTAGCCGAGCCACTCCCCCACCCACATCAGAAATATTTTTCTCCGGCAAAAAACGAAATTTATTAAAAGGGCCGGAAATTGGAGGCCAATTTTAGGTACACAAACTGTTTTTTAGCCTCTGACCCCCCGGGGGAGTCGGGTGTCCGCCACACTAAGCAATGGGCTGGCCCTACTCCTCCGTGAACACCTGAACAACCCGCTTGACTTGACGGATGCGAACCGGGCCCACGACCGGCCGTTTGGGGTCCACAAGGGTATGGCTGTGGTCGAGGGGAGGGACGGGGGCTCGGGGGCAGAAGACCCCTTGTCCATGTCGCAGGACACACACAGGGGGCGGACTGGAGGTTTTCCTTCCGCACAGTACAGCGGTACGGCGGGTGCTGCAGTCGTCACGTGCTGAGAATTTGTTCGAGGGGGTATTTGTGCCTACTGCCAGGACCCTCCCCCCGCTCCAAAGGATTCCAAAGGCCGACAAGCTCGCCGACCCGCCCACAGGGCTGGTGAGGGGGAAAGGGGGGGGGGGGGGGGTTGCCCGACAGAAATGAGCCGACCGGATCCCCCAGACGCGCTCATAATTTGGAGGTATGTAACATGGGGCGTCCGAGCCGCTTTGCGGCCCCGGAACTCTGGCTTTCCAGAGAGAACGCTTTCTGCATGCCGCAGGTGCGCCGCAGGGTTTGAGAAACCTGTTTTATTGCAGACTGTTCCGGAAACAAACCAGATAACTGAGAAATAGCACACGTTGTTCTTTTGACACAATCGCTCCATCAATGTGAAGACTATGGCCCCGGCTCAACGTGTAAAGTGTGGTAGGGAAGTCTCACCCTTCGATTGTGGTTAAGGAGGAGGGGCGTTACTCCCTCGGTCAGAAGTAGCAGAGCCCCAATACTACTTCCTTCCCCATACCCCCCTATGTCACAGGGTGCCCAATTTTGTGACATAGTCATTTCGCTTTGCAATTGCGACGTTTCGCGGTTCGAGTCGTTTCGCGTTTCGATTCGACGCCAACTATGCCGAATTAATCACTCACAACGATATCGTCTCGAGAGCAGTTGATATCCGAAGACACATAGTCGGCGGAACATGACGTCAGAGCAGAGCCTGAGGTTGTGTTGGAGTGAGAGTCGGAGTCGGAGGACGAAGAAGAATCGTCATCCAAGGTGCATGGCTTGGTGCGGAAGATCCAGTTTGGGAAGTGCCCCCAAGGTCCAAAATGTTGGTACCGCACTTTCCGCTTGTTAATGAATTGTTGAATGTGCACCACGGCATGCACCATCCAGTGGAGACGCCGGATGGGCTCCTCCACATTCATCCCCAACTTGTGGGACACCTCTCGACATACGGCCCAAGAGTAGAGCTGGCAAAACGGATGCTCTCCACGCCCACAAACGAGGGGGTGTCCATCATTATACTCGGCACACCACCGAGGGAGATCCTTCTTCTACGGTTCGGAAGGAGGTAATCCCATGCCTGCGGCCCGGGAATCCTCCATCCAAGAGGATGACCCCCCCCCTTCTTCAAGTCGGAGAGTTGTGGCCCATGCTCCTCATTCACCAAAACACGGGACAAAGATTCACTATTCCACACAGCGCAACACAACGGTTACAATGACAGTCACAAGCCTGCCTTGTGTATTGCACAACAATACTGAGGTCGTGAAACAAACAAACAAACAAGTGGAACATCCCACATTTCACATTGTGTACCGCAATTCCACTCCCGGGTTGCCACACGGCCACCAAAGCTGGTGGTCACACGGCTCCACGCTTCGGCCCACACTCATTGCTGAGTGGGGCACCGCTAGCGTAGCAAGGCTAGCGGCTCCTCCTGGAGAGTAGATGCATCGGACACAATGCTCAATGCGGGTGGCGGCGGCCCGCGCTAGGGGTCCCTTGTCCGCGGGCTGACGATTGCATTTAACAAGTGTCCCCCGCTACTGGGGAGAAATCAATGGCTCCCAATGCTCAGCACAGAGACAAAATCAGAAATGGCCCACATGTGGGCATAGTGGCTACCTAACCCCTGCCCCCGGGTTGACACCCCGTAACATAACCCGTGCCTTCTCGAGGTCCCCAAATCAATATGGCTACATAAAAGGGCCATACTTTATGGTAAAACCGGGCCCCATGCCCCCCGGGGAGCACAACAAGGTGGAATCCAAAAAGCTCCACAAAGTAGGCAGGTTTCCCAAACTGCGCGCCGCAAGAAAAGCCTTCTCACAGGCAAAACGTGCCTCTGGCCACGCGCCACTGTTCCAAAGCGTCTGTCGGGGGCTCGAACGCCCCCCAGCCCCCCACTCGCCCAGTCACTGTGGGTACAGACTCAGAACTGACGCTTGGTGAGTCCCCTCAGCCGTCACCATCTCCCACACTGCCTGGCCGTTTCCTCTCCTCGCTACACGTGCGCCCTCCATCCCCCATCCTCTACAGGCCCACAACGGGGAGGGAGGCGCGCTCCAAAAGGGGGGGGGGGGGGCTCCTCCTGCCGGGCTACTGCCTCAGGGCCTCCTGCACAAGGGGGGGAGGTCAGGGCGTTGCTTGAGCGGAGGGGGAAGGGGGGGAGGGGGTCCAGGGGAGGGGGGGAGGTGGTCCAGGGGGGGGGCGGGGGGGCTGCCGGAATGAACCATATCAGCCAAGAATTGCAAAAATGCTCTAAATTGACGCATTCAGTATGTACATTTGTCATAATGTCTGAACACAGGTAATCAAATCATCTTTTTAGGTCCATACATTGTGCCCTCACCTGAACACCACTAGGCAACACAAACAGGAAACACAGTGGAATGCTCATTGTTATCCAATTGTTTGCTGAAGATCAATCAAAGTTGGACTTGCATGCGCAAAAACTCATGTGACAGGCAACGCATCTCGCGGTCTTGGCGTGCCATTACGGCTGCTTGTGTTATAGGCTCATGCAGAGTTGCCATTGGAGTGTTAGGAACAGTGCGGAACATGCTTTCTGTGCCACATTATGCGCCTCTTGCCTTTTTTTCCCAGTCCATCTATGTTGGAAATGAAAATAGAGGATTGCGTTTTCAACGTCGCCGCGTTTTACGCAGGGACACGGTTGGACTGGGGTGCCGAAGAACGCACTTGTGGGACGCTGGGACATGGTGTCTGCAAAAGAGGGAAGAAAGGACACAGTGGAGTGACCAAAGAACCCTGCGATAAGTGCGCCGAAGGCGCGGGAGGAAAAAATTGGCCCAAACGAAAAAACGTTCCCAAAACCCTGATTCTCAGGTGAATTAGAGTGGAGGGGGGAGGGGGGGAGGGGGTCCAAGGGAGGGAGGGAGGTGGTCCAAGGGGGAGCCCCCCCCCCCCCTGCCGGAATGAAAATTAAAGCAACGCCCTGGGGGGAGGTGCATTTGGAACCCCGGCTAACCCCTACCACACCCACATCATAAACACCTCGGGTAAAAATGTGATGTATTAAAGCGGCTGACTTCAAATACATCGTCTCTCACTCTTTGGCCTCAAATACGTTGGCACTAAGCGATGGCCTAAACCCTCTGCACAAGCGCCCTGCCCCGTATTGTTCCTTGTGCTATGCAGTCAACAGAAGACCGGGCACCTCTTAGTCTAGAAATTGAGTTTTTCTCCTGGAGAAACCAGCAATTTGGCAGCAAAAATTTGGGGAGGGAACTGGACACACCAAGACACCAAGACACCAAGACACAAACGCACACAAATATCCCGATACACACACACACACACGCAAACACGCGCAGACACGCACATGACACATGCATAGACACAGGAGGAGGAGGAGGAGATGCGGTCCCCCGGTAGGGCGCCCCCGCGGCACATCCCCATGGTGCCCGCCGGCCCCCCACGGTCTGGAAAGCGACCGGGAGGGAGGTTTCACCCCAACCCGTCCGGCTAAGCATCATGGCGGCGGCTCTCCTCTTCGTCTCCTCCCCTTGTCCCCTGGCCCGCGCTACGTGCATGCACCCGCCCTACACGTAGCCGGATCCCCTCCCAGGGGCACGGAATGGGGGGCGAGGCGGAGCGCCGGCTCCACTTCCGGCACGGTCCACCACCCCCCCAAGGGAAGGGGGACGCAGTCTCACGGGTGTGGGCCCTTAGCCGCCAGGTACTACCGACTGGGCGGCGTTTGGCCGGCGGATCACGGGGGCTTGGTCCGTGGCCCGGCCCCCCCCCCTCCCCCGGCGCACGGCACTTCTGCCGAAGGTGTCCGTGCGCGGGGCCATCCTCTAACCCTCCGGTCGTGTCCCCCCAATCCGCAGTGCCGCACGTCTGCGGAGGGGACACGCAAACCCCCGCCTCGGTGAATCCAAAGCGAAGGAGGCCCCCTCGCCTCAGCGGCGGGGGCCTCGGTGGTCCCAAAGCGAAAGAGGCCCCTTCGCCTCAGCGGCGGGGGCCTTGGTGATCCCATAGCGAAGGAGGCCCCCTCGCCTCAGCGGCGGGGGCCTCGGTGTCCGAAAGCAAAGGAGGCCCCCTCGCCTCAGCAGAGGGGGCACCGGTGGTCCCAAAGTCAAAGAGGCCCCCTCGCCCCAGCGGCGGGGGCCTCGGTGGTCCCGAAGAGAAGGAGGCCCCCTCGCCTCAGCGGAGGGGGCCTCGGTGGTCCCAAAGCGAAGGAGGCCCCCTCGCCTCAGCGGCGGGGGCCTCGGTGTTCCCAAAGCCCAGGAGGCCTCCTCGCCTCAGCGGCGGGGGCCTCGGTGGTCCCAAAGCGAAAGAGGCCCCCTCGCCTCAACGGCGGGGGCCTTGGTGATCCCACAGCGAAGGAGGCCCCCTCGCCTCAGCGGCGGGGGCCTCGGTGTCCGAAAGCAAAGGAGGCCCCCTCGCCTCAGCGGAGGGGGCCCCGGTGGTCCCAAAGTCAAAGAGGCCCCCTCGCCCCAGCGGCGGGGGCCTCGGTGGTCCCGAAGAGAAGGAGGCCCCCTCGCCTCAGCGGAGGGGGCCTCGGTGGTCCCAAAGCGAAGGAGGCCCCCTCGCCTCAGCGGCGGGGGCCTCGGTGTTCCCAAAGCCCAGGAGGCCCCCTCGCCTCAGCGGCGGGGGCCTCGATGGTCCCAAAACGAAAGAGGCCCCCTCGCCTCAGCGGCGGGGGCCTCGATGGTCTGAAAGCGAAGGAGGCCCCCTCGCCTCAGCGGAGGGGGCCTCGGTGGTCCCAAAGCAAAGGAGGCCCCCTCGCCTCAGCGGCGGGGGCCTCGGTGGTCCCAAAGCCAAGGAGGCCCTCTCGCCTCAGCGGAGGGGGCCTCGATGGTCCCAAAGCGAAGGAGGCCCCCTCGCCTCAGCGGCGGGGGCCTCGGTGGTCCCAAAGCCAAAGAGGCCCCCTCGCCTCAGCGGCGGGGGCCTCAGTGGTCCCAAAGCGAAGGAGGCCCCCTCGCCTCAGCGGCGGGGGCCTCGATGGTCCGAAAGCCAAGTGTGGGGGAAGGAAAAATACCTGGCGAACCCACGGGGCGTCCCTATCCCCCCGCGGCCCAGGCTGGACCGGAGGGACTCGGGTGTAACCGCCGCTGTGTGGGGGAAGGAAAAATACCTGACGAACCCACGGGGCGTCCCTATCCCCCCGCGGCCCAGGCTGGACCGGAGGGACTCGGGTGTAACCGCCGCTGTGTGGGGGAAGGAAAAATACCTGACGAACCCACGGGGCGTCCCTATCCCCCCGCGGCCCAGGCTGGACCGGAGGGACTCGGGTGTAACCGCCGCTGTGTGGGGGAAGGTAAAATACCTGGCGAACCCACGGGGCGTCCCTATCCCTCCGCGGCCCAGGCTGGACCGGAGGGACTCGGGTGTAACCGCCGCTGTGTGGGGGAAGGAAAAATACCCGGCGAACCCACGGGGCGTCCCTATCCCTCCGCGGCCCAGGCTGGACCGGAGGGACTCGGGTGTAACCGCCGCTGTGTGGGGGAAGGAAAAATACCTGACGAACCCACGGGGCGTCCCTATCCCTCCGCGGCCCAGGCTGGACCGGAGGGACTCGGGTGTAACCGCCGCTGTGTGGGGGAAGGAAAAATACCTGGCGAACCCACGGGGCGTCCCTAACCCTCCGCGGCCCAGGCTGGACCGGAGGGACTCGGGTGTAACCGCCGCTGTGTGGGGGAAGGAAAAATACCTGGCGAACCCACGGGGCGTCCCTAACCCTCCGCGGCCCAGGCTGGACCGGAGGGACTCGGGTGTAACCGCCGCTGTGTGGGGGAAGGAAAAATACCCGGCGAACCCACGGGGCGTCCCTATCCCTCCGCGGCCCAGGCTGGACCGGAGGGACTCGGGTGTAACCGCCGCTGTGTGGGGGAAGGAAAAATACCTGACGAACCCACGGGGCGTCCCTATCCCCCCGCGGCCCAGGCTGGACCGGAGGGACTCGGGTGTAACCGCCGCTGTGTGGGGGAAGGAAAAATACCTGGCGAACCCACGGGGCGTCCCTATCCCTCCGCGGCCCAGGCTGGACCGGAGGGACTCGGGTGTAACCGCCGCTGTGTGGGGGAAGGAAAAATACCTGACGAACCCACGGGGCGTCCCTATCCCCCCGCGGCCCAGGCTGGACCGGAGGGACTCGGGTGTAACCGCCGCTGTGTGGGGGAAGGAAAAATACCTGACGAACCCACGGGGCGTCCCTATCCCTCCGCGGCCCAGGCTGGACCGGAGGGACTCGGGTGTAACCGCCGCTGTGTGGGGGAAGGAAAAATACCTGGCGAACCCACGGGGCGTCCCTATCCCTCCGCGGCCCAGGCTGGACCGGAGGGACTTGGGTGTAACCGCCGCTGTGTGGGGGACGGAAAAATACCTGGCGAACCCACGGGGCGTCCCTATCCCCCCGCGGCCCAGGCTGGACCGGAGGGACTCGGGTGTAACCGCCGCTGTGTGGGGGAAGGAAAAATACCTGGCGAACCCACGGGGCGTCCCTATCCCCCCGCGGCCCAGGCTGGACCGGAGGGACTCGGGTGTAATCGCCGCTGTGTGGGGGAAGGAAAAATACCTGGCGAACCCACGGGGCGTCCCTATCCCTCCGCGGCCCAGGCTGGACCGGAGGGACTCGGGTGTAACCGCCGCTGTGTGGGGGAAGGAAAAATACCTGACGAACCCACGGGGCGTCCCTATCCCTCCGCGGCCCAGGCTGGACCGGAGGGACTCGGGTGTAACCGCCGCTGTGTGGGGGAAGGAAAAATACCTGGCGAACCCACGGGGCGTCCCTATCCCTCCGCGGCCTAGGCTGGACCGGAGGGACTCGGGTGTAACCGCCGCTGTGTGGGGGAAGGAAAAATACCTGGCGAACCCACGGGGCGTCCCTATCCCTCCGCGGCCCAGGCTGGACCGGAGGGACTCGGGTGTAACCGCCGCTGTGTGGGGGAAGGAAAAATACCTGACGAACCCACGGGGCGTCCCTATCCCCCCGCGGCCCAGGCTGGACCGGAGGGACTCGGGTGTAACCGCCGCTGTGTGGGGGAAGGAAAAATACCTGACGAACCCACGGGGCGTCCCTATCCCCCCGCGGCCCGGGCTGGACCGGAGGGACTCGGGTGTAACCGCCGCTGTGTGGGGGAAGGAAAAATACCTGGCGAACCCACGGGGCGTCCCTATCCCTCCGCGGCCCAGGCTGGACCGGAGGGACTCGGGTGTAACCGCCGCTGTGTGGGGGAAGGAAAAATACCTGACGAACCCACGGGGCGTCCCTATCCCCCCGCGGCCCAGGCTGGACCGGAGGGACTCGGGTGTAACCGCCGCTGTGTGGGGGAAGGAAAAATACCTGGCGAACCCACGGGGCGTCCCTATCCCTCCGCGGCCCAGGCTGGACCGGAGGGACTCGGGTGTAACCGCCGCTGTGTGGGGGAAGGAAACATACCCGACGAACCCACGGGGCGTCCCTATCCCTCCGCGGACATGTCAAGGAGCCATGGCCGTACATGCGGTTCACAGTGGTGCAGGAGCAACCTGAAATTCCGAAACACGAAACATTCTGTGAAATACATAGAGAAATGTATTGCCTTGGATGCAACAGACACAGTTGCGCAGCCAGGCCAGGTGCAAATCGCCCCATGACCTGTGACCGGGGGGCCTCCCCTTATTTCAAAGCAATTCATGGGGAGACTGACTGCCGGAGCTGCCGGCTGGTGCCACTGCCCCGGCGTAGTGAGCACCGTAGCGGCAGGCACTCGCCCTTACCTCCGCCCCGATGCTGTCTCCCCTTTATTCCACCACCTCCCAGCTCCGGTCCAGGCATCCCGCCGGGTGCAGCAGGGCGCGTGGCTGTGAGGCCTGATGTCACGGTTGCCCCGCATTGCATCGCAGGGCAGGACCGGTAGCCCCCCGTGACATCAGGCCCCTGGCCGAAGGCCATAGTGGTTGTGCCCCTGGCCCGGACGGGCGTCGGATAGGACGATATCCCCACCCCACGATGTACCTGTGCAGAACACAAGGTGCAGTGGGTTGGGGCAGGGGAGCGCACACGAGCCCTGGAGAGGGCTGGGTCACAGGGGGGCCCGGGTTACTCCCGCATACCGCCACCCCCCGGTGGAGCCCGCCCTGTGCCATCGTGGCTTTCCCACGGTGGCCGGCGAGGGGTGGGGCGCGCGATCCCGTGCCCTGGCCGCCGCGGCTGGACCAGGGCACCCCCCAGATTGCGTGTTAGCCCGGGGGGGACCCCCCCCGGTTTCACCCCCACACCACGGTGAGGTCACGCGCCCCTGGGCAGCTGTGGGGGATAGACACACATGAACACTCAAATGCAATGACCCAAACACACACACACACACACACACACACACACACAAGCACACACACACACACACACACACACACACAGAGAGAGAGGGGGGCGGAGAGAGCGAGAAAGAAAGAGGCGTCATTGCTTCAGCCAGACTCATACCATCGACCAGGCCGCCTCCCTCCCCACCGCACCGCCCGGACCTCATTGGCTCTCAGTCCAAAGAAAGCTACGCGCCAAACGGACGAAGCCGGTCCTGTGCCCCTCCCATGCCCTCGCTGCGGCATTGTCTGTGCCTGGGATGATGCGGGGCACGGCAGCCAAAAACAACGCAGAGGAGGAGCAGCCTCTGCACCACCCTGTTCTCCCCCGCTCTGTCAGGTCCTGCACGCCGTGATGCCTCCCATCCACCCGGACCTCCAGGCCTCCTTCCCACTCCTCTTGCCTCCTTCCCGCAGCTCTGGACGCAGGTGCAATACCACCCACTCTCTGCGTCCTCTGCACCCGTGCGTTCCTATTGCTGCCCGTGTGCCCCCTACCCAACTACCCCGCCCGCCCCCCTTCCTCCAACCCCCCGCCCCCTATGCCCCGGTGCCAACACTCCTGCCCACGCCCCAACCGAGGGCACCAGCGGTTTAGGGCCCAGGACGCTGAGTTGCAAGGGCATCGTTGCCGGATGAAAGGGAGGAAGGTCCTCCCCTCCAGCCCTCTTGGCGATCCCCGTGCAGCGAAGCGCGTCAGAGAAATCACCGGCCGAAAAGGAAGTCCCCTCATCCAAGGCCCTGCCATGGGCCCGTGGCGGCACACACCGGTCAGAGGGCATGGCAATGGTCAGGCCCAGTTTGGAGCGGAACAGCCGCATGTATTCCTCATCGAACGCCTCCCAATAGTTCCTCTTCAGAATTGAGGCAAAGCGATTGGGGCCTGTGACAATGGCCCAGTGACGTATGCACCCCCTTTGGGGGAGGCGCCTTCCTGCGAACCCTCCTCGCCTCCAGTACGGCAGGCTGTGGTGGGGTGCCAGCAAGCACGCCCGGCACATGCGACGAAGACAGCACTCGTCAGTGGCACACAAATCGTTCGGTTCCCTTTCGATTGTGAAAGGGGCCAAATGGAACCAAACGGGTGACGTCCGGTCTGGTTGGTCCTGCGTATAATCTGCAGTGGCAGGTGACTGCCGCCAGGAATCCACTATGTCACGCATTATTTTCTCAATGACCATGCAACAACGCTTCTGGGAAGGGAACTGGCGCAGTAGCGACGACCCCCCCCCCCCTTCCGAACTTTGCCCTCCCCCAACCCCAAAATATGCTCATACCACAAACTTTGGCAAAATTTTCAATAAGACCAGGGGGGAGGGGTATAAACCATGGACTGGGGGGTGCTTCGTGTCGCTGCTGTCTTGTCATTCGGTGTTGGTTTGCATCAGCTGCACGGAACATTCGGATCCTGCATCTGATTTTGAGCTCCAAACAGGTGCGTCCCGAACTTGATGGGCCTTCTGAGACATGCCACGCCTCTGCCACCGTACTCCATGTCAAGAAACAGGCGGAACTCATTTTTCTTGAGATGACTGTAGCAGTTACGCCAGAATCGTAGCTGGACCATCATGGGGGATAGCCACAAAATTGCTGAGATGCTGCACACCGCAGTCAATAACGCTGCCGGATTCCCGTATGTCTGGACCTTGACAGAGCACCCAGCGATCAGTACCCACCTTCGGTTCAGCCCCAGCCGGCGTTGGGTGACCATCCACCTTTCGTCCTTGACCGCCAACAGCCGTTGGTCAAGGAAGAGATAAACGGGTGTCGCAGGCCCCCGCGACACACAGACAACCAAAACGGTGTTTTTTTCCTTCAAAAAGCCGTTTTTTGGTGTTTTTTGTTTTTTTCCGAGACCTGATGTTTTTTCACAACACTGCGACCTCTAATGCATTTTTATTGGTGTTTTAGGGTTTTTTGGACATGCATGTGACCCAACCACCACTGTTTATTTATTGTTACAACTCTGGAGGACTGGAGATGAATGCTGATTAGTCCTGGTTGTGGTGTGGACATCAATGTTTTTTTTCTTTACAACTGTGGATACATGCTCTTGATTGCTGGTTGTGGTCTGGACATCATTGTTTACCGTTTTTTCAACTCTATGACTCCAGTGTCCCAATTTCTGCCCTAATGGCCTCTGCTAGTGTACCAAGAATTTTGAAATTTTAGTTTGATGCTTGCCATAGGTCCCGGTGTCCCAATTTCTGCCTCTGATGGCCTCCACGAGTGTACCAAGAATTTTCAATCTTTAATTTGATGCTTGCCATAGGTCCCAGTGTCCCAAAATCTGCCCCCTATGGCCTTTGTGGGTGTCCCAAGAATTTTGTATTTTTAGTATAATGCCGGTGCACTTGGGTGTCATATAGCTTGACACCTTGCTGTCCCAAGTAACGTGTGGCGGCCAAAATGGAGACATGGGACAAGCCCTCGGTGCCCTCGATGTCTTTCTTCAACCAAATGCAAGGCATCAATAAAACATGCTGACAACTCGCAAGAGTGGAAATCCCATTGAACGTAAATTGTCTACCTCCCAAACCCCATCTCCCATATATTTGCAACGTGCATCCCACATCCCACATTGAACATCTACATGCCATGATGTCTAAATTGCATATCCCACATCCCACATTCCACAGCTCCTATATATGGGCGCCCCGCATCCCACATCACACACCCCACGTCCTACATGTTCTATATAGTTGCATCCCCCGTTGCACATCTACATGCCATGAAATCTATAGCCCACATCCCAAATCCCATGTCCACACAAACACCAACAAAAAACATTACAAGAGATGAAAAATCACTAACTCACAGGGACAAAAGGGGCAAGAACGGGAAAAAACAAAAAAAAACAAAAAACACTCTACCAGGAGGCGTCGGAGAGACAAGTAAAGCCAAAAAAATAAAAAACAACAACAATGCTGCTTCCTTGGTGCCAATAGATGTGTTTCTGCCAAATTCCACCACCGGAAACTCAAAACACACCAAAAACATGAAAAACCACCAACCCATGGGCAAAAACGGCCAAAAACGAAAAAAAAAGTGTTTTCCCCTCAAAACACCTGACTCTGTACCCACTTAGCTGAACCTTGCCATCGGTGGGCCGGTGTTCACCATCGGGCCACCAAACCCTGAGGTCCCAGCACCAACAACAACAAAAAAGATGTCTCTCCCGCTTCAACGATGGCCTTCGATTGATACACACGTACCTGCAGGTGGGGGAGTGCTCGTTGTGCGCGCTTCAGGGAGCCCATCCATCAAGAGTGGCGACAGTGCAATGCCTGCAACGCATGCGGACCAACCTCAGTGCCCAATCAGGACCCGACACGCAGCAGCCCTCAACGCCGAAGGCCCTCACAAGTCTGCAGTCATAGCGGAGGCAACCGAAGCAGTCCCCTGATGTGTGACCGCAGGTTGGCACCTGGATGAAGTGTGCCCTTGTCCTGCGGCAGGAGCAGCAAAGAGCCGGCTCCATGTCATGACGCTGGCACCCAAACCGACGTCCTTTGATGAGAACTCACATCTGTGGGGCAGGGCTGTCGAGGGGCATTGGTATTGGGCCCTGTCCACATCTGGTGCACAGTGCAGTGATTACTCCAAGCTTAAAGCTCCGTCAAAGCGGCATCAGCGGTTCACCCCCATTTTACTTCGCCGTAGGAACCTGCGATGCAACACGCGCACTGCCGTTCAAGGCAATGCTCAAATGCATCAAGGTGTGAGCCGCAACCATCTCTAAGTAGCAAGTGCCTTGCCCACGAACTGGTGCAACGCTATGCTCAGTTCCACAATCCCCCCTCTGGGGTTTGAACCCACAACCATTGCGATCGCAAGCCCTGTGCATTACCCCCAGTGAGCGAATCGGGGATGCTCCCAGATGGTGGAGGAACCCCCACCCGCATGGGTCAGCAGGGTCACCTGTGCCCTACAAGCGCGCCGCTCATACCTGCACCGGCCGGTAGCCCGGCCCCAAGTGGGTTCTGCCCTGGTCCCCCGTGCCTTCAGTGAAAACCTCCGATGGAATGGGGCTCATGGGACCTCTGTTCCGGCCCGTCCGTACCCAAGCGCAGGCGGCAGCGGCGGCTGCATGCCGCCTGCACATGCGCCCGTTGTTGTTCTGCGTCCGGACTCTCGCTTTCTGGGCCCTGTTGCCCGGGACCCGGCGCTGATGGCCTGCCCGGCCTCCGCCGGTGACCGCCATTGCGTGCCCCGGCCCCTCCTCCATCCGTGGCGGCCGGTCGTGTTGGTCGCAGAGCCCCGTCGACTGCGGGCGCTGCTCCCCTTCCGGCCGTTGAGGTCTGCGCGGACCCGCATTCGCGGAGAGAAGTGCCGCTCAGCGCTAGGGGCTGCCGGAAGGGCCTGTCCCGGATTGTCCGCGCCCCTCGGGTCGGGGGGCTCCCGAAGGGAACTGACCCCGCACACTCGTACGGGGACGGTGTTCACCGCTGCAGCCCCCGGTCCCAGCGGAGGAGACTGTGGGGGAGGGAGGCGCCACCCGATGCTCCGATGGGGACGGCCCTCAGGGCCCCCACGCCGGCAAGTTCTGTTCCGCTGGTGTGGGCCAGCGGTCACCGTGGGGATGTCGAGCGGTGGCGAGGGTCGGCCGCATCTCGTCCTGGTCCTCTTTAAATGTGTCTGTGTCTGTGTGCGCGCATGCGTGTGTGTGCATTGGTCTGGGTATGTGTTTGTGCGTGTGTGTGTGTGCGCGCATGCGTGTGTGTGCATTGGTCTGGGTATGTGTTTGTGCGTGTGTGTGCGCGCAGGCGTGCGTGCCTGATGCTTCTAACTTTCTGCCACCAAAGCGACGAGTGTGTGTATTCGCATGCACACAGCACCTCCCCGCCTGTTGGATGGCTTGTGCAGAATTTCAGACGTGTGTGTGCGCGCGCGCGCGCCAAAGCCGCTGTTACCCACAATTAAATGGCTGGGATACCTACCCTGGGGGACGGGTACCTCAAGTGTGTATGTGTTTGTGTGTGTGCGCGCGCGCATTCGCGTGGCGCTGCTGCGTCCCTATCCATCCAGCAACGCCTCGTCTCCGCCGTAAGCGAGCCCTGATCCGAGCCCCGCCCACAACGAGCCACCGAGAGCAGCCCCCCCCCCCCCCCCCCGAGGACCGGTCCCGAGAGGAGGGCCCTTGTGGATTCAGTGCGCCGCACGAGAAGCGTTCTCAATGCCCAACGACCACTGCTCTGATTCCCTCCCTCAGTCGGTGGGGAGGGAGCTTGGTACGGACTAGTACAACTGTACAGTCACCGCTCCGTGTAGGCCGCCGTCGCTATCGCCTTGGCGAACGTACGACCGCTGTCGGCCAGGGAGTGGGTCAGGGTGCACAGCGGGGGCAGCGTTGCCATAGCGTTGCCACAGAGAGAAGACGGCACACCCAACTTGTCAAGATTTTTGTAGCAGATTGAGGGCTGGGCATTGTAGCGGTACAATCCTTCATCATCACTTGTATTGGGAATGAAATTGGGGTCGTACACATCTGGACATGGGGCATGGACAGGGTCTTGCATGTGATGGAGGTGGGGAGGGGGGCACGGAAACGAGGCTTTTGGCGAAGGAGGACAACGTGTGCAGAGCCTCCGAAAATGTGTGGAGAGCGTGCACAGGTTCATGGGAATTTCCTTACCGAACTAGCGTTGCGTTTGGCACCCCCCCCCCCCCGCCCTTCCTCCAGCGGCCCTGTGCCACAAGTTTCCACATCATCGCACCGACTGAGAATATGAAGCCTGGCAGAGCTCGCAGGGGAGTGGACCCCACGGGGGTAGAAAGCTGCTATTGTGAGCGGAGAGACAGACATCCCACTCACGATTCGCTGGCCCCTCCCCAACCCCTGGGCCCCCAGCGCCCGACATGCGATTGCTCAGCAACGGGCAAACTGGGTGCCGGGCGACATCACAAATACGTTTGGCAGGACAAAAATGACGTTATCCTGCGGCCGACGGTATGCGGGGCCTCTATGCGACCCCCAGCCCCACCCCCCGCCATCCCCGCATTCCTGGCAGTTCCCCCCCTTTACCCCTTGCGCTTCTCGGGTGTGGGTGTGTGTGTGAGTGGGGTGGGGCAGGGAGAGCAAACGCAATGATGTCGGACATGCGCCTCCGCAGGAGCCGGTTCCAGAAGCTCCGATTGGGCAGCTCGTTTGACACGGTCGGCGTTCCGGAGGCTCCGCCCACACTGTGCCCCCGCGGACGTTCGATTGCAGGGAGGGGGCGGCTCTGGAGCCCCTCTGACTGAACCCCGACCTTCCCCCAAAAGGGGGGGCTCGACTGACTGCACCCCCTGAAAGCCCCCCCCCCCCCCATCTGACATTCCGTCGCGTTGCTGTTTCTGTACGGGGTCCTGGACAGTCACCCGTTCTTCCCTTTGCGTGCTGCGTGTCGCTTTGTTCTGACGGCCGCTGCGGCCACCGCACAGGTGCAAACGCCACCCGCGTCAACCACAAAGGAGTGCACGCCACCCACGGAAACCATGAAGGTGCACGCACTGCCCACATGCACCACGCGCAGAGATGGAGTAATTGGGCTGCGCACATTGCAGCGTGGAGAGGCAGGTGGTGAACGACCAGGACAACGCGTGGAGGGGTGGACCGATTGGGCCGCGCACACACGGAAACGTGGTGAGGCATGTGGTGGACGACCTGAACATGGAGGGGAGGGGGCAGCAAAAACCGTAAAACGACCCCCGCAACAGCCAGCACAACCCCAGTGCACCAACTACTGGGCTCTGCTAACGCGGAAACAACACCACAAGGAACACGGGCCTGGGTGGTTTGCGCCGCACGGTGGCTGCACCGTTGTCCTTGGTTCATCCCACCCCAGTTTTGTCGAGGGTTCCCCTCCGCCCCCCATTCGCATGGTCCGGTGACCCGGACCTCAAATGTCAGACAACGGCGCTTTTGGAATCAGCGGGGGGTTTGGGCAAGTCATCTTTTGTGTGGAATTGAGTGAATGGCCATTGTAGACCACGTGGCCAGACCCAGAGCGAGAGAGCGAGGGGTGGGTGCGAAGTTTACGGGGTACGTGCCATCAAGGCTGAACGATTGTGCCGGTTGGTTCTTCTGGGGTTACGTACGTGTGCGCCTTCCGAGGAGAAAACCCTCCACTTGTGGATGGGTGGGTTGGTTGTCCACCCATCGGGTTGGGGGTGAAGAGGGCGAGTTCGTTTGTGTGGGGGAGGTGGCGGGGGAGGGGGCGGGGGGACTGGGGGTGCTGAGTTTCTGGGGGCCTTTGTCCCGATGGAGACAACATGAGGACGAAAGCGGACGGAACACCCCTGGCACCCGGCAACAGATGCCAGTTTTCTTCAGGAGCCCCCCGACCCGACGGGCTCGGACGATCCGGGACAGGCCCGGGACTACACACAGCGCCTCCCAGCAGCGCATCTCCGAGCGTCGAGCGGCATGACTCTCCGCGAACGCGGGTCCACGCAGACCTCAACGGCCGGATCGCCACTGGCAGATGTGGTGCAACCCCCCCCCTGTTCGGGGCCAAAATGTTCCACTGTACGGGCCACTGTGCGGGGCGGACCTTTTTTGGTAAAAAAAAACCCTCAGCAGGGCGTTGCGTGGTGACCCCAATCACCAAAAAATGTTCAGAATCTATACCACCAATAAGCCATATGTCAGCAGAGACATGTCATACCCGAGCTGGTACATGCATGCACTCCCAGCTGAGGGTTCATGGGTTCAATACCCACGCCCGGAACCTTTTCTGGCGCTTTTTCTGGAGTTTCTGGCGCTTTTTCTGGCGCTTTTTCAGCATTACAAGTGCACATGACATGCATTGGACACAATCACAAACAACAAAAAAAAAGCTGGGTTCCACAAATCTTTGAATCCAGCCACTCGCCGGCTGGGTAGTGTACCCTGAGGCACAAAGTGTCACAGTCATCCACGGTGATGGTCTTCAATGTCTTCTCTTTCTTTGCTTTGCGCAAAGGTTTCACTGGTTTCACTGGTACAGCACGCGTGGCAGTAGTAGTGGCTGAACTTGTTGCAGTATCAGTAGCGGTAATAGCAGCAGTAGTAGTACTGGTTGAAGTAGCGAACCGACTGGACAATGACCCAAAAAAAGGGTTTGGGCGGGCTTGGCGGACACACAGTTCACAAATAACCCAATCTTCAGCACAATCAGAATGCTTTTGTCGAAGGGTACAATGATCCGACTCGGCCAAAGACAAAAAAGCAACAGTTTCAGCATTCTTGGGGTGGCATACATTACAAGGCATAGTCTGGTCAAAGCATAGGGGAGGGCAGGAAAAAGAGACAAATGGGTGCCTAATATTGCCTATTTCTGTGCTATGGTTCTGAGAACCCACTGTACGGGCCACTGTTCGGGGCTGTACGGGAAATACGGGATTCCCGTACGGGGGGGGGGGGCGGTTGGTGGTGGGCATAGCCCCGCAGTAGAAAACCATCTCAGAAGAAGGACTGAAGTAGTGCCCTGGTGCACAGAGTGCCGTGCACACAGGGGACAAAGCAGGCAGTCACAACTGCAAAATGGCGACGGGTCTTCCAGGGAAATCCAGGGCCGTCACTGAATGGGTGTTGGGCGTAGCGTTGAAGGGGGCTTTGTCATCGAGGCTGAGTAACTGTGCCGGCTGGTACTCCCGGGTGCGCACACTGGTTTGGGTCTTTAGAAATAAGTTGTGTACATCGCGTGTCCCAAACCACTGGGGGAGAAATATATTACTCGGAGAGAGTGGGACAGTGGTCCCTCTGCTCACAAGTGCTGCTTCTGCCCCTTGGCGTCCCTCCCACGCCGGCGCCGGCAATGCTTCACACAACGTCGTCCCCAACACCGCAGAGTTCGGAGGGTGCCCACCGCATCGGATGTGGGAAATGCCACGAAGGGCCGGGGGGTTGCAGATCACCAGGTGTTACCCATCGGCGGTGCGCAGCATGTCCCGGCACTTCGCCATCAGGTCTGTTTCCCTGTTTGTGCAGTGCGCCAACGGCAACGGAATGTAGACGAGGTCACAGCCCCGCGACTGTCCAGGGCTGACGGGATCTACCGCAGCGGGCAAACCGTTGAGGGTGTGTGTGGGGGGGGGAGGCACACGGGGTTGCGAAGAAATTGCAGGGCCGGCACATGGGAACAGAGGCGGTCCTCGGCACGTGGGCCCCACACCTACAAACCCGAACGGTCCAAAGTCAATGGTCAGACCCAAAATGGAAAGGTTGTCCGTGTTCAAGACGCCGTGAGTGAACCCCAAAGCCTGCCACTTGGCGACCAGCACCGCCGTGAGATTGACCACGCGGTGGTAGAACTCCCCGTATCTGCAATGGACGCGGCGCCGGACCGACCCACTGCCATCCGCTCCACTTGAGGCCCCCTCGACACGGCATGACGTTGGAGCAGCACACGGTAAGGCGCCGTACGACGCTACGGGGGCGCGATCCCAGTGCGACAGGCCGTCAGGTCGCATGAAATGCCTGGCTCGTTGCATCGTGACTACAGCACATTCGAGTCCCCATTTGCAGTCATTGAGGGGCCCACGTGGGGGAGAACAAGTCAATGGTCGGATATATGGAAAGGCGTCATGCGAGCCCTCTGCCACGGGTCCCTCGCGCTCGCAAACAAGAGTGTCCGCGATGCGAAGGTTGTGGTGTCTAAATCCCGATCTTGCACAGGCCAAAATGGCTCCAGCAACAAAAGATCAACGGAAGATCTTCAGTGACATTGTCCTGGGCGCCTTTCACAATATAGTCCCGGAAATCCTGATCACGGGGCTCGACGTTGCTTGTCGTGACCCCCCCACCCCCCCCCGGCCCGCTCAGGGCGATCCATAAAGGCAAAAACAAGACAGTGCTGGCGCCCGTCAACCGCAGCTCGACGGCTGGAGCGTAACCGACGGCGGTTGTAGATAACCGACGGCAGTGTTTGTCCCTGGGGGCGGCGCCATGCCCCAAATGCCGCGGTACATGCCACGCCAAGACATCCCTGTTCCCCTGTGCCTTCGCGCGCACTTTGCATACTGCAGACCCCCAGTGGACAGCATATCTGCACTGCACTGCACCACGTCAGCATTTGGGGCTGGCGGTTACATGCCGATGCAGGAGTAACACGAGTACCCTGACACGCACAGTCCTCCTTTCACAGCCAACACGCACAGAAAAACAGCACCTGACCTCCGCAGAAGCGCCTTGCGTTTGGTGGTCGACGTCTCGGAAAAAGTGCCTACAGAGCACAACGCCGCATGGGGGGCCGCCTGTGTGCCTGCGGCAATCCCAGACGCCAAAAGGGTCGTGGTAGTGGTAGCCCCCCGCCCCCTCAAAAGGCAGGTGGAGAAATGGGGGGGGGGGGGCGCCGGGAGAAGGCCGGCCGTCCCTTTTTTGTGGCGGTGGACGGGGACCCAATGGGGTGGGGGGTCAGGCGGTTGGAGAAAGAGGGGAATGGGGGGTTGGTAGCGTGAAGGAGGAATGCAACATTCCTCTCCATGAGCTCGCTCCTCGTGCTGTGCTACTGCACCGCATGCTTCGGCCGTCATCTCACGCCAACCCTCTTCCACGTAGAACACCACCATCACCAACACCATAAAGCGATACCGCAACATATGCAGCAGCACAAAACGCCATTCCGACAGAAACAACCACTTTCAGCCGGGAACGACCCCTTTGTGCGAAAAAAACAAACCCTTTTCCGCCGTAAGCGACCCCTTTCCGCCGAGGTGTTTTGGGGCAAAAAGGTGTCATTTCCGACTCAAAGGGTCGTTTCCGGCTCAAGAGGGGGTCTTTTGGGTCTGAAACGGATCGTTTGGGGCGGAAAGGGGTCGTTTGGGGCCGAAAGGAGTCGTTTGGGGCGGAAAGGGGGTTGTTTCCCGCGGAAAGGTCATTTCCGGGGGAACGGGGTCTTTTGGGGCGGGCGCGGGAGGCGGGGGGCATTGGACCTACTTCCTCCCCTCCCACAAAGGGCTGCCGTGACCAAAGCCCTGGTCGACCCGCCGACAGGGGTCCTCAGGGGGCTGCGGGGGGAATACCCAACATCAATCAGTCAAAATGAGGTTTTGGTGAAGAAAGATGAAAGAACAGTGGCCAAAACCAGGTTTGGTGCACAAAAATGGTCAATGCACGTGGGACGGTATCAATGCACCTGAGAGTGAGGGCGGAAATTATTCTGACAACGGCGTTGTTCTCGCCAGGGGGCGGGCGGGGGGGTTATTCTATCAACTATATAACTTCAATCTGAACCTCTAAGTACCACCAGCAGTCGCATGCGCCCACAGCCGCAGCAAAGCGGTAGGGGGAAGTACTGCACTATTTTTCGATTCACTGCAGACTGATGCAACGGCTGTTGGCAGGACCTGGGCAAGACTGAGACCTGTGTCAGTGACCAGACACCGACGTCGCCAGTCTGCCAACCCAAAACCCCCACTGGCGAACGGCTAGTCAGCGTTCGGTGCTGTCCCTTGAAATGCCAAAACACGACAAAGCATTGTGGGTGGAACACCCAGGGTGACGGCATGCCTGATGGTGTATTCTGCAAGAGAGCGCAATATCGAGTACTGTCTGCGGGCCGCGTGAATCTCGAAGGAGCCGAAGCGGATCCACGTGGGGGCCATCCTCATCACAATGGCACCTGCAAACGATGGCACGATGCGTTGCCCATCCCACCTACTGCACCGGGTGAGTCACCCCATATCCCTCCTGCTCTTGACATCGGCGGCGCGCGTCGGAGGGATTGCAATTCTCCACATGGTTCGCTATGCCGGTCCGTATTGCGGTTGTCCCTGTGTTTGCCTTGTTGCCGTCGCGGCTGTGGCTGGGTTCGCCCAGTCCTGTGACATCCGAGGCAAACGCCGAGGGCACTGATCGTGGGATAGTGCCAGGAAATGATGCTGTGACACGAGACCTTCCAGCCAATTGCTACGCTGCGCGAAAATCAATTCTTTTTCTTCGTTCCAGAATTGCGCTCACCACCAAAATTTCCGTGCATTATATTGTTGTGCCGGGCTTGTGCCAAATCCCGTGTGCCCGTCTGCGCGTCCTCCCGTCCGCAAGAAACGCCTCGCTGCTATTGGCCGACTCCACACACCGCCATCGCTAAACCGCCCAACCGGGCGTCAATTAAGCGGACAGCGGTGCGATGACTGACCATTGTGCTGATCATGGGAAGCCCTCGTTGGCCTGGGGAACTCGCTGACTTAAAGCCTGATGGTATCCACGAGCCCACTCCACGAGTCAAATACTGACCGCGGTCACTCCAGAGAGGCATCCATCAAGTGATCCAGCCCAAATGGGCATCAATGGCACAGCAGGCTGCCTGGTCTATCGCGGGGGCCAAAATGGGAAGCGTCCTTTGTTTAATTCAATGCACGTGTGACCACATCAGTGCACGTGTGACCACATCAGTGCACGTGGGACCACATCAGTGCACGTGGGACCACATCAGTGCACGTGACTCTGACCCCGGAGAATCCAGGCTCTAAAGTCAGTACACAATGTACAGCATCCTCTGGTGGACCCCCGGGTACCAACAGAGTCAAAGTCATCGGGCTGGTGGTGGTGGGGCGCTTGGTATATACCCGGTACAACTACAAGCACCATTTTTCACTCAGGCTGGACATGTCTGGGTGGGGCATGCCTCTCGCCCTTTCAACACTGGGCAACTGCCCGAGGGGTCAAATTCCGATACCCATAAGAACCATACATCTGAGACAACGTCCAACACACAACTGAGACAGTCTTGCTCTCTCCAAGCGAGCGTATGCAGCACGCGCGGGCCGATGTGCCGTTGAGTCCCCCTGTCGATGGGCTCATCTGCTCACGCGGCACTCTGCCGTCAGGGGTCGCAAGACCCGGCGTGCCCACTGTGCGCGTCAACTCTGCTCTCTGGTTCCGACTTGGCGCCCATGGGGCGGACGCCTCGTCCGAAAAAGTGGATGGATGGAGCTTCGGGCCACAATGAACAACGGGTACCTACTCAGTTCGCCCGCGGCCATGAGCGCAGCGCGAGTGCGAAGAACACAGCGGAAAGTGGGAAATGGTAGGGAATACTGCGGCCTTCCCCCCAGCCCCCAATGTCTGCAGCCCAGGCCAACGGTCCAACGGGCTCAAAAGACACCAAACCGCATCCCGTTCTCCGACGTCCACAAAACACTGTCGCCCAGGGCCCCGCAGCATGCAACACACCCTGTTCACGGGTCGGTTGTCCGTTGTAGAACTGGTCACGGACGACTCCGTCGTCGGTCATTGTCAGGCCCAGGGCCCGGGATGTTGGGACTCCTGCGGCAGGGCACGGCCGGGCTGAGGCAGGGGCACCGATGCGGAGGGCGGTCTCAGGGGTCAGAGGAACGACCCCCAGGGGGGTGGCGCCCCTGCCTTTGCGCTTTCAGAATCAGACCCAGAAAAGAGCCGTGGTTCCGCTTGCCTGTCTACTGGTCCCCCCGGCTTGTCCCGGCCATCGAACGAGGTACCATCCGTGCCAAAGAAAACACTTGAAGACAAGGGCCCGCAGGGATGCATTGGACGGAGGAGGGGACCAGAGCGGGGTGTCAGCGGCGAAGGCGGTTGGAGGGGATTTGGCAAAGCGGTTCAAAGCGGTTACTGTCGGTTACATATACCGTTGGCAGAGGAAGCAAGGCAAGGGAGAGAGTGGCTGGGCTGCAGGCCCCGCCCACGGACGGGGGAAGGGGGTAGCCCCCTGCCTTTCAAATACATCCCAGAAAGAGGGGATGCAAATATTTGAGAAGCCTTCAACGCCGAGAAGCAAAAAAAGTGTAACCGCAGCCCACACCGAAGTGTAAGCACACCGACAGATGTGATACGCACTGTTGAAGGGTGGGAGACAGTGTGACCAGGCCAAGGCCACAGAAGGGCGACAACGGAGCCCCCCCAAACTTAACCTTTCCTGAATGAAAAAAGAAACAGATCGTGTCTGCACTCCAAAATCGAGACCGCTCCCTGTCAGTGGGCCCAAAAGGCCCAAACAAAATATACCGCTTCGTCATAGAAAACCCTGAGACAATTGCCAACAACCGTCCACTGATAGTCGACTGAACATCAACCGTCGACGGTTGGCAATTAGCCGCCGGCGGTGGGCGGTCAGCCGCCGGTGGCGGTCCCATGCTTTCCTTCAGTCAAAAAAAAATACAACTCCTGTTCCTCCGCGGGACCCGTGAACTTGACGGGGAACGGGGTTGCAAAAGTGGCCGTGTCGTTCAGCGGAAAATACCGAAGTATTCCATTTTCAGAAAAGCGTTTGAAGAACAAAGGGCCCGTCCCCCTCCCCCCCTGTGTCCCACCGCATCGTCGGCGCACGCCTTTGAGTCCTCACCCAGAGTCCTGGGGCGCCCCATTCCACCAGCTCCGCCGGAAGCACATACCTGCGGCTGCCATGAACTCGGAGGCCAGAAACTCGCGGACAGAGGACCGCAGGACCGCCCGTCCATCCCCCTGACGGGCGTAGGGGGTTTTGCCACCTCCCTTGACCTGCAGTTCCCAAACCTGCGAGCGCGAGACGAGGCTTAGGACCGGGTCCGACACGAGGGAGCACCAGACGCGCTTTGAAGCGGCAGGTCGGGATCAGAGGGGAGGATGGCAGGGGGGGGATCGGTTGCTGAACAAAACGGCACAAAATCATTTCTTGTACAAAATTTGATGTTTCCCCTGAGGACCTCTGTGTTGGACCATGTGCATGTGCATGTGCATGTGCGTGCGTGTGTGTGGGGGGGTGCCTTTCATAAGTATCAGTGGGGATGGCCATTAATTCGCCTTTCTCTCCAGCCCCCTCCCTGCATCTAAGCCCCAGCCCAACAACGTGTGGGAACAACTTGTGGAAATGAGACACTTCTCTTGATATGATGTCGGTGGGAGGCCTATGGGGCTCAAAAACCCATCTGCTTGTGGTGTTAATTCGTGCACAGTCCCCTGGCGTACACCGGTGCAGGGTGGCGCACAACCACAGTGCTCCATCACAATGCCATCGTGCACCAAATGCAGGATGGTGCACGACCGTTGCGCATCATCCATGCACGCACGATTGCAATGTTGCTGGCTCTCGCTTAGTGGTCAGGCCCGTCGTGTCTCTCAATACTTCAGGGACAGGCCAGGTGCTGCTTGTGTGACAATGCTCCCGTGCTCGAGGAAGGAAGATGCGTTCTTATGTATGGCGTGTCAGCCGAAAGTGACTGTTTGAGAGGCTCGGTAGTTGCTGGGGTCCCATCCCCGCTGCTGCTGCTGTTGCCTCTATCGGGATGTCTGAATGGTACCTAATTGGACTGCTGGGTGATCCACCTGCTCATTTCCATGCTGGTTGGGCTCTGAAGGAGGGCGGACCCTGGGGCCGCAGCAGGTGTCTGGAACCATCACTCCGATATCGAATTGTATGGAAGCAAAAGAAAACTGGAAATTGGAATGATGTGGGGGCGGGCTACAGGCGGACTCATGAAGGACGGGTTGGATGGGTGACGAGCTGTCACTTTGGGCAGGGATGGAGCATGGGCGGTGGTGCACGATGGTATTTTGGTGTCATCGGGCGTGTCACCACCGCAATCGGTCATCCACTGAACACGGCCCATCGGGTGCCCCTTAACTGCCTCATGAGCACTGCCAGAATGTCCCTTGAAACCCCTTGACTGCCGCCATGCGCCGTTCCCATCTCAAACGCATTTGCACGATTCGGCCGCTGGCGCACTTCTTGCGAAGTCCTGGTGCCCCCCGTACCTGACCTGTGCTGATCCGGATCTGCATAATTGACATGGCGCGCCCATCGCCCAATTGGCCGGCCCAGTGTCCGAACTGATGACCTCCGTAGCAGTGGCTGAATGGGACTGTGGACGGATGCAATAGGAATCCCGCCATGATCTTCGCGATGTCCGTCCTGTTGGCCTGCGACTCCTGTGGAACATCGGCAAACGGACAACGTGTGCACTGACCGGCACGTTGGAGCCGAAGAGTGAATGAGGGGCATACGCAGCTGCTGTGCATTCGGAGTGGTTGTCGTAGAGGAAAGACTCTGAGTCGACTGTGCAACCGTGTACATCCGCTTTTTTGGGCTCGAGGGATGGGACGAAATATCCTTGTGACGTCCGACTACCATCCCCCAGCAGCTGTCGTTTACGCGTTGTCCCAAGAAACGCAGCCATGTGCTCCAGAAACTGGGCTTCCTAGATATTCAACTGGGGGGGTGGTCAGAGCATCCCGACCCCCCCTCCCCCCAAGTACCACGATGATGTTTGCCAATCGTAAATTGCCAATGAACTCTTGAAAATGTTATCTTAGAGTACCCAAATCCTTCATGCCCCCAAAGGCAGATGAATCCAAACCAAATACAAATGGACCGGTTTCGACTTTCCTCAGGTCCTCATCAGCTGAAAGGAGTGAACAGTACAATCAGATGTAAGTGCGGTGGCCGCATTTGTGTTGAGGGGTTCATGGCCCACGGTCATCTCTGGGAAGGGTTGGAGGCAGGGAGGGAGGGGGGGAAGGAAGGTATGCAAAGAGAAATCTTCCGGAGCCTTCTTTGTCATCCAGGTAATCATGTTCTTGATGGAAAGGAAAGTGCGCGCCATGAGGAAATGTGGCGCGCGCCAACAAAATCAAAGCGCGCGTTTACGATGGCGCACGTTAAAGGAAAAAAAGCAGTTGGTGCAGTCTGCAGACCTCCTCCTGGGTATTTGCCGCATGAGCGCTGGATTGGATATTGAGGGAGGGGCAGCAGAGGCAGAGCACAACTGTAGGTAGGGGCAGGGGTAGGGGTAGGGGCACGGGGCACCGCTAAAGCCATCAAATCGTGATTCCTAGCAATGCACCGGAGGCTCACACAGCCCGCAAGCGCAGTGCATGTGCAGAAAGGAGCGCTGAGTTCCAGAGGCCTGCACAGAAATGTGAGGAAATGTGCAACTCGGTCCAACTCCCCCATTCAGCGGTGGGGTGGGCGGGCTGGGGCCACACATGGTCCGGATGGGAGGACATGCGGCGCAGCCTTGCAGGGGGTTCTAGTTCTGCCTTGCAGCATCCCACCCACCTCCTGAGCACCTCCTGACTGATCACGCTGTGCCCCTACCCAAAGGGGTGCAGAAATATGTGATGTGGTATGGATATATGCCCCTTTTGGAGAGGTCAAAAATGACGGCCGTGACGCGCGCGCACGTGCACACACATACACACACGCGCGCGCACGCATGCACGCACACACACACACACACACACACACACGCGCGCGCGCGCGCGCATACACAGTGGCCTTGTCCAGACCTGCAATTCCAATAAGTCTGCAGCCTCACGGCTGAAAGCTACAAGCTCGACAGTGGAATACTGCGTGGGTAACACCAGAGAGGATACGGCGTTGTACACCTGCCGCACGTAGTTTCCTGTGGACGAAGGGGAATGCCTGCTTTGAGCAGGTGCCCCAGGGGCAGCAGCTGCAGCACCTCGTGCTGCTGTCACAAAGCCGCCGGTCAAGCCGTCGGCTGGAGATTATGGGAAAACGAAACCAAACAACTCCAGGACGGAAACAACTCCAGGACGGGACTCTCAAACTGGAAACATGGTGAGGTGCGGTGGGGTGTTCGATTCCCTCCCTCTGATTGCCACCAATCCCCTCTGAGGAGATAAGAGGGGTCAGCGAATGGCGTGCCCCGAGCCCTGCACATGTTGTCGCCCAGGGGCAGTCGTGGGAACAGAATCGGCAGAGAGCAACAACGCAGGACATACGTTGTTCAGGATCCACGGGCAGCTCTTGGAGTATAAAATTGTCTACTTGCAGTTGTTCCCAGGTGCGCAATGGACTGGCCTACAAATGCACGAAACACACCCCATGTATCCCTTGTGCGGGCAGATATATGAATGCACGCGCACAGGCCCAACTCAAGGATTCAAATGAAGTCCACACAGAGTCAAGTCATCGACGGTTGAAGCTGGCAGTTAGTGGAGCCGCTCAGTGTGCATTGCGGCAACCACTCACATCGTCACATAGTTGTCGGGCCAACCTATAAGCCCAATAACGATCACTTACCCTATTCCACACACTTGAACGCGCTCGCAGGTGCCGAACACCACGACGTGTTTATACTGTTGTCCCGAAGTGGACCAGACATCCCCGCCCCATCCCCTGGATGCACATGGCCAGGGTGGAACACAGCCAACATGCTCTGATTGACAGGATGACTGAAATCCCAGAATCGAAAAACGAGGTGGCAGATTGCCACTTAACACATCCAAATCACAAGGAGCTGTGTGCTGGACACCACTTCATGCCCTCTTCCGTTACCACCGGCTGTCATCCGTCATGGCTCACCGTGTCCACTGGCGAACCCCAAGAGGTTGATGCCAACGGTGCGCAGAGCCCTATGCGGGCATCACGCACCCTGTCCTCCGACAGGCAATCTAAGAAGCCCCAACATGACATCCTGGAACCCTATACACTGCACAGCAACCACAGCATGGGGGATGGTTCTTTGTATTCCCCACTTGTAGACTCGTAGCCCACTTTCATGACTCAATTAAGAGCAAGGCGTCGCACAGTGTATTCGTAGCACTCTTGCTGCTAATCTCAGCTGATGCAACAATGGCATTTTCATGCAGCTCCTTCCTCACAAATGGTTATGGATCCCCAACCAATGTGCGAAGAGGAGGGAGAATCATAAGCCATCAAAAAACTATGCAGGGAAATGTAAATTATGTGAAATATGTGAAACTTACACCCTTCCCCCTTCCCAAGCTATGGGGGTGCCCACAGCCTGCGGCCGCCTGCGACCGCTTAAGAAAATTTTGGTACACGTCTACGGATGGCATAACCCATACACTCCCTCCCCCACTCCCTCCCCCACTCCCTCCAGCCCGCCCGGCCTCCCTCCCTCCGTCCCTCCAAGTGTACAATGTATTAACCCATTGAAGGAAAGACATATCACAATTGTCTCTTGCACTAAATAGTAGCATTGGCAATGGCTTGTAGCCTCATTGTCAACACAAGTGGTTGGAGGCAGGGAGCCTTGGCCTTTTGCCGCTTGGCACGATCAACACGCACCTGGTTAGCTTCCATTGGATCTGTCGCTTGCCCCTTTTGTTTGGCCGCCTTTTGTAGGATCTTGCGCGTGCGCTCATCCCTGTCTTTTCGAACATTCAAGATGCCTTGCAACGCTAGCGACCTTGAGACGGCCTGGTGGTCATTGTATCCCTCTTCCTCGGGTGCTAGACGATGGCCATGAAAAGAACGCAAGACGCGGGCAACCACCGGTGGCACATCAAATTGTGAAGCCACTGGAGGATACCCATTTTTGCGACAGGCTTTAACATGAAGGTCACAAAATACTTTTTGGGCCTCACGGGCATGATGACGGACGGCAAAAATGGGAATAGGAACCGATTTGCCATGGCAACAAAATTTGGTCCTTTAGACCCCATCGTCACTTTTTATCATAATCATGACGTCATCTGCCTATGCAACGGTTACTTTCGGGTGCAAAACTCTTTTTTTCAGTTAAAATCAAAATGTGGTGAAAACTACTTTCATGGCAAAGAGCACAAGAAAATATTTGCGTAGAGGGGTCACAACCCATAGTACACTTGTGTGGAGCCCTCAAAAGGGGGATTTTGGCCAAAAAAGGGCATCTCAAGCGCTTGCAACTGCCTGCGACGGTGGGCACCCCCTATGTATGTATGACCAAGGTCAGCCCATGCGTGTGGCTTTGATCAGTGCCCTACGTTATTGGTTGTCCATGTGGGGAGGCCAAAAATGTAAAAAGGGCACATGTGAACTCTCCTTGTCAAGGCCGTGGTGGCGCCTTGGCCCCCTTGGCAGTGGTTTGGCCATAGGTTGCACTTGCTTGTTTGGGGGGATGGGTTTGAAGTTTAAGACACTATTTGGACAATTGCTCCAATATGTTGTTTGGTTGAGGGCTAACTGTGGTTTCTTTGCATCCTCCACATCAAAATGCACAAGTTGGCCATTTTCACTGTTGACTGAGGTGACAACATGTTGGAGCAAGACCGTGCACCATAATTCTGTCTTTGGCCACTTGTTTCCAAAAATTGATGGAAATGTGACCCAGAAGGGTTCTCAGACCTTGAAAAAGGGATTTTGGCTGGGCACACCCTGAGGTCGGACCCACCACTCGTGGAACGGATTTAAGGGGCTACCGCCCCCCTGTAAACACACTCATATGTGATCGGGATATCTATGCATCAGACGCCTGCTACTAGGATGGTTTAGCAAGTATATGCAAATGAAGGAACGTGGTCAGGTTGACAATGGAGCACTGATTCCATAAGCTGCCCAGCGCAGAAAGAGCATTTGACCCTACACCTACGGTTTTCGCCTACCCTTTGCTGTTCCTTCATATTCAACCGTTCACGAAACCTTGTTGGCATGCAAGGAGGGAAACTGGTGGTGGTCGTCACACCCAAGGCCAGAGCCTAGCCGGCGACCACCGGAACTTCAACACATCGGTGAATATACCCCAAATCAAATTGCAAATTGCAAATCAGAAGGCCCTTTCATGCCAATCTGAGAAAGGTTGGACATTGCTTACCTCCGGGACGAATTTTTCCCGCCCCGGCACCAAACAGTTGCAAACCCGGGATACCCCCCTCGAGGCGAAAACACCCATACACCACACCTGAGCCTAGGGCGACTTTGTTCAGGGGGTCGGGCATCCGCTCCTTCGCACCCATGGCAGTTGAAATTTACCTCAAGCCCTTCGCAACAACCCAAGGAAACCACTGACCCAACTCTACCCACTCCCAGCTATAGTCTAAGGGCCCTGCATAAGGCCTGCGTCGCAAGGCACACACTGTGGTGATACTTTGTCCGGAAGTTGCTGTGAAAGCAGGATCGAGACAAACGTCCACCTCTTGGTCCCCTGAAATGCATTGCCGATTGAAGGACTGTGCAAACGCAAGATAACAAGGTTGACGACAAGGTGAGCGGGCGTTTTCTCAAATGCACATGAATGAACAAAGAACCGTATGGAACTAGTGGCATGATAGTCGACGAGTGGACCAACAGTCCAACATTTCAATGTTGAGAGCACAGGAGAGGATGCTGGTGCATACCAGTGGCAACTGCTGTGGGTTGTGGCGACAGATATGTGGCCTCCATGGAGCCACACAAACAAGCCCCAGTGCCGTAAGGACCGCCGTCGCAGGCACAACCCGTCGTGCAGTCACAAACCTTCTGGCACAGTGACCCGTAGTAGCCTGGGCTGCATGCCTGAGAGCGGGTGAGACTGGGCTCAGGGTTGGCAGACAAACTATGCACATGCATCCCATTCCACCCCTTGAGCTTGGCCTTTGCCGAAGATGGTGCAACCTCCCAAGGCCCTTAGGGGGGTGATTACATCTCTAGTAGCAGGGTGGTATAGGGTGCACACACACACACACACACACACACACACACACACACACACACACACACACACACACACACACACACACACACACAAGAAGAAAGCACTTCTCAAATGGCCACCGATGACGATCAAGACCTGGTAGGGGGATGCTGGCACGGGCTGTCCCAATGTGGTCAATTCGGTCACGTAGTTGCTATTACTGGTTGCCCACACCGCATACGGCTTTTGCAGCCCCAATGCCAGAAAGATGACGAAGGTACTGCAAACGGAAACAAAACCCATGGCATCTGTAGACACAAGGGCATGCACTGAGACCTGTGTATGCACACCGGGGCTTGGGTGTGTGTAGGCACTGGGGCTTTGTGTGCACACCAGGGCTTGTGTGGTGCATGCACACCGGGGCATTTGCTTTTGCATGTGCACCAGCGCACCGAGGCCTGTGCAACACAATACAGAACAATGACAATGTGTGCGCAGTCGCCTGGGCATGTGTGTGTGCAACGCAATGCCTAAGGCAATGAGCAAAAGCTCCACAGTGTCAAAAAGACATAACCTGCAATTCAGTAGCATAGAAGTTGTTGACTGCAAACAGACAAACGTGCACAGGACCTGTGCACTCACAAGCTGCATGTAATTTAACAACAGAGTTTTCGCTTAGACTCTTGAAAGACAACTGGCACCAAAAACTCTGATCCTGTGTGTGTGTGTGTGTGTGTGTGTGTGTGAAACGCAATGCCACAGGCAACAAGCAAAAGCTCCACAGTGTCAAAAAGACACAACCTGCAATCAGTGATAAATAGTGGCAAAGGGGCCCACAACGGGGCATTAATGTACCAATTTAGGGTTTTCACTTCTACTCTTGACAGACAAACGGCATGAATATTGTGATGACTCCTGTATGTGTGTGCACCCGCCACCCCTGCCCAGAGCTACAGCCATGGACGTTCCCTCCAAGGCCCACTGCTTGAGAGTGTGATAGTCGCACAGAGCATGCAAACCTATGTCTGTCAACCTACATTTCAAGGGCAAATACAACCATTTGTAATGCTTATACCCGAAACCCAGGACAGGGGCTTTGACGTTTTGGTCGCGGCACTGCGTGCTGTTGCATAGCTGTAAGGCCTTATGTACAATGCAGGGATCATAGACTGCAGTACAAGGGCACAATTTGGCGACCAACGGTCCCACAATCCTGGACTGAAAAACGGTTCTACAAGGGGTACTCCCTTCATAGTTAGGGTCAGTGTGTGGTGCACATCACAGAACATTCGCCCCAGTTCAAAAACTGGCCCCCAGGTTCCCATTTGAAGGGAACTTGGTATAGCATGTGTTGAAAAACCTCAATGAAATGACACACAACGGTCAAAATGTTGTCAGGGATGTTGTAGAAGCCCAGGTATGTGTTGTCCATATACTTGGTGAACAGCACAGCTGCGGAGGCATCCTCTAGTGATGGCTGTGTGGCTGCCTCCGCTATCATACAACGCATAGGCTAAATATTTCAAAAACAGTTACGCAAAAAAAATGCTGCCTTCTAGGGGCTGACTGTATGATAGGACCCAGGCGTCCTTCACGATGGGAATCCCAAAGCACGAGTGTGTGTGCACTGGGGTGTGTGTGTGTGTGTTTGCCCCGCCGGGACACTTGGCGTGTGTGTGGGCACCAGGGCCTGTGCGCACTAGGAATCTCGGGGAAGACTAAGGGGAAAGACGGTGCAATGACAAACAAAGCTTCATCAGCAGAAATTCATTTCCAAATAGAGTAGTGGGGTATCACAGGACTGCAAGATAGGTATGAGTGAAGCCGGGGCTCTAGCCAAAAAATGGCTGAATACCCTATTCTACATCAGGTACATAACATCCTCCCGCTGGCACTTCATGGCTGCGTACATGCCCACAGTACGGTCTCCGGGGGGTTCTAGAGGACAATGCTAGGCAAAAGGCGGCGCAGCAAAGCAACGAAAACCTTCTTCAGCAGGACATGTTCCCGAAAGGCTGGATAGGGAGATGCAGTGCACTGTGTGCACACAGGGTGCTGAAATTTAGCCTGAACTGTGGTCCTATGCTGCCCTCACCTTGTCCTTGCCTGTGCCCTTTCTGGATCTCTTCGCCCTCGGAGTGGGGTGCCATCCACTCTTGATGGGTCCTCAGCCTATCTACTTCCCCAATCCATGCACATATGGGCTGCATCGTTAGCGGAGCACACATGTTACACCTGGTCATCTATTTGTCCTCATCATATGTCCTTGTCACTCCCCATCTCCTCGTGCTGATGCTTCCTTTTGGTTTCATGCATGCCATGATCCGCCCTGCACTGCGCTCCAGCACTGATTCTGTCTGTGGGCTCTGGCCTTATAGGCTGAATACCCGACTGTACACAGTCCATAGCACTCCCAGTGCAGTACTGATTCTGTTTGTGGGCTCTGGCCTTACAGGCTGAATACCCGACTGTACACAGTCCACAGCACTCACAGTTCACTATGTCGTTGATATATTCAATGTGTCATGCATTATCTGCCCAAGGACCCGGATACAGCACCCTGTTTGCTGTGGTGCCCTGTGATATCGTCGTGCCACTCTCTGAGTGCCGCCTTTCGTGTTCATCCCTACCACAACATTTCAGTGTTGTTGGGACTGGTGCCCGCTCACTCAGTGGGCCAGTGGATCAACATGGACCTGAGCCATAGATGCAGTGCAACATAAGTAACTGATGGAAGGAAGAGCCTACATATGGAGCAGCGGATAAAAAATAGTGAACAAATAACTGACAAAGAAATTTGTAGACGAGGCAAATTGCAGACAAAGCAAATTACATCCCCGCCCCTACACCGTACCCAACAAGAGGATGTATGATGCAAAAAGATACATACACGTGGTGCTGTCCTCGTGTCACTTACGGCGTCGATGTTGCTGGCCCTGAGGGTTGTGCAACCTTGTCCGTCTGTCCAGCCCGTCCATCGTAGTGGAGGCATGCACAGGCACTCAGACAAACCCAGCAATCTTGTTACTCCGCCCACCGGTAACAGCGGCAGCTGCTGCAGACAAGGAAAGATCATGCAATTAAGGGGACACGGCGGCCAGGGGAAGTATGCCATTGGGGAAGGGGGGGGGGGCGGGCTGGCGGCCCACAAGCCACTCGCAAGTGCCTAATAGTCCCAAATCGGGATCAATTGTGCTGAATCTAGATCAATAGTCCCAACTCAGGATCAGTTGTGCCCAAATTGGATTAATTTCAGGATCAACTGTGCCAAGTCTGGATCCATCTAGGACTATCGGTCCAAACTGGGCACAATTGATCCCTATTCGAGACTATTGATACAGATTGGGCACAATTGATCCTGATTCGGCACCGTGGAGCCAGACTGGGGCTGGTGAAGAACAGCAGGTGTGCACAACACGAAGAAAACTGCTCACAAATGCTTTTGCAGTGCACTGTGGGCAAGCTGTGCAGGTAAGGGACACCAGGGCCTATGTGTGCACACCGGGGCTTGTGTATGTGCAAGCACTAGGGCTTGTGTAAGTGCACCAGGGCCTCTGTGTGGGCACCGGTCGATTCAAAACTGTTGGGGTGTACTTTTGGTGTTTTGAATTTTCAGATGCCAAGTAAAGATCGCCGGCCCTCATCGAAGGGCTGCTGCACTTTGGTGATGCAGATCATCTTGATCCAGAATGGGCACAACTAATCCTAATTGGGGACTATTGATGCAAACTGGGCACAACGATACGGCAACAACAACAACAACAACAACAACAACAACAACAACAACAACAACAACAACAACAACAACAACAACAACAACAACAACAACAACCATTTGTAGAGCACGGGGCTTTGGTACCACCCCAATCCTGTTTGTCAGTCCGTCCCACCCGTCTACCTGTGCATCCGTCCTGCCCGTCTATCTGTCCTGCCCGTCCGTCCGTCCTGTTCGTCCACACCTCCTGCCCGTCCATCCGTCCTGTCCGTCCGTCCAGCCTGCCCGTCCATCCGTCTTGCTTGTCCATCTCGCCTGCTTGTGCGCCCCATCCGTCCATCCATCCCGCCCGTCCCTCCATCCCGTTCGTCCGTCTGTCCCACCTGTCTGTCTCTCCTGCCTGTCTGTCTGTCACGCCTGTCCATCCGTCCCGTCCGTCCGTCCTGACCGTCCATCTGTCCGTCTTGCCTGTCTGTCCTTCCCGTTCGTCCGTCCATCCTGCCCGTTTGTCTACCCCGTCCGTCCATCCGTCCCCTTTGTCTATCCCTCCCATTCGCCCGTCCGTCCCGTTTGTCCGCCCATCTTGTTCGCCTCTCCGTCCCGCCAGTCCGTCCATCCTGTGCATCTGTCCGTCCCGTTTGTCCGTCCTTCCCACCCATTTGTCTGTCCTACCCGTCTGTCCGTCCATCCCCCCAGTCCATCCAGGCAGTGGGTGAGACAAACTGGCGCCCTCCCTGGCACGTCAATCCGGAGACGACATACGGAAAATTCTGTCTATTGAATTCCTACTTGCTGTCTTCAGGTTCAGAGGCTTTTCGGCTTGTGCTCCATTGCTTCACCCACAATGCGTAAGCATAGCAGCAACACACAACAAAGCGGTAATACAGCCTGATCTCGGGGAGACTTTGGGGAAAGCGAAAGCAATCACAAACAAAGCTTCATCAACATAAATGCATCTCTGGATGGGCTGCAATGCACTGGCTATGCTGGCACATGTTAGGTCTGGGTGTCATGTCTCGGGTTTGGCATGCACGCACATGTACTCCTACCTCACCCTCGCTCGTACACTGGCTGCAGAAGCAAGCGCACACATCAAAAAAATCCTCACACAAGCAAAATGGCCAATCTGCCCTTGAGGCTAGTGCGAAGAAGGTACGTAGTGGAACAGCGTGCAGCTTGTTGCAAGGCGTGTGGTGTGGTATGCACAAACATGTACCCAAGTTCAGTGAGAGATAGACTCTACATACCCTGCAGGGGCTTACTAACACCTTCTGTGCCACCTTTGAGACGCATTCCCCGCCTCCTTTACGGTTCACCCCACTTGTGCCTTGTTTGCTCAGCCTTGCACCCGTTGGCCCCGCCCCGCTCTCTTCTGCTTGTTTGCTCACTGGTCGCACTGTCTCATGTGCTGGTGACTCCTATGTCTCTAGTATCGCATACCACAGTAGATCATCGACTCTTCTCGCTTTGAAAAGTGCCTGCCTCCACCACCGTTTGGGGTATCGGTGGAAGCCCATGCCGCACAACTGGGAGCGAACATTTGCTGCGAGATCATTGGTCGGCAACACATGCCATATCGACTTAAGGACAATAGAGGGTAATTGTGAGTGCCACACAATTCTCGCATTGGGCGACTCTCTACTTACCCACCGGGACCACTCAGCAGGGTTCATGGGACCAGAGGTCTCTATGGTGCACAGGTGTCCTTGTAGACCAAATTTGTGCCTCCTACCAGGTCACTTGATCTATGTGGGCCTCCCAAAGTAGATCACGATTTGGAACTGAATGAAATGCCGCGGATTTTTGGACATGACCCCAAACAAATACAGAACCAGCATCCCTCCCTGTGTGCACCCTGGTCCACCCATGTTGACCACCATCTGAAGACATTTGGAAAGAGCAAAACTTGAGCATGAAATTATGGGCAACATTGTGCACCCACTGAGTACTGCTTGAAAACAACCTCTAAGAGGCAAAACCACTCGTCTTTGTGCACCGAATAATGCCTCTGAACAAAGTCTGAGCAAGGAATCTTGAACTTGACACTGACTGGGCAGACTGCAAAAGCTGCAGAAAAGAGCATACAATGCAGGAACGGATGTGTTGGGATGCAGGGTTCTCAGGAGTTGATCACTATGGCTGTCAGACACTGCAGCAATGCACAGGCACGTGGGTGGCGCAATGCACTGCAGAAGAAATGAGCAGAAAAAACCTGCCTCTGGACAAAGTCTGAGCATTACCGGCACATATGCTACAAAGGGAAACGTGAGGGAAGAACCGGAAGCCAAGCCTATTGGGGGTCGATGGGGCGGCCAGGAAGCCAGCGCAGGCTGCAGCTGCAGATGGCGGTCGCCATCATCCGCAAAATCGAATTCGGCCCCCATCAGGCAGAGACACATCAGTTGCGCACTCAAGAAACCCCCTATGGGGACGCCTTTGGCCTGCTGACGCAAGACGACACCTTGCAACAATTATGATCATTGCTTATTCTTTGTGCTACTTTGTATCTGCTCCTCTCTCTCCTTGTGTGTGTTGTTTAAGACGTGTCTTGCGCTTTCGCATATCCTTCTGAATCATGTGTCACACATCCTGATGCTTCTCGGCACCCTGGGGCGAATTGCCTTTTTGCACATGGCGGTTTCCCACCCAAATCATTCATGAATGCGGCCAACGGTCCGAAGTTTTGCCCTACTTGTGTTATTTACATGCTCATATATCAGGCCTAGGTGTTGCCACTACCTTAAGGTGCCAAAGGCTAGGCTTCTTCAATGTGGCATGGGTGATATACACAAGGTGAGTCACGGACCACGGTCTGCAAGTTGAGCGTGCTGATGCATTGGGGGGCGAATTGCCTTCCCATGCCCTGGGCTCATAGTTTTGGGATGGGGCTGACCAGCCCCGCCCTGCCCTGTCTCACCCAGTAATAAAGCGCAGAGGCATAATTGAAACAGACCGAATCAGAAAATGTTAGGCAGTTTTTGCAGGCCCCTTGGGGGCATGATGATGGCCTCCAGTCGCGCTTTTTGCGACATAGTGCATTGTTCTGCGTACATCCCAAGCAAGTTGACCTGTGACGCCACTCAAACAATAAGCAGCAACAGTCATAGGGGGGACGTAGCAAAGAGAGAGCAATGGTCCGTTCTCATTGATTGAATGCCCCCTCCATAGGCACTTTCAACCTTGAGTCCAATTATGTGTGTTTTTCAATAAAGGTGCATTCCACTCTGTACAGTGGGGAGGGGAGGTCACCCTTGTTGAAGTTTCACCCATAACCTGAGATTAAAGTCGTCCATGCATAGAGGAGGAACGGTGTCAAGTGAACCATCACACCGGTGGCTGAATAGCCATCCTTGGCACTCCTCCGGCCTTAGAGGTTGACTATGGCACCGCTGTGTGAAAAAGTTGCATGTGCTGTGTGACCACGCCATAGGCAGCAAAAGGGGGGGGAGCGGCAGGTCAATGGTGCCTCAGCCTACAACCCCATTACACCAAAACCTCCTTTTTAATGGAAAACTAAAGTTTTGGGATGGGGCAGCCCAGCCCTTCCCCACCCTACCCAACATGTAGGTGCAAGCCACATTTTGATGGCAAAAGCAAACAATGTTCACATTTGCTTATCTCCCTCCCAAGCAACCTGTGCAGAATTGGTGCAAACCCCCCCCCCTTGTGACCTGTAGAAAGGGACCTGATCTGTGAGTTATACCCGTAAAACTTACGTCCCTGTGGCCACACACCCAAAAGCCAACTTCCAAACTTGAAACATGGGCCATGACCACATCCAACCCATCATGTCTCAAGGAGATGGCACGAAATCAATGCTTCAATGACATTATAAGTAGCTCACCTAGTACATAGACACCTGAAAAAGACATTCCCAGTGTCTCAACCTTTCATCTGCCAAAAGTTTTGAGAAAATCTCAACACTCTGCGTGTCGCGCTCCAGCTAAAGTCGGGAAACCCCAGCTTTTAGATAACCGCGTGTTGGACTGGAGCGAGACGTTGCGGCGCAGAAAGCTGGCTGCCCGCGCTTTTCGCTAGTCCCCCCAAACGCAAAAAAACACGCACATTGGATTCGCACCGCCGCAATGCTCCCTCCTACAATCAATATCCTCCCCTTTAACCATGGGCCCAACGACCCAAGTGGCAGATGACTCGGTACGACTGCTTATGAATTTGGCCCCTTTGAGTTTTCTTTTTAAAACACGAGGATGCTGGCAACGCCGGCAACTCCGTGGACTTGCATAGGCACGTTTGACGCCATTGCCACCCCCTAGGGGTTAAGCTTTGATGAAAACTCCACCCACAAAGGTCACATTGGCCATCTCACTCATGATGAGGCATGATGATGATGATGATACGACAATGATGATCTGGGTTCACTTGCAACCACCCAAGAGGTCTGGTATGACACCTCAACAAAATCAAAATGGACAACACACAAATAGTTTGGGCCCCGAAGGATGTTACATGACCTTGTAGGGGTCCATAGGGGCCTATGGGGCCTTCTTGGACCTTTGGGAAGCAGGCAGAAAAGGACACAGACAAACAAACTCACAGTACTGCACAACACTAATACAGGAGTGGCAAAGAAGGAGCCATACTATCATAGTGAAACACCATTGGTGTACTCCCAACACCACCAAAAGGAGCCTCTAATGTGGTGCTCGGCAGTGAAAAGTCCCTTGGCAAGGGTGCCGTAGGCATACTTGGCTCCATAGCACTTGGAAGCACAGTGGGCAGCATAGTGGGCAACAAAGGCACACCTCCCATAGGCATATCCAACAAAGGGGTCCCCAAAGGAACCATATATGAAGTATCCAACAAACTCCCAACAAGTAGAACCCAACACCAATCCAAAGACCAATTAAAGTGTTAGAGACGCGTTTTTGACAACACTCGGGCCGTTCTGCGCACTGCGCCGCATATCACGGTGTGCGCTACGACGAGCTACATATCGTATCTGAGTTTCAGAACAAAAAACGCAAAGAACAGAAGGTCTGTTTCTAACAGGCCTTCTGGCGCTGCGTGCAGGTGACAGGCGGCTGTCACCCACTCGGCGCTGAAACGGGGGGGGGGGGGAATGGGACGGGGGACCCCCGAACACGCGCCCGGCCACCAAAAGTTTAGAAAGGGAAAAAAGGTCAAAATGTTCTGGGGAAACCCCCAAACATCGCAATAGCTATACGGGACGAAGCACCAAGAGCACCGTTTTCAATTGAACATTCAAGAGACTGTGCGATCTTAGTAAAGGGGAATTGCCCTGTTGGGGGGGTGGGGGGGTGCGACATGCCAACAGGTTTAGTAAGCGAAAATGGACATGGTGGGAGGTCCATGTAGCACCTAAGCAAAGAGTGCCGAACGAGGACTCGTGCAACAGGGACGAGGAATTATCCATTGACAACACTCACGGCAGCTAATCCACAGGCCCACATGCATTTCAGGTCGGCATCTCAGGCCCGATGTGCTACGCTGAGGCTGCCCATGGCGACAGTGCTATGCTTGTTGCGTCTCATTCCTTTTCAGTGGTTCCCATGGTGTGTGGGACACATCTTCAGCATGGTGTGATGTGCTTACTACATACTTCGATCATGCTTACAGCTTCATGTTCCATTTTGCGTCATAGCAGAAGGTACTAAAGTGGTGTTCTGGACACGTCTCTGGGATGGTTTGGCATGTGAGAGACCAAATGTTGTGTGTGCTCTGTTGCCCTGTGGTGCTGCAGTACGTGTTTCTTGAGGTCATTCCACACACCCTGGATGAATATGTAGCAGTGTATTATTAATAGCAGCGAATGGAAGCCTGGTGGAGCTGGGAGGGGGAGGGTTGGCATAGGACGTCTGTAGTGTCTCAGGGTGCATCCATCTACATGATGACCCAGGCTTTACATCAAAATTTGGGGGTTTCAACGTTGCAAACCGACATCTATGGGGGTCCACTGTGCAAAGTTCCTAAGAGGTATGCGGTGGAAGTGCAACAAATAAACAACAAGTGGAAAGCAGGTCCATTTTCGCGGCTTTTATGGGTCTTCTGTGATCTCGTGCGGAGTTATTTAGTAAGGGCAAAAATGGCAGCTGAGGGGTCCATTTCGGTTGCGGAGGACCCCCCAACATTCGCTTAGTAAGCACACCCTCCCGTTGGGGCGGCCCCCCCCAATGTAACATGGGGCCCATCCCCAGCCCCGGCACTGAGTTCATTGTGGTAGGGGATTATCCATGGTACAGTAATATGTCACTTAATGTACCCTGCCAAAAGTCTAGCAATGTACCCTTGTTGGGGTTTTTTTCGGTTGCTGAAAGTGGGTACAAAAGTGCAGCAATGTACCCAAATTGGGGATGTGGCTGTTGCCGCACTTGTAGGTGAGCGGCAAAGCTCAGGGCACCTTTTTGCCACTGGAGGCCGGGCGGCGGTTCGATTCCTTGCGGCGGTTCGATTCCTGGCGATCCCTGGCGGTCCTTCGCTGCCGCCATTCTCCTCAGTTCGATCGCTCCCGCACCTTTTGGACCCCTCGAAAGGAACATTGAGAAAAGATTGTTTGCTCAGGTTTGTATTTCATTTTGATATTCGAACAGTTTTTTTGAATGTGGCACAGGTTGTCATCTATAGGGTGCGGAATTAAGCTTCCAAGCCGGTTATGTCTCTGAACTGTATCCAGAAAGTCCGCAGCCGGTCCAGAAGCCAGAAATGACCAACAGGGGACGTCGAGAAGGCAGTAATCACCAACAGGGGGGGGGGTCCAGAAGCCAGAAGTCAACAACGGGGGGGGGGTCCAGATGCCAGAAGTCACCAACAAGGGGGTCCAGAAGCTAGAAATGACAAAAGGGGGGGGGGGCTCAGGGTGTCATTGTTCACATTTTTTTCCCAAAAGTCTAGTAATGTACCCATTTTCAGCCTGTTTTCCCGAAGTGCAACAATGTACCCTTTTTGGGTCCTTCAGGTGAATGTACCCATTTTGCAAGTCTAGTAATGTACCCATTTTGGGAAAGGGCCGGGGTACATTAAGCGACATATTACTGTGGGAAAGTACTTCGAAGTGCCGCAGAACAGTGTGCGCAGATCCTAAAAAGCAGCCGGATTCCGGGAGGGTTAACTCGCCGCTGGGAACCCAGCGCTAGCTGGGTGGCGGCGAGTTAACCTACCACAGTGAACGGCTTGCTCCACCCCCCGTCGCTGAAGCCACAGGCGCCTGTGTGCGCGTGGCAGTCATCTCATCGCTGTGCGCGTGCCAGGCGCTGTGCGAGCGCGGGGCAGTCATCGCTGTGCGCTGACAGGTAACCCTAACCCTAACCCTAATGATGTAGCCGATTTGGTGATGCTTGCAGCCGCAACCCTCTTTCAAAGGCCCCTTATGATATTCACTGCCAACATGGGTGCAATACTAACCACACCATTGTATGCCACGGAGCGGGAGGTTGAGGGGGACCCATTGCTTCTTACCTTCTACGGGGCACATTACAATGTCGCTGTACGCGACAATGACCCATCACGGCACATGTACCAAGATAAAGGGTTGCATGTCACTGTAAGGCCTTCATCTAGGACTACCACGGCAACAGCACTAGAACAGTTGGGGGTGCCTTTTAAAAAGGGAAAGTACACAAAAGGCGCAAAACCTCGGTCGAATTGATCAAACGGGCATAGTTATTGGAAAACTAGACACTTTTCCGCATCTTTTGACCCAAAAAGCGCCCAAATCCGAGCCGGTGGCGCCAAGTTACCCCCCATGGACTTTTGGAGACCTGGTTGGTGCACTATGGTACTAAAACACCAAAAACACACAAAAACCATCACTTTGACCCATGTGCATGTCCTATGACCATCCGAAACCTATCCGTATGCATGCATTCACCTTATTCAACGACATGAGGCACCCCAAGCTGCCACAAAGGCTCCGGGGCTCGCCCGGGGCCTTCACTTTTTTTAAAAATTTCGAACATACCAGGACAAATCAATATATCCCCTTGCCGCCGACACAGCTGTTTTTGCGCTGTCCGAGTTGGTCGTGCGCAAGGCGCCGGCGCCAGATGTGCCGGTTCGAACCCCTGCACAGAACTGGCCTGCGCCGCGCCGCCGCCTGGCGGCAACTCTCTGCCGCGCCAATTTGTGTCACCAGACCTTTCTGGGAATTTTGTGTCACCAGGAATTTTTTTCTGGACGATCTGTGTCACCAGAGTGGCAGCCTTACCCCTAATGACACATTTGTGGGGGAAAAATCGGACTACCGATGTGATTGCATGGTTGAAAGACATTGGATGATCATTTATGTACACTAAATCGAAGAAATTGACATTACATTATGTCCTACATTGTTGCATGATGTGAGCATTTGTCATTTGAGAGGGATTGCGACAGATCAGGGTGCTGGGATTGCCATCCGTCATGATTTTGCCCGAAAAACCACCCCTAACACCGGGCAAGTGTGAAGACATCGCATTTTCGTCATCCCGTAGGGACCCTTGGGCCATCCGCATGATCTCTTCACACTTAGACTTTTTGTGCGGGATTCCTTGATTTGCTGTGGTAGTGAGCGGAGGGGCACATTTGGGCCACTTGAACGCTTGAACTTAATTACAGGGTCCGACCCCCCCCTCCTTGGGATCCCCTCCCTCCCTCTCTTCCTCAACTCCTGCGACCTTCCCGCGGCTTCCTTCCCCCCTGAGTCGGCTAAAGTTGAACGGCAGCCCGCCCACCTTCTTTCTCGTCTGCTTTACCTCGCGTCCTTCTTCCTTTGCAATGGAATGCATAGACAACAAAGAGCGAAGAAATTCTCACAATGCTTGCTTTTCAAGAAGACGACAAGAAATGTTTACTCATCAAGACGATGGCCGCTTGCAGGATGCCGCAACCTGTTGCGGTGTGCCTTATCACCCTTGCTCGTGAACACCCACCGGCATTGTGCACATGCACCATGGCGATTCACCAAGGCCGCCGGTTGATGTTCATGGGCCTTTGCCCGCAGCGTGGCATCATATGCCATTTGGTGCCACGTGGCGTAGTGGCCTTGGTGCGAAGAGTCAAGGACTGGGCTTGGCAACACGTGAGCCATTCGTTGCATACGGGCAACAAACATGGTAGATAAGCGTCGATGATTCCTCATGCAAGCGCAGGAGGCAACACGACACCGCTGTAATGGGATTGAGCTGCAGTGCATGCGGACGTGGTCACTGTAGATTATAGGTCGCGCGCGTGTGCGTAGTCTCCAAGATTTGTTACGACATTTAGTGCATGTTTCACAGAGATTGTATTATAAAAAGCATTGTGTGTTATTATCTCATTGTGTAGATATGACATGACCCGGACAAAGGGTATAACAATCGGGATTACAAGAGATGGGATTGTGCAGTTCTTCATTGCGCGTTGAGGCTGTGGGATAATCCTGTCGCTTACAAGATTGTTTCCTAAGTTCCGGGTGCGTACTTCTGCCGTCGCCTTCGCACGGGTTCTTCATGAGCGAACAGTGTACTGTCACCAAGGAATGGGGACCTCTGGACAAGTTCAACAGAGCGCGGCGGCAGGCGTTGGATGAGTCTGATAAGGAGTTCTGGCGTCAACTGCAGCAAGTGCGAACATCTTCGTGCGAGGAGAGATCGTTGAGAGAACTGCAGCAACAGGAGTGTTGGGAGCGAAACAGCATCGTCAACGCTCAAATTTTCTGCCGTTTTCCACATGTTCGCGTCGCAGACTTCGGCTCAGAGAATGGTCGACGAATGGGAGAACGTCAGCTACGGCGTTTGGCTGCTGATATCCAGTTTTCGCCGCCGCTGCCGTACGAGTATGTTTATGAGCACAAGTCGTCTCCTATCCTGAAGTATGGTCCCCGCGTGTTCGACGGTGAGGAGTTTCTCCGCATTTCTGGGTGCCTTGCCCGAGGTGAAGACCCCTTTGTCAGCGATCCGTGTCGACAGCAGAATGTGCGTGAGCTTCGGGCAGCGACTGACGACTTCTGGGAGGAGTTCAAGTCAGCCTTGGACGCGATGGAGCCAGTCGCGCAGAGCTCCGAGGAAGGTGCCGGCGCCAGCAAGGACGCGCTCCTGCCACGTTGCCCAGGAGATGGAGCACCCAGAGTGCGAGGTAAAAGGACAAGGTGTAGAAAAAAGCGTAAAGGGTAGTGTTCAGCGCGCTTGAGTGTTGATGTGCTTGCACATCCACGCGTGAGTACCAGAGCCTGAGAACGCGAGCCTTGCTTGCTCCCTGAGAGTGTGTGTTGATGTGCGTGCGCGTCCACTTATGGGCGTGGGCGCGTAGTCGATGTGCATGCGCGTCCTGTGTGCCCGCACCTTCAGCTTTCAGGGGTGCTTTGTTTTAACTGTAGATGTGAATGTTGGTGTAAATGATTTGATGAGAAAAACAGGTATGTCACTGAGGCGCCGGCAGCCTCAGCTGACACGTGTTTTGCACTAGTTGGTGCATACATATTATCACGTTTGCCTTACTTTTTTGCGACAGTGCCCTGGTGTGCCTTTGTGGCATCTGGGCTGTTTTGGGGCTCGAGTTTTTTTCCGTGGCTTATATATATATCAGCGATGGCGCTGCCACTGCAGTTGCCCTTGGCGCTGACCCTCCTGAGTTCAGGCCTGTTTTTTGGCTTTGCACCTAATTTTGTAGGTTGTCTTCTTTTGGAGAAGCACTCAGTGGACTCTGATGAGTCCTTGCGCTGGCGTGTTTGCCCAGCTTTGGAATTCTGCACTGCTTGTGTGGAAGCAGTTTGCTCTTTTTTTTCTTTGTGTTTTTGTCCTTGCAGGGTTTGCAGGGAATTGGTTTTTACAGTGGCGCTGGTTGGAGCCCGGGCCACTCTGCCCTTTTCGCGTGGGGCATGAAAACTGTTTTCATTGAACCTCTGAAAACAGTTTTGGTCTCTGGTGTGCGCCCAGAGGACCATTGTTTTTGCAGGAGTAGCCATACCACTGATGGCACTTTTTTGTGAAAACTGTTTGGAAAAAATCCAGCAGTGGGTTTTTGGAGCAAAATATTTAGTGCAGGTGCAGCAGGAAAAGCCAAGCCACTGGAAACAATAAAAAGCCCCCACTGATGTTGTAATTTATTTTATTGTGCCATATGGGTTGCCAGTTTTTTGTACAATTCAACACCAATTCTCAATCTAACTTAACAAGATATTGTATGATACACACTCAGGCCTAGACAGCTAGGGGTTGAGGCATAGCACTCTGGTCTATAGAAAGCTAAGGTCACTGAAGCATGTTGTAGATAAGTTTGGAAAGCTAGGCCCTGAGGCAAGGTAGGCCCACCTTAGACAGCTAGGGGCAGGGGTCCTGAGGCTTGGTAGGGGAGTGTGTAGGTAGACTTAACCCCATGGTGTAATTGAACCAATTTTAGGGTTTACGGCACCCATCAGTTTTATATATGGCACAGCAACTCATCCCATCATTTTTGTAGATTATCAAACCCTTCCATAGGTGTGAAAGTGCTGCCCTGGGTCGTTGATGGTGCCGGAGGGCTCGGGGCCGGCAAGACCAGTGGGGCAGGCACGCGAGGAGTCTCCCTGGACGTTGTTATTGGGGGTAGAACCGGATACTCGAACACCAACGGAGGCGAGAGCAGCGACAACAGAAGCAAGGTCCATGCTGATTGTTATCCGGCAGAAAATCCCAGTCTATGAAGAAAATTGATGCGGATTATTCTAGATACATCTGACTGTCCATATCTGTCTGAAAAGATTTATATAAATCCAATTATGAAAAATGTTTGGCCGATCTGGCCCGCGAGCGCGCGTCAACGGCGAATGGCGATTCCAGGTAAATAATCGGAACGCGGCGGATTTACGGGGAATGGACCGCGGAATCAGATCCGGCATCTCAGAAATATATAGGTCTGATCCTGAGACTGAGCTGCGAGGCGGCGATTCCGCCGAAGCAAAGAAAATGACCAAAATGTAGCCAATCTGGACAGAATGTCTGAAAATCTGAGCAGATGGGGCTAGCCGCACTTACACTCCCCCTCCAAAAACACACTGGGGTGTGTCGCTACGTCAACGAAGAACGTAGTGCGGGTAAGTCCCAGAAAAAAATAGAAATGTAGCCTCGATGGGGCGAAATCTGCTTGATCTGACCTGATTTGGGCTGAATTGGCACTGAATCAGGATGGATGAACCTGAAATGAGACAGAATGAGGAGTGACGAACAGTCCTCCGTGCAGTAAAACATTAGGTTAAGGGCTAAAAAGCATGTAAACGTATCGAGAATCGATACCAAACCATGCAATGGTTGAGAATGAGGTAGATTATTGGTGGATTGAGTGGGGGGATCAAGAATTGGAGTGACATCTCAGCGCTCTGGCACAGTTTCGCTGTCGCGGGCACGCTACGGTGTCCTCGCCGAACTCTACATCGTGTTAATCCCGCTTTTCTCGTTCTGAAAAGTGCAGCATGTGCTTCAGATTTGGCGCATCTGGTGGATGATCACAAAATTCAGCAAGATTGAGAGTTAATTTGAGCAGAGATGAAGGAGATTCAACACTCACAGAGAGGGAAAACAAATACAAATGTAGTATACAGACCCTAAGTGAACCACGGAAGGTAGGGATGTTTTTCTGTGCACTTAAATCTAAACAGATCTTCGAGGAATCAGAGAAGATGACAAGGAAATCAACCTAAATTGTCCTACAATGAGGCAAATTCATGAGATGGAGGTGAAATGAAGCGGAATGTCTAGAACTAAAACTACTAACACTTTCGTTTAGACTAAAGTTAATATATATTGTCGTTTATTCAGCTCAATTGTGCTTTCCGGCACGTTGATTCGCGAGCATCTAACAGATTCTATGAAAATGTGGATCATGTGATGATGCATCATGATGGGACATGCTGGCCCTGGATCCTTGGCATGTAACGCGCCGAAGGTTCGCTGAAGGCGCTTTACTGACAGTATATAACTGAGAGACACCGAGTTTACAGTGGCGGTGGTGTCAATCGACTTGGACAAGGCCAATCTTTCGATGGAGTCCCACAAGACACTTGGATTCACCATTTTCGACAGTTTCAGGTCGGATTGAGCTCACATTGGCGTGTGCCAAAAATACAACGAAGCTTACGGACTTCAGAGGTTGCTGTTAGAAGTCCCTAGAGCTCCTATCTGAAGGTTGTCTGAACAATTGACGTCTGGGTTTCGTGCTTTGGTTCCACTGTTGCACAGAATGATGGACAAACCTAAGAAATTCAAGGTAAATTCAAGGAATCTGGATCTGAATCTGGACTTTGGTTTCAGCATCACGGCAAATGAAGGTAAGATCTGAGTTCCTGGCGTCGCAACTGGTGCAGCCAGTACTACAGGGGGTGCCTGTAGGGGTGAATGTCACCGGCCGGTGTTTTTACTATGTACATTTGCTTCCATCTGCACGAGTAGCCAAATTCCAAAAATGCACAGACCAACAGAGACAAGATTACCCCGAATCAGCCTGAATTAAGCCTGAGTTTGGTTTTTTCTGAACACGGCAGCACACTCCGTGGCTTTCGGCTTTCGACTTTCGATATGCTGCCGAACGGAGACCAAAGAAAAATTGATTGATTGACGTCAAATTATCAAACATTTGCAGTTCTCCACATCAGTTCGAAATCAGGAAGAATGAACAGTGGATTGAGCAGAATGTGGTTGGGGCGAGGCTGAAGTCGGCCACGTACGAATACATGTGACCACCAACCTGTCTGGTCGGGCCCTAGTACGGCTTGGGCGCTGCAAATCAGCGGCCGAACTTGAGGCTTGGTCTTCATTTGGCTCCTGGGCTGGCCTGACCGCAGGAGGGGGGATCGACGGATCAGCCCTGGAATGTGGCTGCTGAGGACCGTAAAAGGCTGGATCTCGATTCACCACAGGTCGTTTTCCGTCGCTCTCCACTTGTCTGTCTGGTTTCGACAGACAGTCTGTCAGGAGTACTCCAATTTCGGGGTGCTTCTTCAGGAAGTCGATGAACCCCTTGGTGTATCCATGGACAAAAGATTGGGCTGGTTCCCAGTTGTTGTGACTGGAATCAAAGCCCCTCCACTCACACAGAAATTCCCATTCGCCCTTGGCGTCACGTCTTGCTTCAACAATCCTCTTGAGTTCGTACTTCCCCCCTTCGATGACCCGATCAGACAAATGTTTCGCAGTCCAAAAAAGGGGTTTAACCCGATCCTTGGGGGAGGGGATCTCTCTCTTGAGGCGATCGCCCGAAACGTCAATTTCCCTGCTGACATCCACACGAATCCTCCACCTGTTCTCACCAAGACGCGCTGTAACAGCGAATGGCCCCTCCCACAAGGGAAGAAGCTTATCATCTCCGTCCAGGGTGGTTTCGGATTTTCGAAGCCAAACTCGATCATCGACTTCAAAATTGTGGGGGTTTTTTCGGCCTTGATTCTGGACCCAAAGCCAGTCAGCTTGATGCTTCTCGATTAATTTCGAGACAGTTTTATCTGCTCGTTGGACGTCGTCCAAAAACAGCGAAGCATCTTTACAAGGGCGAGGATTATTCAACGGCATGTTCCACCAACACTTCTTTCGTCCAAAGACAATTTCATTTGGAGAAAGGCCATGATACAAAGGCGTGTTGTGGTAACGGCGAAGCATGGCGAACAGAATCTCAAGCCAATGGAAATCCTTTTCACTCGCGAGCTCCTTACGAAGCATATTTATAAGTGAGCGGCCGGCTCTTTCGCCAGGCAGCACTCGATGCGAGTGGATTTCACATCGCAGGTGGTGGATTCCAAGGCGAGCACATAATTCTCTCCACCATTCGGAGGTGTACTCTTTGCCTGAGTCCGTAACCACCTCGGATGGGACATCCCAACCTCCCATCCAGGTCTGCGCGCACCATTTGGCGGCAGCCTTGCCAGTCATCGACTCAATGTTGCAAGGCAACACTTGAATGTAGCCGGAATGACGGCACTGAATAAGGAGCACACCATTGACCTTTTTATTGGTCCAATGGCACTCTTCGTCATCGAGTTCACCGAGATAGAAAAAATCACTGGTGACTCTGTTAAAGAGGCGCTCCGGAATAGGATGAGGCCTCAGATGGCCGTGCTTCTTCGCGCTGGGGGGCGTCGAGACAGCACATTGGGCACATCCGGCGGCTACTTTCATGCAGTGAGTATATAGCCGTGAGCCAAACAACCTATGTTTAATCATCGACCACAGTCGACGGCCATGTGCGTGGGGGGACTCCCATTTATGCCACCAGTTTAACACTCGGGGGGCCAGGGCGTCCATCCACAGCTTCCCCCCATCGAACGAATACTCTGAAAAAATCCCATCCTTGTGAGCATCTTTGGATTTGAGATTTCCAAAGACCTCTTTAAACATGGGATCCTGCAGATAATCGGACGTCCAGTCACGGATGATCAGGGAATCTTTCGGCAGGGGTGGGGTTTTGGCCGGATCTCGACGCTTAATGCCCTGGATCAACCGAAATCTACTTACTCGTCGGGTGTAGTCAAACCGTTTCACACTCCCTGAGGAGGGATCGGTGACTTTTTCCACGACTTTCAGTGTTTTGGTGCAGATCTCATGAGCATGCGCCGGATCTGAGATGGCCGTGATGTCATGGCACGGTAATGCGTGCTGTTTAACAGCGCATTGCATGCATGCACGTCGAATGAGCTTTTTTTCTTCCTGATCCCATTCGATGATGACATGGCGGTCCTGCTCCGTACCATGGATGTTGGTACTTTGCAGCCCCTCTGAGGCGGGGTAAGCCCATCGGCTCAGAGCATCCGCTACCGTGTTGTGTTTTCCAGGCAAATACGACACATGGAGGTCAAACAGACTGAGAAATTCGTGCCATCTGGCCCGTCGACCAGCTGGGCTCGCGACAGTATCAATGTGTTCAGTGGCCCAATACTCCAGAGATCGATGATCCGTCAGGACCTCGACTCGATTGGTACAACCCACGATTGGTACTTTTTTAAAGCACAGATTATGGCATGTGTTTCTTGCTCACGCGGCGACCATTGCATTTGGCGTGGGGCTAGCTTCCGAGACCAAAATGCAAGAGGGTAATGATCGCCGCTGGCTTCATCAACCTGCTCAAGGACAGCTCGGATCGCGTACCTAGAAGCGTCGGTTCTAATGTAGAAGGGTCGGTCGAATTGGGGCACATGCAACGTGGCGACTTCACAGAGGGCCGCCTTCAAGTGATGGAAGGCCTCCTCGCACTCGTCAGTCCACTTGACACGAACCTTTGAACCTGCCTTGCCCGCATCTCTCCCTACCTTCAATAATTCAGTGAGGGGGGCAGCAAATTTGGCATAATTCGGCACAAAAGTGGGGTAAAAACTGCAACAACCCAGGAATCCTCTCAACTCCGTGATCGTCTCAGGGCGCTTCCACTTCTGAATAGCGACGAGCTTCCCTGGACTGGGTCGTCGGGTGCCATTCTCTAGGAGAGAACCACAAAATTCGACTGATTTTAAAAATAATTTTCCCTTCTTTGGCCCACAAATCAGCTGATTGGCGTCAAGAATGTCCAAAACTTGGTTCAGCTGCTTCTCATGTAGGGCCACCAGCTCGGCTTCGGTCAGTCCCTCCCCCTCCGTCGCGATGATTATGTCATCTATGTACACACTCACGAAGGCACGAAGCTCAGGATGGGCTGTAAAAAGCACATCCTCCATCATTCTTTGAAAAAATGAGGGGGCATTCTTCAGGCCCATGGGCATGACCGTCCACTGGACTGGGCCACATGGCGTGCACATACAAGTGAGAGGTCGGCTGTCCTTCCTCAACGGCATTTGGTGAAAGCCGTGACGGAGATCCAGCACAGAAAACAAACGACCTCTTGCCCTCTTGGCGATTTCCTCCTCAATGAGGGGCAGGGGGTGCGAATCCGCCTTGGTTTCGGCGTTGAGATTGCGAAAATCAACAACCATTCGCCAACCATCAATAGTGTTCTGGTCTGCAGGCGGCGGCTTCGGGACTGTGAAGGGTGCACAGCACCATTCGCTGGTCATACAACCCTCAAGCCAACCAAATTCTCTGAGATTTCTCTCGATGATTTTTCTGAGGATCTCATGTTTATGTCCATGGTTCTCATAAGGACGCTGTTTCTTCGCCTTGTAACCTTCACGAAGCTCGATGAAGGCTTCACCGAACTGCCCACGGACAGGGGGGTCTTTGATCAACTTCCCCGAAAGGGTTGTGTCCTTCCGTTCCTCAAAAATCTTTTCTCTTGCCTTGGAACACAATTCAGTGTCCACCTGATCGCCAGGAATTACTGTCGAAAAAACTTTGGCGACTTCTTCGGCCTTGGCAGGAAGAATCTTCTTACGGATGTCCCTAAAGAGGTCCGTATCAACTGCCTCTTGAAGATAGGTGGGTCGGGTGTCGACATTCCAGAGATTATCTTCGTCATCCAGCTCCTCGAAAGGATCCATGAAAGCTTCCACAGGGGGTTTTTCATAAAAAACTCTGAATTTGCGGCGCGATTTAAGATTTTTCCTCGCCCGTGCACTGAAGATTCTTTTCGATGTCGATCGTATTGGGGAAGAGGGAGACGAGGCGGATCCATTTGACGTTGGATCACCTTGGGTATCTGACGGACAAAAATCAGAAAAAATAGATTCATCATCAGTACCACGCTCAACCTCAGATTCAGACCCAACACAGGAATCTGTACTAGAATCAGCAGAATTAGAGTCAGAAAGCTTTCCATCCACCAGGAATGCAAGCGAACTCCAGGACCGCTGTGGCAGGGGACCTGTGTCGTCCCTGGCATACAGCTTAATCTTCCTGGGAAGTTCGATGTAATCTACACAAATGTCTTGTAATTCCTGAAACCAAGGCTTGTCGTCCCACAAGGGCACAACTAAAATTGCCTGGGTTTTATCTTGCTTGATCTTGTGGATGACCTGCTGGATTAAGTGAAACGGAGGATTAATCCACAACTTCTTGTCCCATTTATGGGTCCAAGCGTCGCTAAAGTGCTTGTCAAAGCGCTTGTTCTTACGGTTAGCAAAGGCATCATACTGTGGCCAAAAGGAATGGTGTTCATGAAAATATTCACAAATTGCATCGCGCCATTTGTCGACAACTCTGTAGGATGAAGAGTGCCAGCGCGAAGGGCGTCGTGGCTGGGAGTCCCTACGAAGACATTCTAACTCTCGGGAGTAATCGGCACTCCCATTCACCTCTGCAATGGTGACATCTTCGCCAAATTTTGGTGTAACTTTTTGCTTCAAAAATTCTTCTGCACTTTTAAACCCTGCGTGCAAAAAACGAAATTCAGGACGCTCCAAGGGACCTGACTCCAGCAAAAAACAACGACGATGACCTACGGGCGCTACCCTGTTCTTGCGAAGCCAAGGATGGCCCAAGTAAAGGTCATACTTTATGTCGGCACGATAGAAGTAGTCATCCTTAAGGACAACTTCCTCCACATTACCTTCTTCCCAAAGGTCTTGAGCGACCAAATGAGTTGATATATAACAACCGCGTTGCCCACCTGCGAGAGAATGTCCAGAAACTCCCTCAAGGGTAACAGGATGAGGCGACTCAAACACGCAGTCGTCGGGTAAGAATGAATTGGATTGGAGATTTACCTCTGATCCATTGTCACACAAACAAGTGGCGAGGTGGAAATTTCCCTTGCAATCAGAGACCCACAGCTTTGTGACAAACTGACGGGCCCTGTGCTTGGACTGTACACCAACCTCGTCCACTACAACAGAAGGATCCGCTGCAGGATCCAGGGGAGAGGAGACAAGCGACCCTACATCAAGTAATGGTCGATCAGGAATCTTGGGATCATGCCTGAAATCGCCTGGGGAGGGGCGATTTTCGTGGCTCCCCTAGGCGTTCTGGCCTCCAGTGGCTGCGTTAACATTGTGAACACAGCCTGATTCGTCGATCCACTCATCTTGGAACGGATCATCTGCTGGATTCAGGGCATTTTCGACATAATCTCGATCCGCATCGGACACCTGATCTGCACCTGAGACCTGATCCACACGATGGTTGCCCTTTCCACGTCCACGGCCACGGCCGCCGGATGATGGACCACCACCGTCGCCACGCCCTCTGCCCTTACCAGAGAAAGGGGTTCCTGAAGGATTTCCCTTACCTTTACCCTGTGATCCTGGAGCATTTCCTTTGTTTGTACTGGATTGAGGGGTTTGGCCTGGATTTCGATTTCCGCCTCCGGCGTTGCCATTGGGACTTTTCTGGCCGTTCGGCTGCCCACCGGAGCCGGATGGAGTCCGATTTCCTGTGCCTTGGGACCCGCCAGGGCCTCCAGTATTTTTGTTTCCACCGGAGGGGGTCGGATTCCCCTTTCCCCCCTTTCCACCATGCACCTGTCTGTCATTCCTGTCTGAATTCTGCGGATTACTGATATTTTCACCAATCACCTTGTGATCGTAAGGAGACCATCGGTGATTACCAGTAGAATGCGACTTAGCTCGGTTCGTAGAACCTAGAAGAAGGCAGATGCTACAGTGATCCTGGACATTCCGGGTGTCATTCACCTTTTTGTCGCCCTTTTGGGCCCCATTTTGGGTGTTTTGCTGGGTATTCTTGTTTCCCCGAAGACCCTCATGGAAATTTTGATTGGCGGCGTCAGCGAGCCGCTCAACCTCTTCCCACAATTCCTTCGGGATGAACGAAAACACCCAGTTCTTGGCCTTCAGGCGATGGCCATGGTAGCTTACTCCCCTATTGAGGACTTGGACAAACAAGTCCCGATCCTCGTGTTCATTAAACTTGATTTTCCACGTGTTTTCAGTGAATTTCACTTTGGAAAACGACGTGGGGGAACACTTTTGAAGTGATTCCCTGACGGAGAACCTGTTGGCCGAGGCATCGAAGCCTTCGACCTCCGCCCACCAGGTCTTGACCTTTTCTTCGGACTGTTTATTCCGAAGGGTGGCGGCTGTTTCTGAGGGGATCTTATCAAAAATCAGATTTTTCAGCTCGGCACTAGAAAATGTTCCGCCTGAATGTTCAGATTCTTCCACTAGATTCCAGAAGCGCTGTCTCTTGTCTTGCACTTCGTGCAAGATTAATCGAGAGAACGAAGGAAAATTCTTCAACATCTGGTGGTAATGGTCCTCTGGCAGCCGGGATCCACGTACCTCCAACTGTTCCCACACCTCATCAAAGGTAAGGGGGGAACTTGAATCCTCACAATCACTCCAGGTCCTGAGCCAAGTGTTGGCCGGCGCTCCCTCAAGGCAGTCCAAGAGGGCCATCAGGAACTGATCATCTTGAAGTTTTTGAGTCTTAACCCACAGTCTAAATTCCCGTTGGAACTGAGGCCAACGTCTGGGGTTCCCATTATACTTCGGTTGCTTGGCAACCTGACGAAGTCGCAATGAAGTAGGATTTAGAAGTGAATCCAGCCCAACACCGGCCGTAATGGCAGACACCTTGGCGGCATCATTAGCCACACCAGCTCCGGCGAGGGTCTGGGCGAGCAACATCTGGGCTAATGCATTGGAATCAGCAGCAGGAAGGGCAGTACGGGAGGCAGTTCGCTTGGCATTCTGAGCCTCAGTCCTAGCCTTCGCCGTCCTACTCTGAGATCGAGAGATTGTAACCCTTTCCTTTAGCTTAGTCCTGCTGATCCTTGCATCGGTGCTCTTAGAGGCCACCAAAGGAGCAATCGAAAAAATTTCTGTCGCCTCCTCCGACGGTTCTGTTGTTTGTTCCACCGATGATGCGCCCTCAGACCGCATGTGGCTCTTGAAAAGATCTTTAATTCCCAGCGTTTGAATGATGAGTTGCATTTGATCTTTGAGCAATTGGAGCTCAGAGTCTCGCTGGAATCTGCAAGAGCAGTCGGCAGGACAGTACATACCGTGTCCTGAAGGGCCTGAGCAGGCTGTCGGACCGCTAATCTCAGTGGTCCGCAGCCAGGAGTCCACTTTGGGAGATCCTTCAGCCCTAATTTCCAGGCTTGCCTGCCTGGCTGCCTCTAAAATTCCTTCCTCAACCGCGGCGGCTAGATCGTCGCGGATGGAAACAGGGGGATGAGGGGCGGAGGGCCCGGCAACAGGTGCCTTGGTCTTCTCCTTCGGGAAGGGGCTTGCCTCCCAGATCTGCAAAAAAATGGCAAAAGAGTCATCTTCTTGAGAACGCCACCACATCCTGGTATTAATTTCTTCTTGAAGGAGGAAAAAATATTCGAATAAAAAATCAGAGGCGATTCTTTCTTGTCCAATCAGCTTAGACGTGGCTAATAGACAAAGGGCCTCAAGCGCCTCAAGGTTACGGGTCACTTCTGAAGACAAATGGTTGTCCCATTGTGCCCACGAGGCTGGTCGATTATAGGTAGGTACCTCACCTGGACCACCCATCTCAATGTCGTCAATGTCGGCTTCGATGGTCTCGAATGTTGGACATTGGTAAGGAATGTGGGTACCTGCCAGCTCCGTAAGGTCTACCGGAGCGTTGCCATCGTCGTAGGCTGGGAGATTCCAGCTGCTTGATGGCCAATTTCGACTGGGATTAGGATAATTTGGGTCCCCACAGCTGCTGATTTGTGCCCTTCTTGGGCAGCTTGGGCTTGCGCAAGGCATTCCTCTCAAGGCCTCGTTCGCACAGCACCACGGCAGCGTAATTGTTACGTCTCGAGGAGCGGCGGGGTCTACGGGGCCGTACTGAGGAGCTAACTGTGGTTGGGACACCAAAGGAACAACATTCAGGTAGCCTCTGCTACCATGAAAGTGCTGCCCTGGGTCGTTGATGGTGCCGGAGGGCTCGGGGCCGGCAAGACCAGTGGGGCAGGCACGCGAGGAGTCTCCCTGGACGTTGTTATTGGGGGTAGAACCGGATACTCGAACACCAACGGAGGCAAGAGCAGCGACAACAGAAGCAAGGTCCATGCTGATTGTTATCCGGCAGAAAATCCCAGTCCATGAAGCAAATTGATGCGGATTGTTCTAGATACATCTGAGTGTCCATATCTGTCTGAAAAGATTTATATAAATCCAATTATGAAAAATGTTTGGCCGATCTGGCCCGCGAGCGCGCGTCAACGGCGAATGGCGATTCCAGGTAAATAATCGGAACGCGGCGGATTTACGGGGAATGGACCGCGGAATCAGATCCGGCATCTCAGAAATATATAGGTCTGATCCTGAGACTGAGCTGCGAGGCGGCGATTCCGCCGAAGCAAAGAAAATGACCAAAATGTAGCCAATCTGGACAGAATGTCTGAAAATCTGAGCAGATGGGGCTAGCCGCACTTACAAGGTGTATGTCAGGTTTTAGGAGGGGAGTGTAATGGGATTGAGCTGCAGTGCATGCGGACATGGTCACTGTAGATTATAGGTCGCGCGCGTGTGCGTAGTCTCCAAGATTTGTTACGACATTTAGTGCATGTTTCACAGAGATTGTATTATAAAAAGCATTGTGTGTTATTATCTCATTGTGTAGATATGACATGACCCGGACAAAGGGTATAACAATCTGGATTACAAGAGATGGGATTGTGCAGTTCTTCATTGCGCGTTGAGGCTGTGGGATAATCCTGTCGCTTACAACCGCTTGAAAGACAAAAGACTGTGGCGCCGATCACAATGTGCCAAGAAAAAAATGAATTCACCATAAACCTCCTTAAGCTCCGCCTTTTGGCGGACAGTGCTATTGGACCCTGCACAAAAAGCAGCAATAGTATCATAATCTGACCACCGTCCGGCATCGTCCGTAAGGTCGCACTGCACAGGAAAGCCATCGGGAACACCGTCTACCACATTATTCGTACGTGTGCGTGCCACATCCTTATCATCACTAAAGCAGTGACCGGCTAGCCTTTGGCTTACCCAACCAAACACCAATTTCACAAAATTGGTAAAACTTTGTTTTGAGCCATAGCAGAGCACCATCAAAACATCACTCGGAGAGGCAAGCCAAAGATGGGCCCAAGCAAAGAACCTAACCAGACCGGGGGGTCCCAAATCATGTTTGCAGTTAAGGTAAAACAACCAGTTTTCAGTCCAGTGACCAGTTGTGGCCATTTATCAAAAAGAGACAGAAAAACAACACAAATCACACAAAAACTTTGCTTTTTTTTTTTAATATGTTTCTTGGCCCTGCACAATGTGTTCTTTTCATTTTTACCTCGCCGTGAAGCACCCACGCACTGACACAAGGCGCAAGGTTGCAAGGCTGTGTCACATCTTCCTTGTTTTTGTGGGATTGTGGCGTTGAGGAACACCCTTTCTGTACTTGCCGTCAAGACCTTGAGCAATATGACACATATATTGTGGGGACAAATTTCACAGCACACTCGGAACTCTGTTCCATGTCCTCTGGCTGAGGGGGTGGCGGGAGTCTGGGCGCATTTGCTGGGTGCAGTTCTGGGTCTTGGTGCGCCACTGCACCTGCACTGTTCCTTTCACTGTCATTTGGTGCGGGTCCCGCTGCCGTGCCCTTTTCTTTGGTTGTTGCTGCCGTGGCAAGGCACGGAGCCTTACACGTCGTGCCCGGCGCCTTGTGGAGACTTTTCCTTGCTCGTCTCCTGCTCTTTCTCATCAATGGCCGCTGCTTCTCTGAAAGATCCGGAATTGACGAAACCACCAAGCCTCATGTTCCATGGGTCTGGCCGAGTAGCCATGTTGATTGCTTGATTGGTGGTTTGGCACTGGAAATCTACCTTCTGAGTTCTCTGTGGAGAGGCTTGAAGTGACGGCATCAGAGCTTGTGCAGCGGGTTGTGCAGCAGATTGTGGGGGTACTTGAAAGGGCAGACGGCAGGGATCAACGTTGGCAAGAAAATTGGCAGGGGAGATTGGGGAGATGCCTGCCCTTCTGAATCCGTTCATGATGACGCTAGGAGTGACACACTCCATCCAAGACTCAGTGACAAATTTCGCAAACAGAGAGGGTGTTATGCTCTTGCCTCTGTTCTTGTTACGCCAGTCGCGCTGTCTTTTTTTTAGAGCTGCCTTGAAAGTCCTAAAAACACTCAGGTCCAATGGTTGGAGCACATCAGTTGAGTGGCTCGGGAGCTCCACAAGGTGCACTCCTAATTTTACAGCTTCCTCAATGATGCTTCTTGACAAATGTGTTTTCCTGCAATCCACAATGAGGACTACAGCCCTACGGAGGTATAAAGTTGGGGCAGTGAGGGAGGCAAACTATTTTAGCCAATCCATAAAAATGCCCTCTGAGGACTAGCCCGTTTTGGTGGCTTTCACTGAGATTGGGCAGGCCTCATGTCGGAAAAGGTCTCCTCTAGTTAGAGCACTAGACCAGACCGCAAAAGAACATCAACTTAGCCCACGCAAACTGCACCCTGTTTTGCGCGCCGAACGCGCAAAAAAGGACCGGTTCGCAACAGGGCAAAAAAATATTTTTTTGGATGTTTCATGAACGTGATTTTAGACGTAGTGAAATAAATTGCTTTTTTCGTGTTGTGCAACTCCGTGTTCCTCAATGTGACGTTTTTTACATTTCTCTGGCGTTCTGAGTGCGCGAGGCCTCGCGCACTCAAGATAGCGAAAGCAGAGTTTATCACGAAACGTAACAACCCGTAAGGACTGGCTTTTGCGGAAATACGCAGCTCCCACACGGTATTAAAATTAGGATTGTGTTGACCAGGGAGCATTGGAAGTGTATGGCTGTCGGACTTCCCATGTTAGGGGAAACACATGTACTGTAAAGTGAAAATAAAATACAAATTTAAGCAACCTGAGTGCGCGAGGCCTCGCGCACTCAGGTCACGTTATGTATTGAATTTTCAGACTGGATGTGACGCGTACAATTGCAGGTACAGTACGAGACGGACAAACACGTTTGATTTTTCCGGTGTATATGTGTGTAGACACCATGTTGATCAGATTCAACACGGTATAGAACATTGTTTCCCCGGAAACAATCAGTGCGCGAGGCCTCGCGCACTTAAATGACAGAAGAAAATGAAAAAGCGATCAAGCTAGGCTACGCCGGTATTTACATTCCCCTTCACGTCTACCACCTGTGACAGTCGATTATACATCGGTAACCTTCGTCATATTAGGACGCAAGAAGAAGGGTGAGAAGAAAGCAATACCGGAGATGAAGCTCACAGTCGAAGTGGCACAGTGGCTGCGGCAGGAGAATGGTAAAGCCGTGAAGGTAAAGATTGCTGATTTGAAAATTGACAAGACCAAGGAGCGCGGACAGATCCGATCCATCAACTATGACGACGTTGCCAGAAAAGTGGCAGGATACCAAGCACTGCCACCAGCTGGACCGTTGCGCATAACGGCGTGGGAGGATGGTGGTATGACTCGCTTCGCTTTCGATCGAAGACGGTTCTTCTTTTTGCTTCGGTACATGATTTGCTTTGCAGATGGCTCCCTTTACGTTCTGAATGGTCAACATGGCACAGAAACATGCAGAAAGATTCAGCAACAGCGTCTCGAAGAAGGCAAAGAATTGGAGGATTGGCAGGAGTTTTGCTACGTTGACATTCTGAAGTACGAAACGCCTTGGAGGATCCGTGCCAAGGTTGCAGGATTGCAACAAGCTGGCAGCCAGTCTGTGACGTGGATTCCGCTGTCCGAGGCGCTGGACAACATGTTGTTGTACATTGAGGATCAGAAGCGGGAAAAAGAGCCACAAGATTTCGAGAGGTTCAAGATTGCTGTTGTCCAAGCTGCCGTCAACTCTGCGTTTCTTGCACCCGAGGCTTTGGAGGAAGCAGGACATACAGTATGTATTCGTGTATCGCACGGTTACAGTGCGCGAGGCCTCGCGCACTCCATGACACTGTCTCCCCCCGCAGGACTCGACATTCAAGAATTGGAGGGACATCTTCTCCCTGGCGTATTACTGCGGCCGTGAGGCGGTTACTGGTATGAGGAACCTCGAGAGTAAGAGCAAGAAAGAGGACGTTACAAGGAATGCCTTCAAGAGGCTGGAGGGGCTGCATCTACCGAGCCTATTGCAGAAAGTCTGTGCGCACATGAACCTGAAGGACTCGACCTTGAAGACCACCCAGAACTACATTGACGCGCAGATTACGGAACAATGGGTTATTTTCCATCTTGACCATCCGGACAATACGCAGCATGTCAACCAGACCGCAGGTATGCGTCAGTGTCGCAGCTGCAGTGCGCGAGGGCTCGCGCACTTCACCACGTTTGTCACATCCGTACAGCTGCCGATGCGAAGATCCGAGCAGAAGTCGCAGCACTGGGCACGCCGCAATTGAAAATTGGGCTTGGAAATTGGGGTTATTGGGTGGACGCAAAAAGTACGAAGTTTCGGTCGCCCTGGCCAAAATGGAAGACGTTGCTCACTGCACCTCTGTGGCGCACTGGGGACAAGGGCGCACCTCCATTACCACAGACGTTGGCCGTGCGGAAACAACTGCAAAGGAAGGTTGAGGCACCATCATCGGCACCTTCACAGACACAGCTCAGTAATGGCGATGTGATCAATGTCTCCAAGTCGGACGAGCAAGGGATCAAATACGCTTTGACAGCCTGCCGTATTGAGAATATTGAAGAGACACCGCCAGGCCGTTTCCGGGATCTGCAGTACCCGTTGTGGATCATCAACGCTGACCTTTTTATTGAATACGACTCTCCAGGATTTGTTCCGAAGTGGCTGTTCGATGTGATGATGCTGGGGAAAGACGTCATTTTCTATGGCGAGGCTGATGTTGTGCACCGTATTGGCCGCGAAATGCAGAGGCTCTGGCGTATGGAGAAGGACAAGGATCCAACCACAGTGCCATTCTACCATGTTCGGTTGCCGGTGTACTCTTGGTTATCGGGTCCCGTGACCAGCAGTACGTATCAGTTCGACGAGCACTGTATGTGGATCGGAACAACGAGTCGCTGGGATAAGCAGGTATATCTGCTTCTTTCGATTGTTACGATGCCGTTGTGTGCGCGAGGCCTCGCGCACTGCTGCCTCCGTTATTCGTCTATATTCATCACATTTACAGTTGCCGAACTATGTGTCGTATTCCGCTGGACATTTCGAAGAGATGCAAGAGAAGAACCTCGGCGGTTTCATGCCTCTGATTCACGTGCTGTGGTACCTGGACAGATACGTTTTGTGCAGTGGGCTTCCTGATGCAGTGGTTGTTGTGGACGACACGCCTGCCATGACCGCAAAGATTGCGATGTCTGACCTCAAAACTAAAGTGGCGTTTCTGGCTGTGTCAACGATCAAGCAAAAGGACCTAGGGAATGCCGTTGGAGGTGCTCTGCAGCATGCAATCGTGATGCGGTACATGCTGGAGGCCGATCAGACGGAGCAGGGAGCAACAGCTGCAACTTGGGATACTCAAGAAGAGTGGCTCCAGCGTGGCATTCCACTGTGGGTTTTGGACAGCAAACGAGGGCATGAAGGGCACCAGCAGGTGCATGCTGCAGAAGCCGTCCAGCAAGATGTCGTGACTGAGGCCCCCGCTGAAGACACTGAGCCTGGTGCGCCTGCACCTACCTTGCCAATGCAAGCCAAGATGAAGAAGACTGCCAAAGTTGTACCAACTCAGGGTACTGCAGCCGGAAAAGGAACACCCTCGAGTACCAAGAAGCAAGCAAAAGGGAAAGAGAAGGAATCGGACAAGCCCGCGGAATCAGACGACGACGATACTGACGAGGAGTCAGAAGAAGACGATCTGGAGCAAGTACTGGAGACCCAGCAGAAGCGCAAGCGGGCATCCGCCTCTCACTTCGATGCAAGCAGCCCCGACTCTGGTAAGGAACAGTCCAAGAAGAAAGCGAAGACTGCTGCCAGTGCTTCTGCAGAGTTCAAGCCGCCCTCGCGTTCTGGTACCCTGCCGTCTCGAGGTACCGTTGCCTCTCCAAGTGGGACAAGTACAACAGCAAGAAGCCTGGGTTCCAGGTTGGCTAAGGTTGCTGGACCGAAGAAGAAGTAAGTCACCATTAACCCAAGTGTTACGCCTCTTTTTGCAGTCATGAGTGCGCGAGGGCTCGCGCACTCGCCTTCGACGCGAATGCAATTATATGCCCTTAAAGGGTTGTACATTTTTGCCAAGCTTTTATCTCAGTGTTTGTACGTTGTGCACTTCGTGTCCTGTTTTTGTTGCCCTCTGTACACAATTGTTTCCATGACCTTGAGTGCGCGAGGCCTCGCGCACTCAGGTACACAAAAAAGCAATTTATTTCGCAGGACAAACATAGGTGCAACTGGAGACCCGCAGAATGTCATATTTTGAAAATGAGCTCCCGAACAGGCACGCACCAGTTGGCTTTTGAAATACAAAAACGACAAGATTGGTAAAACACACCCCTCAAATCAGACAAAATAATAGTTTATTTTGATAAGCAAAAAGTGGAAAAAAGCAGCAAATTGGGTAAAATTGTATTTTTTCGGTGGCATCTGGGCCATGTGTGTTGCAAATGTCCAAAAAAAATAGTTATTTGGGCGGTCATTTTTTAGGTCCTTCTCTTCCAAAAGGGGGTGCAGTTTGCGTGGGCTAAGATCAAGAACATAAAAGCCATCAACACGAACACATGAGGTTTGGAATCGATTTTGGCGATTAATCGATTAATCGGTTAATCGCCAATCATCGGCCATCCAAAAAAATTAATTGCAATCGATGGATTATTTTGCTACCCGCCTTGAAATCGAATCGATTATTTTGCGTCGCAGTGGTGCCGCACAGGGGAGTGTAATGGAATTGGCACAGCAGAGTGCAGAATGCGCTAATTTCAGAATTAGATCTGTAATTTCACAATTCGATCTGAAAGCGGATTGCAGGTGTATACCTGAAATACCTGCAACAGTCTCATTACAGTTCAGAAGATTGCGCTGAACAAGGAGTTGGATCTGAGCGTACGGTACAGTCAGAAAAGGCTTATGAAGATCAGCGTGGCTACGAGTGGCAGCACGCCGGTGTTTCTTGTTGCGTTCTCCAGTGAGGGCGAAGACGCCGCAGAGCGGTTAAGGGAGTTCTAGAACGAACTATATCGCTTGGAGTTGGAGGAGGGCTGGGGACGACGTGATGTTGACTTTGCACAAGACGCGCAGTATGTTCACTTCCTCGAAGGAGCTGTGCATGCCTCTTTTTCAGGCTGAGCACCGCGACGAGCGCTTTCGAAGCTTCGAACAACGCATGGAGCAGCTGTGTGGCCCTGTGCAGCATTTGGAGAGCGGCGCCGGTGTTCAGGGCAAAAGGATTCCAGATGAGGATGCTGCTGGTACCAATGCGCTACGCCAGCAGGCAGTGCGTGACGGTGCGGCACGCCGTAACGTGCAAAAGCCCACTGCTGCGCAGGAACAGCAGCTCAGCTCTTCGCCGAGCTCGGGCTCATCAGCTACGCCGGAGCGCACAAACACGCGCGGCAAACGAGATGGTTGCCAAGTGCGGCAGCAGCGTGCTGTGCGAGCACTATTGGAGGTCTTGCAAGCAAGATGACAAGGCCTAAGCGCTTTTGTGCTGTGCGACCGACGAGATGCTCGCCAAGTGTGGCGGCAGCGTGCTGTGCGAGCGCTACTGGAGGTCTCGCAAGCAGGATGACAGGCCTCAGCGCTGTTGTGCTCTGCGGCAAGCGAGATGCTCACCAAGTGCGACAACAGCCTGCTGTCTGAGCGCTGTTGGAGGTCCTGCAGCCTGGGTGCGACGACCTCGGCGCTATTGTGCTGCGAGTCTCTTCTCAGGCTCAGTGGGCGAGTGTGGCGCTCGGAGCGCCGTAAGGAAGCTTCTATAAGCCTGGTGTTTCAATTGCGCCATAGCAAGGCTCTGGGGCGCAGATTCACTTCAGATTTAGCCTGAATGTAAAAATTGACTTTCTGTTTAACGTCGCTTTTGACAGTTCAGGCGACACCAAGCGCTTTCACTTGTAGCGCTAATATATGGGCTTGCTTCTTTTTTTGTTCATATTGTGAGAGCACAGCGTGCTGACCCCCAGGCTGCTTGGTATTGGCGGAGCACTTGGGAAGTCCCTGTTTGGCAGCATACGCGCCAGCTGAATAGAGCACACAAGGAGCACAGCGGACGTTTTCTGTCTTTTTTGTGCTGAGCCGTGGACCTTGGCTTGTTTGTTGTTGGGGAAACCTAAACAAGCAGCAGGGTGAGTGAGTAAAACTGTGCACGGTTTTCTCCTGGGTTTTCCCCTAGGAAAAACATTTGGCACTGTTTGAAAGAACCAGGCCTGTGGCCACTCAAGGCCTTATTTGGTGAACCTTCATTTTAGTATTAAAGCTAAATCAAACCACAGTGGAATAACACAACAACTCAAAGGTGCAAGGGTGAAATCACAGAGATACAAAAATTGATGGAAAATCAAACAAATAATTGGCAATTAATTGGTTATTTTGGGCAAAATAATCGGATTGAATCGGTTATTTTTAGTGAAATAATCGGAAAAACCGATTATTTTTGGCAAAACAATCATTTAAAACTTGTTATTTTTGGTGCAAACCAATTCCGAACCTTACGAACACATGCCACCAGGGTTACGTGGCGTCTGGCGTAGCCTCTCCTCTTGGCGCAAGTTTTAGTCCCTCTTAGGACATACACTTTAAGAGTCTCTGTGTCAAAGTCTATGAACATGCCTGACTTGTCTTCATTGAACACATACTGTGGGTTGTACCCCACTTTGGCGAGCGCTGGAACCAGGGAACCATTAAACCAGGTCCCGTACAGGTTACACGACATCCTCCATCATGCGTTGAATGGCAGCATTCCCATTCTTGGCTCCTATGGGAACTGCCATCCATTGCATTGGCCTCAGCGGAGTGGACATCGCTGTGCATGGCTCGGAGTCTTCATGCAGCGGTATCTGGTGGTACCCGTGCTTTAGGTCCAACACCATGAAGATGCGTTTCTTCTGCTGCTTTTTTACAATGGAGTCGATCAGCGGTAACGAGTACGGGTCATGCTCGGTTTGTTGGTTCAATCCTACGTAATCGACAACCAATCTCCATTCCCCCTTCTGCTTCTCCTTCTTTGAAACGATGCACGCTGGGCTTGCACACTCACTATCGCAGGGTTCGATCCAACCACGCTCGATGACTTCCATCAAGAGCCTCTTCATTGCTTCCCCTTGTTCCCCTTTGAGTTGATATGCCCGGTGACGATATATTTTCGGGTTCGGTTTCAGCTTGATCTTGGCCATATCAAAGTTCCCCCCATCCGGAAAACTTTTTTTGGCAACTCCACTAAATAGCCGCGGATAGGCTTCAATAAGTCTATCCTTGAGCTCCGCTAACTTTGGGTTGTCCTTGGCTTCTTCTGTAACGCATACGGGCTCATTCGTTTTACAAATCTCACAAATCTGCACCGAAGAACTCTTCTCATCAACATAGAAAACAAAACATGAAAAATTGACGCAGTGCTCTTTGAAATCCTTGAAGTCATTTTCATCACCACCATTGATAAAATGTCCTTGATATACTTTACTATGTTGGCCATTTTGTTCTTCATCCACCATGGCCTCATCAATTTTTTTATTGGTAGGGAGTTGTTCCAAAACAAGTCCGACCATCAAGGCCCATTCCGTGATACCATGCACCATCAATGCATAAAAGACCTGGTCACCGCACCCAATCAATGCAAAAGCACCAGAACACAATTGGACGAAGGTCACCGAAGGGAAGTGGTCCAACTCGTCCAACACCGAGTTGGTGCTCTTTCCAAGCGTCATCACCAAGACGGACAAGAGAGCGAACGGCGCATAGAGAGTAGGGATGAGTCCCGAACTTCTCCATGCCCCAGTCGCTAGGTCGGTGGTGGGCGCAGCCCGGCCAGCTCCCCTACCACCTTCATGGTTCAATGGCTCTCTATCATGGGTTTTGGACATCGTCATGCCAAGTCAAACCCTACAATGATTCAGGCCTTTACTCATTCACAGGCCTGATCTTCATATACAGCAGATGCGGCGCGCGCTGTGACAGCGAAGTCGCACCGGGATTCTACTGTTGATTTGTGTTTTAGGATCGCTTTTGATTGTGCTCATTATTATCGCATTGATTAGATAATGACGATCTGGGGTTTACCAGTCTGCAGTACTGCTTGAACAATCATGCGAGCTTTTGTCTTGCCATGTTTTGGACCTTGCACCTTTTGATCACGTTTATGAACTAAGATTCCATTGAACAAACAGTGTCCGGGACTGTTTGTGACTATGGACGATCACAGGTCAATTCTGTTGTCTTGTTGGTGCTACTGCCTTTGGGATTGTACTCTTGATTTGAATATTGATTTTTGAGTGAGCCCATAAATCTGCAACAAGGTAAAATGCATGGAATACCAACGGCAATCAGAAGACCAATTATATGGTAGCGGTTATGGTGATATGATCCATGCACAAAAAGGATACAATGAAGTTGGGTTTCATGAACCACATGGTCGCCCAATGAAAGTGGTATATAAAGCTGACCAATTTGAGAGCATGCATGAAGGTTCGAACCTCGATGATCGGGACGATGATTCCGCGGATCCAATCCTCTTTCAAAAGTGCGAGAGCATTAGTTACGGGTCCGCCATGGAGGATGACTCACTACGTCCCTTTGAGAGTAACGCCAACAACATGATAGATGATCTTCAAACCAAGGTGAAAAGGTTGGACGGCTTGATTCAACAATGGATTCAACATGGCCCACAAGCACAAGATGTGTAAGTGCGGCTACCCTCAATCCGCGCAGATCTGAGTTCAATTCAGGTCAATGCACCCCCATTCAGTCAGATTCAGCTCATTTCCATACATTTACATATTTTGGGGCTCCCAAGCTTTTACCCGAACAGTTGCTGTATATTCTGGACACGGCAGATTCAATTCTGGTGTCCGTTGCGGCTGAGATGGTCCCGTTCCAATGATTTGGTAGAATCGCCGGCGCATGTGCGCAAATCAAATCAGCCAAATATTTTTTCACAATCGGATTTTTTATAAATTATACAGGAAGAATATTCCGGAATCATATGTATCATATTATGCGCCTGCATTTTCTTGTAGACTGGGATTTTTTGCAAGTTCATATTTTCATCTTCATTGTCTTCACTGTCGTGCTTGTACCTCATGGACCCCAAGGGCAAGGCCTCAGCACTGACCCCTCCATACCGCCGGGACGCACAGAAGGGATACCTGCCAGTAAGAAAAAGTGCTTTTCCAATGCTTTGAGGCATACTCTAGTTGTATTAGAGATGCACTGAGCATCCAGGCATTTCTATCTTAGTATTGGCCCCACCAAAAGTGGTGATAACACATTTTGACCTATGGAACCAAACACCCAATCAGGATATGGAGTGGACCCCTTAATCCCCTTTCAATGTGAGGCAAATCATCTTTTCCTGAGTCGACTGAGAACGGACATATCCAGGCAGAGCCTATGAATTTATCCATGTTTACTCATGTATTCTTAGCTGTCCTAGTGGTATGCACCCTAGGGGGCTGGGCACCTCTTTTTGAGAGGTCCTGGGTTCAATTCCCGGTCAGCCTAGCTAAGTAGGAAGATCCCATGTGACATGGCAGTGACCTCATCGCCACATGCCCTGCCAACTCAGCACATATGGGACCCAAAACAAAGAGTGCACATCTCCTGAGATGGCACTATGGAGATAGAGTGACCATGAAGCAGTTTTCCAACTCTTTTCCGAAACATTTCAGCTATCTTTGTGAATATGCAATCCGATTTGACCTGAGTTGCAGTTACTGTGAATATTCTGCCATCTTTCACTGTTTACACTGCAGCCCTTCATGCTTTGATCCTGATTCTCTTCTACTTGCATATCTCTGGCTTGGGCTATCCTGGATTGATTGTATTTCAGCAAACAAAAGCTTTTCATCTTGAAAAACAAGCAGCAGGATGTAACTGCGGCCGTCAAACGCTACCATTAGCGACAGAAGCGCTAGTCTACAGAGGTCGCGCCGGGTAATAGTGACCATAATTTCTCGCCTTTTCTGTGAGCGCTCCTCGGTGCATGCATAATATTTGCGACCTTTCAATGCGTGCATAGTTTTCCCGCAAGACAATTCAGCCCCTGATGCTATGTATTTATATAGGGTATGATGAGCCCTTGAATTGTCTCTTGCCGTCATTGCTGCTTTTGGTGCCGCCAACAACACTGCTACTGTGACTGGATCCGGTTCACGACATATTTGACTCTTGTACGTTACCGCCGTGGGATATGGGTGTCTTGCATGTACTGCTTTGAGGAGTGTTTTGGCTTCCGGTAAAACCAGCAGGCACCGGGTGAAACAAGCAAGCAAACAAGCAGCAGGCTTTGCCAATCAAGGCAACTCAAGAGACCCGAGAAAAGGCAAACAATAGACCTTGCACTTACAAGACAATCGTAAGCTGCACTTACAAGACAATTCATGTCATCAAATGATATCAAGTTCCAAGTCTAAGTGGTGGAAGACCTGGTTCAAGCGCTTTGGTTCGAGCGCCAAGCGTTGTCCAAATTCGGGTGCTGGTGCGGCACTGCCGAATGTGCACTCCGAAGGTGCTTCTGGACAAGCTGACGCTCATACGACGTACGGAGACAAAAGAGGTGTTTTGAAGATCAGCCAGGATTCGGACGAAGGAAACAATGTTAGTGCAGAGCCAGACAAGACACAACGTCGTCTCCCAGGCGCGCAGCGTCGCCGTAACAGAAAACAGCCAGAAGGAACAGAAAAAATGCCAGATTGCGACGAAGATCTCACACAGGAGCCTATTGCGTTGTTGGCCCATGCAAGAGCCTTGACTCAGGCGCCGTTACAACCAGTGCCCCTGTCTCAACCCGCGCCTTACTTCCCTGAACATTTCTTTCGTTCGGATTGTGATGAAACAGAAGTGGACGAACCAGTGTCTCTCCTTCAGCGGGCGCCACAGGTGACAAGAAATGCCAAGACCTCCTGCCAGCTTTCTGCAGCCGCGCTGGAATTAACTATCGATTTTGAGTCGGAAGACGTGGTTCCATGGTACGAGGCTCAGAAGGTCCTTACCGTGTTGGTTACAGGGCTCGAACAAGCGTCTCAACAGGCCTGGAACGCAGAAGTCCCCGAAGTGGTGAGTCAAACAAACTGGCGAGAGGTGATGTTACAATATTTGAAGGAGTCTGAAGGTTACTCTGATCCACAAGCCTGGTATGAGTCCTCCAACCAAACTGTCTGGGTGCAACTAGCTCCTACTGAAAGGGTGCGCCTCAGGCATGCTTATCCTCGATGGTCAGAATCACAAGCCTGGTGTTGGGCAGCGGAGAAAATTCTTGATCAGGAGTATGTGGTTGCACGGGAGGACAGTGACGAAGAACCAGTGTCCAGACCAGAAAACGTTCTTGAGCTGACAGGCACCGAAGCTCTTGAAGTGACCGGCACCGAAGTTCTTGAAGCGACACGCACTGATGACTGGTGGCGTCCTGAGTACGAGGACTGTCTGTCGAACTTTTATGTTCAAGGTGCTACACATTCGGTCAAAAACAAGGAACTCACAAGAGCGTTGCTACCGTACGAGGGTGCCTTTTTTAAGAGGTTCACGAAAAACATGGTGCAGGGTTTGAACTTCGGTAACGACTGGATTTCTGAAGAGCTCTTTGAGAGGGTCGTGGGAAAAATTACCCACGCAGAAGAATTACAGGACAAGCCTTTGTGTATTCGTGGCCTTGCTTATTGCCTCTTGACCAGAGAGTTGCCAAGCAACCATTCGTGCCAACAATTAGTGAATGAGGAGGGAACAACTTGCCTAGAGTACTGGTGGGCGAAGGAGTTGACATCAGTCCTCCGAGATTTTCGGACCGTGCCATCTTCCAGCAAAAACAAAACAATTCAAAACAAGCGCAAGTCCAAGCAATCAAAGCGTCGCTAAGCCAGCAAGTGGTGGGCGACCAGCCATAAACGCCAGTCAGGAGTACTGCGCGTCAGGCCACAGCTTCACGCATCAGCGCGTCCCAGCGAAGGGTGACCAGCCGTAAACGCCGGTCATGAATACTGCGCGTCAGGCAACGGCGTCCAGCATCAGCGCGTCGCAGCGAAGGGCGACCAGCCGTAAACGCCAACGGCTTCCAGCATCAGCGGGCCCCAGCAAAGGGCAACCAGCCGTAAATGCCAGTCAGGAGTACTGCGCGTCAGACAACGGCTTCCAGCATCCGCGGGTCCCAGCGAAGGGCAACCAGCCATAAACGCCAGTCAGAAAACTGCGCGTCAGGCGACAATCTCCAGCATCAGCGCGTCTCAGCGAAGGGCAACCAGCCGTGAACGCCAGTCAGAAAACTGTGCGTCAGGCGACAGCATAGCCTTGTCGTGGACTCAAGAGCTTGGAGTGCTCTCCATGCGCCGTCAAGCATGCGCTCAACAGCGCGCAGCCCCATTCGTCTTGATGCCTGTGGTCATCTCTCTCTCTCTCTTCATTTCTATATATATATTTGTTGGCGCCAGAACTACAGGAGTGTTGGGAAGCCAAGTGAAGTTTTGATTTTGGCTTTGCCCAATGACGCTCCACCGCCTCCCTCTATGTATGTATGAAATAACCTTTGTAAATATCGAAGGTGGTAAGCTCTGTGGGAAGGGTGAAGATTGGGGAGCATGGGCAGTAGCCTCGAGCTTCAACAACACTACTACGACCCAGTTGGGTGCGTCCATGTCTCGTTTCTCGGAACTGAGACCATTTTCTTCCTTCAGTGGAGTGACGCCGCACGCTACACACAAGTCTGTGGTAACAGTGTCCAATACCTAGGGACGTGAGGTTGAGGGATTTGAAGTGTCTTTGACATGGCGCTACGTGACCAATTCACTCGGCCACTCACATCAAGGTCCTTATAGGTGACAACATGACCAGAACAGGCACACATACCAACCCTACGCGTCACAGGTGCTCCTAATGCCACAGTGAGCTCCATGCGTCCTTCGGTTTTGGAGTGACACCACGCCACAGTGGACATGCAAGTGAGACATAGAGGTCGTGGGACTGTGCCAGACTGATGATGTCTTGAGTCATGCGGTTTAAGGAGTAGTTGAAATACGTGGTGTACAGAATAACCATGTTGTACAATACAATACAATACAATACAATACAGTACAATGTTGTACTGGCATGGTGTGAACGAACCCTATGCGTTCTATTCGACGACTTGAGGCGGGCTTGCCCTTGGTCGGAGCCTGTGCGTTCAATTTGTTTCAATTTGTTCAATTCAATTGTTCAATTCAATTCAATTTGCGATTGCCTCTAATTTGGGGGACAAGCAGTGGTATACCCCATACATGTGCATGTGAGTGCCACGTTTGCCGGCCTCGCTACTCTGTGGGTATCGGCCTTACACCCGTGGGTAAGTCCTGGTAGGGGGGTGTAACTGCGGCCGTCAAACGCTACCATTAGCGACAGAAGCGCTAGTCTACAGAGGTCGCGCCGGGTAATAGTGACCATAATTTCTCGCCTTTTCTGTGAGCGCTCCTCGGTGCATGCATAATATTTGCGACCTTTCAATGCGTGCATAGTTTTCCCGCAAGACAATTCAGCCCCTGATGCTATGTATTTATATAGGGTATGATGAGCCCTTGAATTGTCTCTTGCCGTCATTGCTGCTTTTGGTGCCGCCAACAACACTGCTACTGTGACTGGATCCGGTTCACGACATATTTGACTCTTGTACGTTACCGCCGTGGGATATGGGTGTCTTGCATGTACTGCTTTGAGGAGTGTTTTGGCTTCCGGTAAAACCAGCAGGCACCGGGTGAAACAAGCAAGCAAACAAGCAGCAGGCTTTGCCAATCAAGCCAACTCAAGAGACCTGAGAAAAGGCAAACAATAGACCTTGCACTTATAAGACAATCGTAAGCTGCACTTACACAGGAAACCCTACACCAGCAGCAAGCAGCAGGAGAGGCACAAACACAGTGTTGAAATCACGATAAACTTTTCTGGTAGCAGAGGCAGACTGTCTCTGCGTACCGGCAGCAACCCCGTGCCGTACAACCGGAGCGCCGAGATCAGTCACATATAAGCAGAAGGGCGAACGAAGATGGACACAAAGAAGGAGGACACCGACGTGAAGTCAGCGCCTAAGGCACCAGCAAGGCCAGCACCTGGTGAACCTGGACCTGGACCTAGCGCTGTTCCTTCGGAGCCCTTACATGGGCCAGTGGACGTGGCTGAGGACTCGTTGGATGGACTCCAGTCGGCCTTCAGGGCCCTCTCAGTCGAGGAGGTGGTCACTCAGCCTGTGAAGAGGAAGAGAGAGAGCGAGAAGGATGCTGGAGACGAAGCAGACGAAGGAGAGGACCAAGGGCAAGACCTGACGAATGACCCTACCTTCGAAGGCGCACCAAGCGCTTCTGGCCTCCACGCATCACCCTCTCCTATAACCACCACACTCCCAATTCCAGACCCAGCCGCTGCAACATCCACTCCCATAACCAACCCGCCTATGGCAGAGGGCACAGGCTTTACTGGCATGCCTGCCTACCCTGCCTATGGTTTGGGCCCACCTACCAGCTGCGTTTCTTGAGGCAACTACTGCCAGTGAGCCGGTGGCTTCCAGTTCTGCGCCGCGATGGTATGCGGCTGACTATCACCATCCTCTACCCGCTACGGGAACCTATGTGGATGTTCCTGGGTATGCACCTGGGTATGCAACCTTGAGTGGGTTGAGGAGAGGACCTGAGTCTCTTGGAGGCAGGAGTAGAGGATCGGGGAGATCCTCCAACAGGTCCCTTACGCGGTCGGAGATCAACCAGGTGCTCCGAGAAGCCACTTCTAAAATCGTGGGCGACCTCACTCAAGAGATGCGAGAGAAACTGGAGCCCCTGATGATACCGCCCCAAGCGTCACCTACCACGGTGGGAGTGTCATGCCATCGAGTACAGGCCAACCACCTGGTGGCAGGGCTGACAAACACCCTGGGGAGCCTGAGGAGCAGACGGATGCCGACCCCTGCAGCGATACCGAGAAGTCCTTTCGTACCGAGAACGGCTCAGCCGCCCTACAGCCACGTGACGAACTCTACGAGGGCCGAGCTGGACCGGCTGGGGCTGACAGCCTTGAGGGCAATGGTGGACGTGGAGCCTTATGGCACTAGTGATCTAGGCGGAGACCCCTCCGATAATGAGCCGCCGTCTATGACTTCTGCTTCGCCCTCGGAGGACGATGACCCGGAGGACCCCGAGAACCGCCAGGCCAAGGGGAAAGAAGAAGAAGAAGAAGAAGAAGACCCGACGCCCTGAGGGACGCAGGTCTCAGGAGGCGAAGGCTATTGCCACCTCCAAGATCGTGGTGAATCTGCCTGAGTTCACAGGCAAGGACCTCAGCGAGTTCGCTGAGAATTTTGGCCGGTTTCTCCGATTGACCGGCTAAACCCACGCTAGTGGACGAGTCAAGTGCGATCTGCTCCTGCAGTGCTGCAAGACCAAGTACCTGGAGAAGCAGGTCAGGCAGATCGTGACTAACTCCGCCACCTTTGCCGATGTGTTGGTTGCCTTGGAGAGGCAGTACCCGACCTACGAAACCGACCTCTCCATCAGGGCCGGGATCCAGAACCTGCCCGTGCTGCCCAACAACCCCAAACCTGGCAGGGTCTCTGAGCTGTTGGCTGACCTGGATCACTGGGCTGGACGATTGACGCCCGGTTCCTACAGCAGCGACGACCTGCTGTTCTGGTTGGTGGCCAAGCTCCCTCGAGAGCTGTGGGACGAGTGCCGTTCGACGGAGGAGCGCAAGGCTAGATCCCTCCGCTACGAGGATCTATGCGTGCTACTTCTGGAGCTGGCGCTGGAGAAGGAGAGCGACCAGCACCTGAACAACTACCGTCCTGGAGGAGGAGGTTCTGGAGGTCATGGCAAAGGGTACCAAGGGTCCAGACCTGGGCAGGGGACTACCCCCAAACACGCCCACGCCCGTATCATGGAGAACGTCAAGGAGCTCTTCTGGTGTGATGCCAGAGACGAGCAGGGCCACCTGCAGCATGCCCCTGACTGCGAGCAGCGAGACTGCTTCGTAGTCTAGGGGAAGCAGCAGGAGAAGAACACCGGCGCCAAAGCGAAGCTGCCGGATCATTACAGGTGCACCATCAAGTGTGCCTTCTGCGGGAAGCGGAAGCACTACCAGGATGAGTGCTACCATAAGCAACGCCTATGGGCGAAGCTTAAGGGTGAAGATCCTGGCAAAGGCTCAGGCAAAGGTGGAGGGAAAGGCAAAGGCAACGACTCCGTCAAGGGCAAGTCGAAAGGACGGGGACAAGGGCAAGACAAGAGTCAAGGTGGACGAGGAGGAGGCGCTAACCGCCAGCCAGACAAGGACAACAAGAACAAGGACAAGAACGGAGGCAACCCCAACCCTAATCCAGGGGGGAACTCCGAGCCCTCTGCAGGGCAGTCTGGTCCTACCACACGCTCACAAACGCAGGCCCAGCAAGAACAAGGAGCCAAGCGTGAGCATGAAGGTGGTGATGACGGCAACGCTAAGAAGAGGAGCCGTTTCATGAGAATGGCCCGCAAATTGCGGAACAAGGGGTTCGAGGTGACCTGTCCCGCGGAGTTCTGACGGCGACGCTCCGGTGGCAACCCAAGACCTGGTGTTTTGGGTACGTATCCGACTAGGGGGACGCGAATACCTGGGGGTATTGGATACTGGCGCCACCATATCTATAGTGGCCAAGAAAATTTTACCTTGTGGGAGCTTGAAGAACACCATGACCACCGTGGCTATACGTATGGAAGATGGACATGTGGTGCACAGCTGCGGGGACTGTGAAGTGGAGGTACCTATGGGCTCCCGGACTATCGCCCATCGGTTCTATGTGATGGACACTCAGGCCTTCGACTTTGTACTGGGGACTGACTTCTTCGTGCAGCACTCCCAGATACAATCCCTGACGCTGCAAGCGCCCTACCTCCTCTACGTGGACCACGGCAGTGGCAGAGAGTCTGTGCCACTGGAGCAGTCGGAACATACCCGGAGTTACCTGAGGCTATCGAAGGAGGAGCCCTCGAACATGATGGCGGCCTCCAAAACTGAGGACTATCAACTATTGGGGGAAGTCCTAGACCAAGGTCTGAAGGAGTTGGGTTACTCTAGAGAAGACCTGAGTGTGGAGTTGTTCGCCAGCGACAAGCAGCATGTACTGGACCTTTACTGCAGCAAGGGGAAGAACTGCAGCTACAAATTTGACTGGCCCTCTTTCGGGATGGCCTACGGGAACCCCAGGTTCAGTGAACCGGGGAAGGTCCTGACCAAGGTGGCCTTGGAACGTTCCCGTATGGTCCTGTGTTCCCCCGATTGGGGAGCCCATGTGGGCAACGAGTACTGGCGAAACCTCCTGGACAGGCTGACTATCAGCTCTGTTCGTTTGCCTGATGAGGCCATCTACGTGCCTCTGGGACGCAAGACGCCTATTGGGAAACCCGGATGGGGGAGTATGCTCAGCGTGGTGGACGGAGGTCTTACCTCCATCCCCTGGGAGGATCTGGACCCGACTCTGGTCCAGGCTATACAACGAGAAAGCGATGGACTCGCCTTGGGTGACTTGAAGGATCGCCTACGACCTCAAGATGTTGTTGAGACTATACCCGGAGGAGAAGAGTACGTCGTGACTGACACCAACGCCCCCAACTCTCCCTGCCATGTACCTGTTCCTGATGGAGTCTCTGAGTGTGGACTATCTGAGCTACCTAGCTCTATCCACTCAGATGACGAAACTGAGCACGACGCCTTCTTCGTGCAGACCTGTGTGGAGGAAGTGGAGAACGCCGAGTACGTCGCCCCACTAAAACCCCTACTCTCGATGAGGGTGGAAGACCCCGTGGACGAAGAGCTGGACCCTCGATCCAGGCTAAGGGAGTATGTGGACTCCAAGAGGAGGTTGGTGGCGAAAAAGCTATGCTACGCTAAGCCTACCCGCAGCTCATGGCCACTGAAGCAAGGACGTATGGGAGACCTATCCCAATTGAAGGAGGACCTCGAACAGAAGATCACCACCTGGCAAAGGGAGGTAGATCTTAAGCTCATGAAGAGCGTGTGGGGCGCCCATGTGAGGACCCCAGAGGAGGACGACCTCTCGGAGGAATGTGTATGTGAACCCCCTCGAGCGTGCCTATGTTGCCATCGTCCACCGGAGATGGTTGAACAAGACCTTCTATATGCCTACCAAGGGCTGAAGGACACTACCACGGGCGAAGAGTCGGTGGAGGACCACCTCCCGACGTCCATTACTCAGGGGGCAAGCAACTTACACTCTGACGAGGACATTGAGGACAAGATCAAGGTATTGGACCCGCGAGTACAGAAGCTTATAAGGACCTATCTGGAGGTGTTCGGAGAACTACCCCCTCCCGCCTCATGTGACAAGCTGGTACAGATGGACCTCAAGCTGAAACCGAGTTCGTGGGTCACAAGATCCGGAAGGGACCCTATCCAGCTCCTAAAGAGCAGGCCGACGAGATTGAGAGACAGATACAAGAATGTATCGACGCTGGCCTAGTCCTGGAGTACAAGGACGGGGACTACCCCCTACACTGCAGCCCCTGTTTCCTGGTGGCTAAACCTGGGTCTACAGCCAAACGGCTGGTAGTGGACTACGGAGAGCTGAAAAAGAAAACGCCGAACCACTCAGGGTCCATTCCCAATATGGAGTCTACCCTGGAGAAGATAGCCTCCTGTCGCTACAAGACCAAAATGGACAAGAGGAGCGGATTCTGGCAAGTGGACCTGACGCCCAACGCTCAGGAGCTACTGGCCTTCATCACCCCTCAGGGGAGGATGTTCAAGTGGAAGGTCATGCCGTTTGGCGTGGCTAACGCACCCGCTCTATTCCAAGAGCTGATGAACAAGATCGTGTCCATCCTACGAAGGAGACCTAAGGTGCAGGAGCTCATATCCCTTGGGGCCCAGATGGAAGCTCACATCGACGATGTATGCCTCGGGACCAATACCCAGGAGGACCACCTAATCCTCTTGGGTGAGTTCTTTGCGGTCTGCCAGGAGAACCACACACGACTCAAGCTGGAGAAGCGTGAGTTCATGCAGGAGACCATGCAGTACTTGGGGTTTGACGTTGGCTATGGGTGGTGGACCCCAGCGGCCTCTAAGGCTAAACCCCTGATGGACGCCAAGGTACGACACGAAGACCCCAAGAAAGGACTTCATGATGTACGCAGTTTCATTGGGGCGTGCGACTTCTATGGCCGCCACATCAAAAACTTCACCTACACCAGCGCCGTTCTGACGGACTTGATCAAGAAGAGTACTACTTGGCGCTGGGGCCCACAAGAGCAACAAGCGTTTGACGAGCTCAAAGACAAGGTGGCCAACGCTAAGTGCTTGGGCGTGCCTAGGGCACAAGGGGAGATTATCCTGGTGACCGACGCCAGCAATGTGGGCGGTGGTGGAACGTTGTTCCAATGGCAAGCACTAGAGAAGGAGGAGTTCGACTCGGCCATTTCCCAATGGGGGACGGAAGGTCTCAACCGAGATGGAACCCTCAAGCACAGCTACCCTGACGACAAGTGGGTCCTAGTACCTCTGGGCCACTGGAACTGGAAGTGGAACCAGGCCAGGGGGAACTACTCCACCTATGAGCAGGAATTGCTCGCGGGTATGCTGGTGCTATCCTCACAAGCACGACTGTTGGGGAGTAACCCTGTGGTCTGGCTGTGCGACCAAGAACCGGTCCGCAGTCTCCAGAAGGGCCCCCCACCTGAGAAGGCCAAGCTACGGCGCTGGTGGACCTACCTCAGTCAACTACGGCTGACGGTACACCATATCCAGGGAGTGAGTAACGAGTGTGCAGACTACATCAGCCGCAACAACTTCGACGCCCTGATTGGTGCCCGGTCTGAAGCGCTGGCTAAGGAGGCCTTCAGCCGTATGGACGTCCACTTGGACCCCAACATGACGATGATACGCCCCCTGGATGGACTCCAACAATCAGAGTACCTGAAGGAGTTTGGGGATATCTACAAGCGCCTGGAGAAACGCCTTGAACCCCTCCTGGTCAACCAAGATCAGTGGAAGAGGGACAAGAGGTACCTCTGGCACGAGGACCGCATCGTGGTGCCTAGTGACAGAGTCCCAGCGCTGCTGAAGTGGACCCATGAGTCCAGCGGTCATGTGGGTGCTGACCGTACCCTGAGGCTGTTCAAGCAGTGGTTCCACACTACGTGGACTGACGACAAACGGCGGAAAACCCTCCAGCCTATCGTGTACAAGTGCCCGTGCAGGTCCTGCAAACCAGGGGATATCAGGGACAGAGGTCTCTACTCGACCCTGCCCATCCCTCACTGTGCTAACAGTGTTCTATACGTGGACTACACGGAGATGCCGAAGTTCGGGGGCTATGACTTCGCCCTCGTGGTAACCTGTGGGTTGACCAGGTTTACCAGGGTGTTCCCATGTACCAAGCACATTACCGGAGAGGAGACTATCAAGATACTCCTGGAGGAGTGGTTTTGTGTCTATGGGGCGCCCAAAGAGATCAACTCCGATGAGGACATACGAGTACGCTCAGATACTGGCTGGTACAAGAGGGTCCTGAGATCCCTCAATGTCCAGGTGTCTACGGGGATTCCCTACTCTCACACGAGCAACCCCCTATGTGAGCGACAGATCCGTGTCCTCAAGGAGAATGTAAGGATATGGTGCAAAACTGAACGCACCAGAGACTGGGTGAGACTACTCCCCGTCATGTCCTTGATAATGAACTCCCAAGAGAGTTCAGCTACTGGCTACTCGCCCCATGAACTATTCCTAGGGCGCCTGGCATGGTTCCTACATGCCCCCTATCGAGAGGACACCCATTCTTCTGTGGGTGAATGGGTCCAGGAGCAACAAGCGAAGGTGGACAAGGCCAAGGCCATGCTCCAGAGAGTGAGGGAGCGTCAGTGGAACAAGAAGAACAAGCACCGAGTACCGGCCACCTACCAAGAGGGGGACTGGGTGCTGGCGCACCACAGTCGACTACCCGCCTGGCCTCGCTCTACCAGCGATGACCCATACTTTGGGCCGTACAAGATTTTATCAGTGGATGGACACCGTATCACCGTTCGGTGTTCTCCCCGTCTAGGGGGGACCCTGGTGTGCGCTGCTCAGCACCTGAAGCGCTACGATGATCCTGAAGACCTCTGTGGGGAGGAGTGGGAGCTGAACGACGAGGAAATTGCCGCCCTAGACCTACAAGGGGCTGCCAGCCCTATGGAAGTTGAAGGGGAACTCCCCGACATGAACGCCGAGGAGATGGCTAAGGAGGGTTTCTACCTGGTGAAGTCTGTCCTACGCCACCGCTATCGCCAGGGTTGGCGCTTCCTCACCCTCTGGGAAGGGTTTGGAGTCGAAGAGGCCACCTGGGAGCCCTTCTCTGCGTTTGTTCTACCTGAGGGACGCCTAAACTCAGTTCTGGTTCACTACTTGTCCCAGAACAACCTTGGTGAGTTGCTGAGGCTCGCTGAGACGCTTGCCTCCAAGACTAAAGCTAGGGACTGAACCTTACCCTTACCTGCCTAAGCGTATCTGTGAGTGTGCTATTCCTAAGGTCCTGAGAGCAAGCCGCAGAAATGGTGTCCTAATTATACCCAAGTCTGCACGCTTGCTAAACCTGGAGGGTTGTCTTATTGATGCCACGGGGTACGCCCCGGGTCTCCCCTCCCCTAAGCGCCCAATTTCTGTGCTGGCGCAAAACCTTTGGGGAATACCCAGCGTACTAATCCGGGTATTGTTTTCCCTACCTATCTGTCTACTACAGGGAGGGGTGGCCAAAAGCTATGAAGGCATGAAAACGCCATTTTGCTAAGTGGCCAAAACGCTGACCACTGCCACAGCCCACCAACCCTGCTAAAATTGCAGGAAACGGGTGGGACAGTGACACACGCACTACAGGTCCTACACACCCTACAGTGGCACCATCCTGGTGGGCGAGCACTTCTGCAACTGGCTCAAGCCCCCACTCAGGACTACCACTCGTACACGCACACTCTACTGGGTGTGGTTGAAGAACATGTCGTCGGTCCTAACGACCCTCCTGTGAAGAAGACAAGAGAACACAGCGCTGCTAAGCAACTGTGGCCTAACAGGGGACGCCACAACGCGTTTCCCCTGCTAGGGCTTGGAGGGAAGAGGTGCTCTTGTTGCGTGCACAGCGTGGATGTTGATGGAGTCGAACTGCCCTCGCCACTCCTGGCGGAGGTGCAGTCGGTTGTTTGTGTGATCAGCGCCCCTGTTGAGCAGGGCTTGAAAAAAATGGTATGCTGCTGCACCAATCACCCTACCTGCCCACCCGTAAAGAGAGGCCAATGAAGGGCTGTTTGCGGCGGAGAAACCAAGCCACACTCCACGTATTATACGCTTCTCAGTGTGACCTATAATACACTGTCCGCAAACACGCCCTGTCAAGCAAGCAAGCGTTAAGAGACTCCTCAGGTTCTCTTAAAGAACGTACCGAGGAGCCCCTGGGTAACCTAAACAAGGTTTACCGTGCGCATTGCGCGTGGCCTACCCTTTAATGCGTGTGTGAATGCACGAGCATGCACGAGCGGGTAATCTGTTTTTTGGGAAACCTGCCAATCTTACCTCACGATCACGAACTCCACCAGGGGGTGGCCCCTCCTGGGCTTACTCACCTTACCTACCGCTGGAGAGTGAAGCAAGGTGAGGCGGAAAACGAAGCGCAAGCGAAATCGTCGCTATGCATCGGTGTGTATGTTCTAATCAGTGCAACAAAAAGGGAGGTTGGTGCTGTAAGAGCAGTTGTCAAAGTTGCCCCGCACTGCACCGCAGGGCAGGACCGGTAGCCCCCCGTGACAACCACTCCCTGGCCGAAGGCCATCTGTTTTTTCCCTAATCTCACCTCTAATCATCTGCAATCTTTCTAATCTAGCCCTCTATCGTTTGTTAGCGCAGCTACAAGACTCGTTCACGGAGACACGAGACGAGCAATGTGCATGCTGCATACGAGACAAGCACACCTGTAGTTTATACCTGATTCATTGAAGTCTTTTCGTTGATTTCGAATTCTTGAATTTTGACTCTTACTGTCACTTTGGGTGGAATCTGTATGTTTATTTATTAATGTGTGTCTCGTCATTTTCCAGTCTACGTGAGACATACGTTTATAATTCCATTATTTCTGCATTTTCCGGCGCTTCGCTAGGAGCCGGTCCTGCGCGCCGCCTTTTTATGCGTAGGAATTTCTTGATTTAAAAAATCTAGAGATGAGTATAATTTTTATAAAAATGTGCTTCTGATGCACAATTGGATTCTGCTCCGGTGTGTTGTCTTAGAAAAATCTTAGGCCGTCATTTGGCAGATTTGGGTGTTGTCGCTTCGCGTTTGCGTGGATTCGTCCATAATTCTCCCATTCCTGCCTCTGCAGATATCCTCGCGAAAGCGTTGCTGAGTAGGCCGTGTTCGGGCCGAAAAGCAGCAGCCAGGAGACTGAGCAGAACCCCAGACCCCACGTAGGGGCAATTTAATTTTTTCAACAACTCCCTTCGCCCTAAGACAGGTCACAGGTCGCCAGCAGGTTTACAAGAACCCATGCGAGTGTGTATATTGTGTCTTGCGTTGGGTTTATGTCACGCTGCGTCTTGGAGGGAGGGATGCACATGCAGATGTTTATGGCATGCACCCTAACTAACCCAGCCAAGCCACAGGAACCCCGGCAGCGCCATGAGCGCTGAGCTTCCTGTAGGAAATGTTACTAACAGAGCAGCAAAAGAGCGCCAGCCATGGTGAGCGCCCATTTTTCTGTGTGAGGGAAACTATAGGTATTTTAAAGTAGATGTGAAAACCAAGGAAAGGCCAAGAAAAAAATCCCTTTTTCCTGAAAATGCGACAGTGGTGGCCACTACAGCACAAGGGGGGAGTAAGAAAAAGTGCTTTTCCAATGCTTTGAGGCATACTCTAGTTGTATTAGAGATGCACTGAGCATCCAGGCATTTCTATCTTAGTATTGGCCCCATCAAAAGTGGTGATAACACATTTTGACCTATGGAACCAAACACCCAATCAGGATATGGAGTGGACCCCTTAATCCCCTTTCAATGTGAGGCAAATTTTCTTTTCATGAGTCGACTGAGAACTGACATATCCAGGGCAGAGCCTATGAATTTATCTATGTTTACTCATGAATTCTTAGCTGTCCTAGTGGTATGCACCCTTTTGAGAGGTCCTGGGTTCAATTCCCGGTCAGCCTAGCTAAGTAGGAAGATCCCATGTGACATGGCAGTGACCTCATCGCCACATGCCCTGCCACCTCAGCACATATGGGACCCAAAACAAAGAGTGCACATCTCCTGAGATGGCACTATGGAGATAGAGTGACCATGGGGCAGTTTTCCAACTCTTTTCCAAAACATTTCAGCTATCTTTGTGAATATGCAATCCGATTTGACCTGAGTTGCAGTTACTGTGAATATCCTGCCATCTTTCACTGTTTACACTGCAGCCCTTCATGCTTTGATCCTGATTCTCTTCTACTTGCATATCTCTGGCTTGGGCTATCCTGGATTGATTGTATTCCAGCAAACAAAAGCTTTTCATCTTCAAAAACAAGCAGCAGGAAACCCTACACCAGCAGCAAGCAGCAGGAGGGGCACAAACACAGTGTTGACATCACTATAAACTTTTCTCTGCCCTCTGTTTCCTTTCCCCATGCCGGCCCTGAGCCCTCCATCCAGGCTCCGCGGAGCTTTCCCAAAGGGAATTGCTTAAATTGTAGCAGAGCAGCCTTCAGCCTCGAGGCTATAGGTATGGAGTATGAGTCCGACCCACCGGACAGTGATGACGAGTGCATCTGTGATCTAGATGATCCAGATGGCCCAGAGGACGGCGTAAAATGTTGCATACTTGCGACATTTTCCGAAGAGTTAGGAATTCCTTGCCAGAATCCTGACTGCCCCATGTATATACCCATTCCTCACCCCAGCTCAGTCCCCGATCCCAGTCGAGAATCCGGGACCCCAAGCGGTCCTTTGCCGGGCGCTGGTCCCAGCGGAGCGTACGGCTCCTTGGTTGGAGACTCATCGAGTCAGCAGGACGACATTTGTCTCCCATCCAAAGAAAGCATGCACGTGCATCGAGATCCGCCGATCGCAAGTGGTGCAGGAGAGATGCCCGCCAGAACGAGACCTACGCCTGCGGAAATCGACCTGTTGCTCCAGAATGTCATCGAGCAGGCCATCTCCGCCAAGTTGGACAGTCAAATCCAGGAGTCCCAGGAACGCTGGAGGTTACACCGTACGCGCAACACCACGCACAGAGCGTGCACACCGGTGAACAGGAGCCGGAAGGCCCAGGACACCGTACACACAACACCACACGCAGGGCGTGCGCACCGGTGAACAGGAGCCAGGGAGCCCAGGACACCGTACACGCAACACCACACACAGGGCGTGCGCACCGGTGAACAGGAGCCGGGAGGCCCAGGACACCGTACACACAACACCACACGCAGGGCGTGCGCACCGGTGAACAGGAGCCAGGGAGCCTAGGACACCGTACACGCAACACCACACACAGGGTGTGCACACCGGTGAACAGGAGCCAGAAAACCCAGGACGCCGTACACGCAACACCACACACAAAGCGTGCACACCGGTGAACAGGAGCCAGGAGGCCCAGGACGCCGTACACGCAACACTACACGCAGAGCGTGCGCACCGGTGAACAGGAGCCGGGAGGCCCAGGACACCGTACACACAACACCACACGCAGGGCGTGCGCACCGGTGAACAGAAGCCAGCAGGCCCAGGACACCGTACGCGCAACACCACGCACAGAGCGTGCACACCGGTGAACAGGAGCCGGGAGGCCCAGGACACCGTACACACAACACCACACGCAGGGCGTGCGCACCGGTGAACAGGAGCCAGGAAGCCCAGGACACCGTACGCGCAACACCACACGCAGGGCGTGCACACCGGTGAACAGGAGCCAGGAGGCCCAGGACACCGTACACGCAACACCACACACAGAGCGTGCACACCGGTGCACAGGAGCCAGGAGGCCCAGGACACCGTACACACAGCACCACACACAGAGCGTGCACACCGGTGAACAGGAGCCAGGAGGCCCAGGACACCGTACACGCACCACCACACACAGAGCGTCCACACCGGTGAACAGGAGCCGGGGGGCCCAGGACACCGTACACACAACTTCACACACGGAGCGTGCACACCGGTGAACAGGAGCCAAGCGGCGCGGCACACCACACAAGCAACCCGCCCCCAAAACGAACCCAGCCCACGCCGCCCTGCAGGAAAGAAACACCATGTCAGACCGCCAAGACCAACCGTCCGGCCAAGGCCAACCCAGCGGGTACGAAGAGGGTGGGCAGGCAGGGCAGGCCGGCGAAGAGGGACAGAGGGACAAGGCGGGGAAAGCGAGAGGAGGGGTCCGAACCCCCCCCCCCCACCGTGCACACACCCCACTGCCGCGCGCCGGGCCACAGCCGGGCGCCAACAGGGCCCGCCATGGAGCCAAACGGGCCCGCCAGAGAGAGGGTGTGTCCCCGCGCCTGCGCAACAGCACGCCCGGGCAAGGAGCGCGCGCCACACACAGGCCAAGCAGGGCACACGCGCAGCACCGCACGCCAGCACGCACCACGGCACAAAAACAAGACTCCACCACGGCAAACACCCACACCCGACCACGAACGAGCCGCCAAGAACAAGTCCAAGCCCCGCAGTCCCCACAGCGCGACAGCCGCCGTCCGGATGGACGTGTGTGCGCCCGGCAGTGAACCCAGCCCCTGCCGGCTACGAACCAGCCGCCGTCCGGATGGACGTGTGTGCGCCCGGCAGTGAACCCAGCCCCTGCCGGCTACGAAACAGCCGCCGTCCGGATGGACGTGTGTGCGCCCGGCCATGAACCCACCCCCTGCCGGCTACGAAACAGCCGCCGTCCGGACGGACGTGTGTGCGCCCGGCAGTGAACCCAGCCCCTGCCGGCTACGAAACAGCCGCCGTCCGGAGGGACGTGTGTGCGCCCGGCAGTGAACCCAGCCCCTGCCGGCTACGGAACAGCCGCCGTCCGGAGGGACGCGTGAGCACCCGGCGCCACCTGCCGGACGGGCTACCGGACCACCGGGCCCGCGCCACCCGGAGGAGTGAGTGCTCAGTTATCGCAAACCACACGCCCAACGGTACCACACCCAACACCACCCGCAATGACACACCATCACCACCACCATGCAGGCCCACCCGCCACCACACACCCAGGGCCCATCATCAGGGCCGCCCGCCGACACCACAACCACCAAGCAGTCCAGCCACAACCACCACCACCACCCGCCCCCGGCCGCCCACAACATCACCAACAACACCCGGCAGCACTCACGACGCCGTCGCCAAGCACACCACCATCCGCCCCGCACCACACCTGCCACACCCCCACACTCCACACCACCCACACCGGAAACCGCCAACACCACCGTCCCACCCTTACCACCTGCAGCACCATCACCATCGACGTCGCCAGCAACACCACCATCACGCCCGACCGCACCGCGCGAACGACACGCCCACAACCAGCACCGAACCCCAAACACCCACACCGACACCACCCACGCCGACCAGACCCCACAACACCCACACAACCCACACGCCGGCCACGCTCCACCAGACAACGCAAACCACCACACGCACGGCAACAGCGCACCTGACGCCCGCAGACCCCCCGCAACCCGCGCCACGTACACACCAAGACGCACACCCGCACCCAACCACGCCCACCAAGCGCCCGGCGCACCGACCACCACGCGCACAGGCAACCGCCCAACGCCGGCACCGACTCCGCGGGCAGACAGGCAGACAAACCACCCCGTCGGCATCACCAACAGCACCATCACCCAAGCCACCACCTGCGGCACCAACGCCACCATCGCCCCTTGCACCAACGGCAAACCCCCCTCCGGCCCCCCACCACCCGTTCCCAACGCGTCACCTACGGCACACACCGGCCTCACCGTCACCCAGTGCATCGCCTACGTCACCCTCGCCATCGGCACCACCGACGACACCACCGCCCACAGCACCCCCGGCAACACCCTACGTAGGGACAGTACCAGCGGCGCCACCAGCCGGCACACCACCTGCAACACCCACATCAACATCGCCACCACCCATGACATCACCCGCAGCGCCCTCACCATCGACGTCACCGGCAGCACCCTCACCGCCGGCATCACCAGGCGCGCCACCACCCACTGCACCACTTACAGCGACCACCGGAGCCGCAGGCCCCCCCAGCGCCCGCCCCGTCACCTATGACACCAACAGCGTCACCAACCTTGTCGCCGCCCGGCGCGTCACCCGAAGCACCCACGTCAACAACACAGACCCGTTTCGACGCCTACAGCACCCCCCCGTAGGCGTCACCAGCATCTCCTCCACCCAATGCATCGCCCACGGTGCCCCAGCCCAACCCACTGCGCCTTCGGCGCACACATACCCGACACCCACACAAACCAACCACGCCCACACTGCCCACCACCCCATCAGCCCACGCGATGAACACACCCACACGCACGCCCACGCGCGGCCACGCCACCCAGACACTAACCAGGAGCCGCAGCCACCCACGCAAGCGCCACGTCACCACTGCCGCCAACCACCCGCCGTCAGCCCCCCCCGGACCGGCGCCCTGGGAACCGGAAACCTGGGGGCCGGCGCACACACAGGGAACCCAGAGCACAACAGCCACCCGGCCTGATGATGATCCCCCACGACACCCACGCCCACACCGGCGCCGACACCGGCACACAGCCACAGCCACGCACAGCAGCCCAGCCACCCCCCCCCCCAAAAAAAAAAAAAAACAAAGCCAAACAAGCCAACGAAAAGAGAGGAGTAAGGGACAGGCAGAGGAAGGGGCCACGGGGGGAGCAGAGGGCAAACAAGCAAGCCCACACACGCGCGCCCCCCCCCCCCCAGCCAACCCGACCCCGCATGTCCCGCACCCTCCCAGGAACCGCAAAGCCCAAGACCACCCCCCAGGCACCACCACAACAGACCACCATGAGGAGCCGCCGAGGACGACACACGACACACCGCCGCCAAACACACGGTCGACACCGACACAAGCCCCACCCCCACAACCGGCCGCACCCACCGCTGCGGCGCCCCAACACACAATGGTGCCCCCATGGATGCGGTACACCCCAAAAACCCCCTTGAGCCAGCCGACCAGAGACCACCACGGGACGCACCAAGGGGACGCCGCGGAATACCCACCCACAGTGAGGCCCCGACACCCGCTACCCGCCGGCAACCTGCCACGGGCCCATCCCACACCCGAGCAAATAGCCCCCCCCCCACCGTGGAAACGATACACCCCAGCCACACACCGCCAGTCACCACCCGCGGGCACCGCACCGAGCCACAACACGCCCAAGAAGCCGCGACCCACCGACCCGCGGACCCCGCAAACGCAATACCCCGCACCACTGGGCCCACTCAACGGTGGGCCGACACCCCCAAGCACCACACGACCACACCCCCCTGGTTGCGACACTCCAGTCCCGCACACCCCGCCCCAGGGGACCCCAGGCCCCACGCCACACCGACCCCGCACGGGCCACGTACTGAAACACGCCAGGAGGACGATCAAGAGACCACGCGGGGCTGCCCCACACCGCCAGAGGACAAACCACGGGCGACAACCCACCCCACCAGACCTGGACACGGTGCCCCCCCCCCCCAACGGGAAGGTGTAAGTGCGGCTAGCCCCATCTGCTCAGATTTTCAGACATTCTGCCCAGATTGGCTACATTTTGGTCATTTTCTTTGCTTCGGCGGAATCGCCGCCTCGCAGCTCAGTCACAGGATATTTCCTATATATTTCTGATATGCCGGATTTGATTCCGCGGTCCATTCCCCGTAAATCCGCCGCGTTCCGCTATTTTAGCTGGAATCGCCATTTGCCGCTGACGCGCGCTCGCGGGCCAGATCGGCCAAACATTTTTACATAATTGGATTATTTAAATCTTTTCAGACAGTTTTGGACACTCAGATGTATTTAGAATAATCCGCGTCAATTTTCTTCATAGACTGGGATTTTCTGCCGGACCACAATCAGCATGGACCTTGCTTCAGTTGTTGCTGCTCTCGCCTCCGTTGGTGTCCGAGTATCCGGTTCTACCCCCAATAACAACATCCAGGGAGACTCCTCGCGTGCCTGCCCCACTGGTCTTGCCGGCCCCGAGCCCTCCGGCACCCTCAACGACCCAGGGCAGCACTTTCATGGTAGCAGAGGCTACCTGAATGTTGTTCCTTTGGTGTCCCAACCACAGCTAGCTCCCCAGTACGGCCCCGTAGACTCCGCCACCTCCGGAGACGTAACGATTACGCTGCCGTGGTGCTGTGCGAACGAGGCCTTGAGAGGAATGCCTTGCGCAAGCCCAAATTGCCCAAGAAGGGCACAAATCAGCAGCTGTGGAGGCCCAGATTACAATCAAGATCCCAGTCGAAATTGGCCATCAAGCAGCTGGAATCTCCCAGCCTACGCCGATGGCAACGCTCCGGTGGAGCTTACGGACCTGGCAGGTACTAATACTCCTTACCAATGTCCACATTTTGAGACCATCGACGCCGACATTGACGACATTGAGATGGGTGGTCCAGGTGAGGTACCTACCTATAATCGACCAGCCAATTGGGCACAATGGGACAACCATTTGTCTTCAGAAGTGACCCGTAACCTTGAGGCGCTTGAGGCCCTTTGTCTATTAGCCACGTCTAAGCTGATAGGACAAGAAAGAATCGCCTCTGATTTTTTATTCGAATATTTTTTCCTCCTTCAAGAAGAAATTAATACCAGGATGTGGTGGCGTTCTCAAGAAGATGAATCTTTTGCCATTTTTTTGCAGATCTGGGAGGCAAGCCCCTTCCCGAAGGAGAAGACCAAGGCACCTGTTGTCGGGCCCTCCGCCCCTCATCCCTCTGTTTCCATCCGCGACGATCTAGCCGCCGCGGTTGAGGAAGGAATTTTAGAGGCAGCCAGGCAGGCAAGCCTAGAAATTAGGGCTGAAGGAGCTCCCCAAGTGGACTCCTGGCTGCGAACCACTGAGATTAGCGGTCCCACAGCCTGCTCAGGCCCTTCAGGACACGGTATGTACTGTCCTGCCGACTGCTCTTGCAGATTACAGCGAGATACTGAGCTCCAATTGCTCAAAGATCAAATGCAACTCATCATTCAGACGCTGGGAATTAAAGATCTTTTCAAGACCCACATGCGGTCTGAGGGCGCATCATCGGTGGAACAAACAACAGAACCGTCGGAGGAGGCGACAGAAATTTTTTCGATTGCTCCTTCGGTGGACTCTAAGACCACCGATGCAAGGATCAGCAGGACTAAGCTAAAGGAAAGGGTTACAATCTCTCGATCTCAGAGTAGGTCGGCGAAGGCTAGGACTGAGGCTCAGAATGCCAAGCGCACTGCCTCCCGTACTGCCCTTCCTGCTGTTGATTCCAATGCAATAGCCCAGATGTTGCTCGCCCAGACCCTCGCCGGAGCTGGTGTGGCTAATGATGCCGCCAAGGTGTCTGCCATTACGGCCGGTGTTGGGCTGGATTCACTTCTAAATCCTACTTCATTGCGACTTCGTCAGGTGGCCAAGCAACCGAAGTATAATGGAAACCCCAGACGTTGGCCTCAGTTCCAACGGGAATTTAAATTGTGGGTTAAGACTCAAAAGCTCCAGGATGATCAGTTCCTGATGGCCCTCTTGGACTGCCTTGAGGGAGCGCCGGCCAACACTTGGCTCAGGACCTGGAGTGATCGTGAGGATTCAAGTTCCCCCCTTACCTTTGATGAGGTGTGGGAACAGTTGGAGGTACGTGGATCCCGGCTGCCAGAGGACCATTACCACCAGATGTTGAAGAATTTTCCTTCGTTCTCTCGATTAATCTTGCACGAAGTGCAAGACAAGAGACAGCGCTTCTGGAATCTCGTAGAAGAATCTGAACATTCAGGCGAAATGTTTTTCTAGTGCCGAGCTGAAAAATCTGATTTTTGACAAGATCCCCTCAGAAACCGCCGCCACCCTTCGGAATAAACAGTCCGAAGAAAAGGTCAAGACCTGGTGGGCGGAGGTCGATGGCTTCGACGCCTCGGCCAACCGGTTTACAGTCAGGGAGGCACTTCAAAAGTGCTCCCCCACGTCGTTTACCAAGGTGAAACTCACTGAAAACACGTGGAAAATCAAATTTAATGAACACGAGGATCGGGACTTGTTTGTCCAAGTCCTCAACAGGGGAGTAAGTTTCCACGGCCATCGCCTGAAGGCCAGGAACTGGGTGTTTTCGTTCACCCCGCAGGAACTGTGGGAAGAGGTTGAGCGGCTCGCTGACGCCGCCAATCAAAATTTCCATGAGGGTCTTGGGGGAAACAAGAATACCCAGCAAAACACCCAAAATGGGGCCCAAAAGGGCAACAAAAAGGTGAATGACACCCGGAATGTTCAGGATCATTGTAGCATCTGCCTTCTTTTAGGTTCTACGAACCGAGCTAAGACGCATTCTACTGGTAATCACCGATGGTCTGCTTACGATCACAAGGTGATTGGTGAAAATGTCAGTAATTCGCAGAATTCAGACAGGAATGACAGACAGGTGCATGGTGCAAAGGGGGGAAAGGGTAATCCGACCCCCTCCGGTGGAAACAAAAATACTGGAGGCCCTGGCGGGTCCCAAGGCAAGGGAAATCGGACTCCATCCGGCTCCGGTGGGCAGCCAAACGGCCAGACAAGTCCCAATGGCAACGCCGGAGGCGGAAATCGAAATCCAGGCCAAACCCCTCAATCCGGTACAAACAAAGGAAATGCTCCAGGATCACAGGGTAAAGGTAAGGGAAATCCTTCAGGAACCCCTTTCTCTGGTAAGGGCAGAGGGCGTGGCGACGGTGGTGGTCCATCATCCGGCGGCCGTGGCCGTGGACGCGGAAAGGGCAATCATCGTGTGGATCAGGTCTCAGGTGCAGATCAGGTGTCCGATGCGGATCGAGATTACGTCGAAAATGCTCTGAATCCAGCAGATGATCCGTTCCAAGATGAGTGGATCGACGAATCAGGCTGTGTTCACAATGTTAACGCAGCCACTGGAGGTCAGAACGCCTAGGGGAGCCACGAAAATCGCCCCTCCCCAGGCGATTTCAGGCATGATCCCCAGATTCCAGATCGACCATTACTTGATGTAGGGTCGCTTGTCTCCTCTCCCCTGGATCCGACAGCGGATCCTTCTGTTGTAGTGGACGAGGTTGGTGTACAGTCCAAGCACAGGGCCCGTCAGTTTGTTACAAAGCTGTGGGTCTCTGATTGCAAGGGAAATTTCCACCTCGCCACTTGTTTGTGTGACAATCGATCAGAGGTAAATCTCCAATCCAATTCATTCTTACCCGACGACTGCGTGTTTGAGTCGCCTCATCCTGTTACCCTCGAGGGAGTTTCTGGACATTCTCTCGCAGGTGGGCAACGCGGTTGTTATATATCAACTCATTTGGTCGCTCAAGACCTTTGGGAAGAGCAAAATGTGGAAGAAGTTGTCCTTAAGGATGACTACTTCTATCGTGCCGACATAAAGTATGACCTTTATTTGGGCCATCCTTGGCTTCGCAAGAACAGGGTAGCGCCCGTAGGTCATCGTCGTTGTTTTTTGCTGGAGTCAGGTCCCTTGGAGCGTCCTGAATTTCGTTTTTTGCACGCAGGGTTTAAAAGTGCAGAGGAATTTTTGAAGCAAAAGGTGACACCAAAATTTGGTGAAGATGTCACCATTGCAGAGGTGAATGGGAGTGCCGATTACTCCCGAGAGTTAGAATGTCTTCGTAGGGACTCCCAGCCACGACGCCCTTCGCGCTGGCACTCTTCATCCTACAGAGTTGTCGACAAATGGCGCGATGCAATTTGTGAATATTTTCATGAACACCATTCCTTTTGGCCACAGTATGATGCCTTTGCTAACCGTATGAACAAGCGCTTTGACAAGCACTTTAGCGACGCTTGGACCCATAAATGGGACAAGAAGTTGTGGATTAATCCTCCGTTTCATTTAATCCAGCAGGTCATCCACAAAATCAAGCAAGATAAAACCCAGGCAATTTTAGTTGTGCCCTTGTGGGACGACAAGCCGTGGTTTCAGGAATTACAGGACATTTGTGTAGATTACATCGAACTTCCCAGGAAGATTAAGCTGTATGCCAGGGACGACACAGGTCCCCTGCCACAGCGGTCCTGGAGTTCGTTTGCATTCCTGGTGGATGGAAAGCTTTCTGACTCTAATTCTGCTGATTCTGGTACTGATTCTTGTGTTGGGTCTGAATCTGAGGTTGAGCGTGGTACTGATGATGAATCTATTTTTTCTGATTTTTGTCCGTCAGATACCCAAGGTGATCCAACGTCCAATGGATCCGCCTCGTCTCCCTCTTCCCCAATACGATCGACATCGAAAAGAATCTTCAGTGCACGGGCGAAGAAAAATTCCAAATCGCGCCGCAAATTCAGAGTTTTTTATGAAAAACCCCCTGTGGAAGCTTTCATGGATCCTTTCGAGGAGCTGGATCACGAAGAGAATCTCTGGGATTTCGACACACGACCCACCTATCTTCTAGAGGCAGTTGATACGGACCTGTTTAGGGACATCTGTAAGAAGGTTCTTCCTGCCAAAGCCGAAGAAGTCGCCAAAGTTTTTTCGACAGTAATTCCTGGCGATCAGGTGGACACTGAATTGTGTTCCAAGTCAAGAGAAAAGATTTTTGAGGAACGGAAGGACACAACCCTTTCAGGGAAGTTGATCAAAGATCCCCCTGTCCGTGGACAGTTCGGTGAAGCCTTCATCGAGCTTCGTGAAGGGTACAAGGCAAAAAAACAGCGCCCTTATGAAAATCATGGACATAAACATGAGATCCTCAGAAAAATCATCGAGAGAAATCTCAGGGAATTTGGTTGGCTTGAGGGTTGTATGACCAGCGAATGGTGCTGTGCACCCTTCACAGTCCCGAAGCCACCGCCTGCAGACCAGAACACTATTGATGGTTGGCGAATGGTGGTTGATTTCCGCAATCTAAACGCCGAAACCAAGGCGGATTCGCACCCCCTGCCCCTCATTGAGGAGGAAATCGCCAAGAGGGCGAGAGGTCGTTTGTTCTCTGTGCTGGATCTCCGTCACGGCTTTCACCAAATGCCGTTGAGGAAGGACAGCAGACCTCTCACCTGTATGTGCACGCCATGTGGCCCAGTCCAATGGACGGTCATGCCCATGGGCCTGAAGAACGCCCCATCTTTTTTTCAAAGAATGATGGAGGATGTGCTTTTTTCAGCTCATCCTGAGCTTCGTGCCTTCGTGAGTGTGTACATAGATGACATAATCATCCCGACGGAGGGGGAGGGACTGACCGAAGCCGAGCTGGTGGCCCTACATGAGAAGCAGCTGAACCAAGTTTTGGACATTCTTGACGCCAATCAGCTGATTTGTGGGCCAAAGAAGGGAAAATTATTTTTAAAATCAGTCGAATTTTGTGGTTCTCTCCTAGAGAATGGCACCCGACGACCCAGTCCAGGGAAGCTCGTCGCTATTCAGAAGTGGAAGCGCCCTGAGACGATTACGGAGTTGAGAGGATTCCTGGGTTGTTGCAATTTTTACCACACTTTTGTGCCGAATTATGCCAAATTTGCTGCCCCCCTCACTGAATTATTGAAGGTAGGGAGAGATGCAGGCAAGGCAGGTTCAAAGGTTCGTGTCAAGTGGACTGATGAGTGCGAGGAGGCCTTCCATCACTTGAAGGCAGCCCTCTGCGAAGTCGCCACGTTGCATGTGCCCCAATTTGACCGACCCTTCTACATTAGAACCGACGCTTCTAGGTACGCGATCGGAGCTGTCCTTGAACAGGTTGATGAAGCCACCGGCGATCACTACCCTCTTGCATTTTGGTCTCGGAAGCTAGCCCCACGCCAAATGCAATGGTCGCCGCGTGAGCAAGAAACCTACGCCATAATCTGTGCTTTAAAAAAGTACCAATCGTGGGTTGGCACCAATCGAGTCGAGGTCCTGACGGATCATCGATCTCTGGAGTATTGGGCCACTGAACACATTGATACTGTCGCGAGCCCAGCTGGTCGACGGGCCAGATGGCACGAATTTCTCAGTCTGTTTGACCTCCATGTGTCGTATTTGCCTGGAAAACACAACACGGTAGCGGATGCTCTGAGCCGATGGGCTTACCCCGCCTCAGAGGGGCTGCAAAGTACCAACATCCATGGTACGGAGCAGGACCGCCATGTCATCATCGAATGGGATCAAGAAGAAAAGAAACTCATTCGACGTGCATGCATGCAATGCGCTGTTAAACAGCACGCATTACCGTGCCATGACATCACGGCCATCACAGAGCCGGCGCATGCTCATGAGATCTGCACCAAAACACTGAAAGTCGTGGAAAAAGTCACCGATCCCTCCTCAGGGAGTGTGAAACGGTTTGACTATACCCGACAAGTAAGTCGATTTCGGTTGATCCAGGGCATTAAGCGTCGAGATCCGGCCAAAACTCCACCCCTGCCTAAGAATTCCCTGATCATCCGTGACTGGACGTCCGATTATCTGCAGGATCCCATGTTTAAAGAGGTCTTTGGAAATCTCCAATCCAAGGATGCTCACAAGGATGGGATTTTTGCTGAGTACTCGTTGGATGGGGGGAAGCTGTGGATGGAGGGTAAATTGTGTGTACCAGACGCCCTGGCCCCCCGAGTGTTAAACTGGTGGCATAAATGGGAGTCCCCCCACGCACATGGCCGTCGACTGTGGTCGATGATTGAACATAGGTTGTTTGGCTCACGGCTATATACTCACTGCATGAAAGTAGCCGCCGGATGTGCCCAATGTGCTGTCTCGACGCCCCCCAGCGCGAAGAAGCACGGCCATCTGAGGCCTCATCCTATTCCGGAGCGCCTCTTTAACAGAGTCACCAGCGATTTCTTCTATCTCGGTGAACTCGATGACGAAGAGTGCCATTGGACTAATAAAAAAGTCAATGGTGTGCTCCTTATTCAGTGCCGTCATTCGGGCTACATTCAAGTGTTGCCTTGCAACATTGAGTCGATGACTGGCAAGGCTGCCGCCAAATGGTGCGCGCAGACCTGGATGGGAGATTGGGACGTCCCATCCGAGGTGGTGACGGATTCAGGCAAAGAGTACACCTCCGAATGGTGGAGAGAATTATGTGCTCGCCTTGGAATCCACCACCTGCGATGTGAAATCCACTCGCATCGAGCGCTGCCTGGCGAAAGAGCCGGCCGCTCAATAATAAATATGCTTCGTAAGGAGCTCGCGAGTGAAAAGGATTTCCATTGGATGGAAGTTCTCTTCGCATTGCTTCGCCGTTACCACAACACGCCTTTGTATCATGGCCTTTCTCCAAATGAAATTGTCTTTGGACGAAAGAAGTGTTGGTGGAACATGCCGTTGAATAATCCTCGCCCCTGTAAGGATGCTTCGCTGTTTTTGGACGAAGTCCAACGAGCAGATAAAACTGTGTCGAAATTAATCGAGAAGCATCAAACTGACTGGCTTTGGGTCCAGAATCAAGGCCGAAAAAACCCCAACAATTTTGAAGTCGATGAGCGAGTTTGGCTTCGAAAATCCGAAACCACCCTGGACGGAGATGACAAGCTTCTTCCCTTGTGGGAGGGGCCATTCGCTGTTACAGCGCGTCTTGGTGAGAACAGGTGGAGGATTCGTGTGGATGTCAGCAGGGAAATTGACGTTTCGGGCGATCGCCTCAAGAGAGAGATCCCCTCCCCCAAGGATCGGGTTAAACCCCTTTTTTGGACTGCGAAACATTTGTCTGATCGGGTCATCGAAGGGGGGAAGTACGAACTCAAGAGGATTGTTGAAGCAAGACGTGACGCCAAAGGCGAATGGGAATTTCTGTGTGAGTGGAGGGGCTTTGATTCCAGTCACAACAACTGGGAACCAGCCCAATCTTTTGTCCATGGATACACCAAGGGGTTCATCGACTTCCTGAAGAAGCACCCCGAAATTGGTGTACTCCTGACAGATTGTTTGTCGAAACCAGACAGACAAGTGGAGAGCGACGGAAAACGACCTGTGGTGAATCGAGATCCAGCCTTTTACGGCCCTCAGCAGCCACATTCCAGGGCTGATCCGTCGATCCCCCCTCCTGCGGTCAGGCCAGCCCAGGAGCCAAATGAGGACCAAGCTTCAAGTTCGGCCGCTGATTTGCAGCGCCCAAGCCGTACGAGGGCCAGGCCAGACAGGTTGGTGGTCACATGTATTCGTGCTTGGCCGAATTGAGGAAGCCATCCTACCACATTCTGCTCAATCCACTGTTCATTCTTTCTGTTTATGTCATGATGTGGAAAACTGCGAATGTTTGATAATTTGACGTCAATCAATCAATTTTTCTTTGGTCTCCGTTCGGTAGCGTATCGAAAGTCGAAAACCGAAAGCCACGGAGTGTGCTGCCGTGTTCAGAAAAAACCATACTCAGGCTTAATTCAGGCAGATTCGGGGTAATCTTGTCTCTGTTGGTCTGTGCATCTTTGGAATTTGGCTACTCGTGCAGATGGAAGCAAATGTACATAATCAAAACACTGGCCAGCGACAGTCGCCCCTTTCAGCGACATTCACCCCTACAGGCACCCCCTGTAGTACTGGCTGCACCAGATGGGACGCCAGGAACTCAGATCTCACCTTCATTTGCTGTGATGCTGACACCAAAGTCCAGATTCAGATCCAGGATCCTCAAATTTGCCTTGAATTTCTCAGGTTTGTCCATCATTCTGCCACTGTTGTACAAAACCCAGACGTCAATTGTTCAGACAATCTTCAGATAGGAGCTCTAGGGACTTCTAACAGCAACCTCTGAAGTCCGTAAGCTTCGTTGTATTTTTGGCACACGCCAATGTGAGCTCCATCCGACCTGAAACTGTCGAAAATGGTGAATCCGATGTCTTGTGGGACTCATTCGAAAGATTGGCCTTGTCCAAGTCGATTGACACCGCCGCCACTGTAAATAAAGGACTACTCGGTGTCTCTCAGTTATATACTGTCAGTAAAGCGCCTTCAGCGAACCTTCGGCGCGTTACATGCCAAGGATCCAGGGCCAGCATGTCCCATCATGATGCATCATCACATGATCCAGATTTTCATGGAATCTGTTGGATGCTCGCGAACCAACGTGCCGGAAAACACAATTGAGTTGGATAAACGACGATATATATTAACTCTAGTCTAAACGAAAATGTTAGTAGTTTCAGTTCTAGACATTCCGCTGCATTGCACCTTCATCTTAGGGAATTTGCTGATTTTAGGACAATTCAGATTGATTTCCTTGTCATCTCTTCTCATTCCTCGAAGATCTGTCGATGGCTTTGCCTAACTTCGTTGACGCTTATGATCTTCTGTGCACATAGGGTCTGTAGACAACATTTGTAATTGTTTTCCCACTCTGTGCTTGTTTAATCTCCTTCATCTCTGCCCAAATTCATTCGCAATTTTGCTGAATCTTGTGATCATCCACCAGATGCGCCAAATCTGAAGCACATGCTGCACTTTTCAGAACGAGAAAAGCGGGAAGAACACGATGTAGAGTTCGGCGAGGACACCGTAGCGTGCCCGCGACAGCGAAACTGTGCCAGAGCGCTGAGATGTCACGCCATTTCTTGATCCCCCCACTCAATCCACCAATAATCTACCTCATTCCCAACCAATGCATGGTTTGGTATCGATTCTCGATACGTTTACATGCTTTTTAGCCCTTGACCTAATGTTTTACTGCACGGAGGACTGTTCGTCACTTCTCATTCTGTCTCATTTCAGGTTCATCCAGCCTGGTTCAGTGCAAATTCAGCCCAAATCAGGTCAGATCAAGCAGATTTCGCCCCATCGAGGCTACATTTCTATTTTTTTCTGGGACTTACCCGCACTACGTTCTTCGTTGACGTAGCGACACACCCTAGTGTGTTTTTGGAGGGGGAGTGTAAGTGCGGCTAGCCCCATCTGCTCAGATTTTCAGACATTCTGCCCAGATTGGCTACATTTTGGTCATTTTCTTTGCTTCGGCGGAATCGCCGCCTCGCAGCTCAGTCACAGGATATTTCCTATATATTTCTGATATGCCGGATTTGATTCCGCGGTCCATTTCCCGTAAATCCGCCGCGTTCCGCTATTTTAGCTGGAATCGCCATTTGCCGCTGACGCGCGCTCGCGGGCCAGATCGGCCAAACATTTTTACATAATTGGATTATTTAAATCTTTTCAGACAGTTTTGGACACTCAGATGTATTTAGAATAATCCGCGTCAATTTTCTTCATAGACTGGGATTTTCTGCCGGACCACAATCAGCATGGACCTTGCTTCAGTTGTTGCTGCTCTCGCCTCCGTTGGTGTCCGAGTATCCGGTTCTACCCCCAATAACCACATCCAGGGAGACTCCTCGCGTGCCTGCCCCACTGGTCTTGCCGGCCCCGAGCCCTCCGGCACCCTCAACGACCCAGGGCAGCACTTTCAGAAGGCCACCACACAGCACAACACCACCATACCGCACCGCACCCCCCTCCCCCACCCGCGGACACGGGACACCACAGCCCAGCAACACAGAAACGAAGCCGCGCCCCGCCGACTCCGCACCCCACCCCACCGGCACCACCCCTGGAAACCCCGCACACCTCGCGCCAGCTCAACACCCACCACCGGCCACAACCCGAACCGCACACAGGGGCAACACCACCGGCCAGGACAGCCACCAGCGTGCAGCCACACACCACAACCACGCCAAACGGCGCGCCTCCCCCGGCGCACGACCCCGCACCGGCCGCCGCACGTGCCCCGAACACCAGCATCACACGCCCACCGTGCCATGAAGCAGCACCCCCGCACGTGAACACGCACGATGACCCCATGGCCCTGGACATCGACAGCCTGCTAGAACTGGAACTCCAACACACGGAGGACACGGAGCATCATATGGACCTCACCCCGCCGCAGCTCGAGCCCACAGCAAGCGGCCCCGCGGACCCCAGCCCGCATAATGCCCCCCCGCGCCCCCCCCCCCGCGAGAGGGCGCCCAGGACGCACCTGTCCAACGCCCTGCGGCGCCACCACCCCACCCACGAAGCCAGCAACGGGCCCGCCGAGTACCGGGCGTCACTCGAGCACGACCTGCCCGACGTCACGGGGCCGGGACTCCACGAGTACACCACCCCCCCCCCCCCCCCCTCCAGGCACCCCCACACAAGAATGGGAGGACGAGTACGCCGTCGACGTCACCGACATGACGGCATACGTGGAAAGCGTGGAGGACCCGGAGCAAGACACCGTCCTCGGCCTCCTCGCCTACCACAGCTGGAGATGGGGCCACCAGGTCACCCTCCACCGACCGCAGGACGGGCCCCACCAGTGGTCCCCAGAGCAAACGGCGAAGTGAGACATCGTCCTCCAACTCACCCCCGAGGGCTTCTACACCCTCACGCACAGCGGATTACCCGACGCCGCACCCAATGCACAGGCGCTGCCGCTGGCCCAGCCCCAGGAGGACGACGCAGACGCACCCCCCCCGGAGGAATGTAATTGGGACCCCCCCACAGCCACTACCGAACGCATGCCGCACCGGCTCACCAAACGTCACCTCCCCCACGACTACCATGCCACCAACGACTCGCGGGGACGCCGCACACTGCCCCTGCAGTGGGCATCACCCGAAGGCACCTTCACGTGGGGGGAAATCCTCCCCGGCACCGTGGCGCTCACGTACCTGTGGCTCCGGGACGCGGAGACGCACGCGCAGCCCCCCGGCACACACCTCCTCCTCACCCTGGAGGGAGAGGTCGTTGTCGAAAAAGTCCACACAGCGGAAGGAGAGGACTACGTGACGGCGAACGCAGACACCGCAGTGTGGCTACACGCTCACGAGCACACCACATCCCCCACCGTAGTACCGGGGTCACAGCCCTGGCACGTGGTCATCGTGCGACTGCCCACAGGAGCAGACACAGGAAGAGCCCAACAGGGATGGGCGGACAGGTGGGCACACGTTGTGCGCCTCCCTGCACGAAGGGCTGCACAGACCCTCCCTCACCAGTCACACCCTCGAGCCGGCCCCCACCACGGCCGAATCCCACACCGGGGCGGCCCCCCCCCACGGGAGTCTGGGCCTACACGCGCACCCTCCACCGCGAGGCAGCGGAAGCCCTCAAGACCGCCATCTCCAACCACCAGGGCCTCGTGCACGGCCCCCACGATAACACACAAAAGGGCTACACCCTATGGTGGCACCACCCCGCACCAGAAGGGGGCCTGCAGCCACCGGCAGACCAGCCTGGCATCGGCCCAGACCTCACGGCGATCGCCCGCGCCGTCGCCGCCATGGCCCAGCAAGTTGGGGCGCCACCCCAGTGGGCACCGTCCATCATCAAGGAAACGGCGGCACGCCACAATCCAGCTTTCACACACTTCCGGGGACGCCCCATTCATACCACCCTACCGGACCTCGACCTCCCCGCCCACGATGCGTGGGCAGTCCACATCCTGGTGCCCCACGACACCGCGCACAAAACAGGGGACGCGACGGCACGCATCACCAAACAACTCCCCAATACCGCACTCCACTACGACATACCAACGCCAAACGTCATCGTCACCCACAACACGGGTCGCGACCACTACTACCTCCAGGCCACGCATGAGCGCTCCCCCGTCACCGTATACACCTTCACCACCTACCCTGGCCTCCAGCCACCGCAACACCACCCGCGCCCGGCATGGAAGCATCCCCTACACGTCGCCCCGACCCCGCGCAAAAGGCCCACCCACCACGCGCCCCCTCCCGCCGACAGCACCGCCCTCCACACCGCCCGCAGACGGGCCGCGGCACACCACCAAAACCACCTGCTCCCAGGCATTAACGCTGGACCCGGCACCGTCACCGAGGCCACCCACAAAAGCACCTTGAACCTACTGGCTCGCAAGCTACGCCCCAAAATGGCACTGGAGGACACGCTCTGGATATACTATGGCGAAAGCCGCACGGCACGGGTGGCGGACCTCCGCAACATCATCCCCCGCCACATCCAGCGAGCGGTAGGGCCCTTCACCATGTACGCGGTACCGCACCCCATAACAGCCCCATGCACCCACTGCAACCCTCGGTGCGCGCTACCATGCGCAGGCGCTCTGCAGCAACCCCTGCCCACCCCTACCTACAGGGGGGGCATATTCCTCGGCACGATACCCGGGGACCCACACCCCTACCTCCTGCCCGCAGCGGACCGCCACCACGCCATACCGCTACACCTTGTCGAGCACCTGGCGGTGGGACCATCCCCCTTCCAGAAGCGCCCCCCCCCACAACCCATCCGACGGACGCCCGCCAGATGAGCCGACGCACGCCACACCTGGACCCAAACGCGCCATCGCACTCCTCACCCTCAAGGCGGAAGCCACCATCCCCCGAGACCTGGAGGGGGAAAACCACCTCATGGTGGAAGGGCTGACGGAACACGTCCTGATCGCAGCCATGTACGCCACGGCGTCCGCATCCCGCCTCCCCACCTCTAGCCCAAGCAGCGCAGGACGCCCCCGGCACGGGCCCCACCGCCGAGGACATCCACCAAATCCTCAACATGCGAGCACCGCCGAAGACCCACCCTGCCGTCCGCCCCATCCAGCTCGTCAGCTGGGATGCCATGGACGCCCCCCCGACCACCACCGAGGTCCACATCCTCAAACACCGGGACACCTGGTGGACGGTGGAATGGGACGACCACGGCAAGGTCAGACAGGCAACTGCACACGCCCCCGACAACGAAGTCCCGCCCCCACCACGCGGAGGAGACCGCTTGCGACTCGCCGCACACATCCCCCACGCCCCAGAGGCAGCCTGGGAAGCGCTGCACTACGCCCTCTACTGGGCGCAGGGGGCGCCAGAAGGCCCCCTCCCCCCGGAACGCACCCCAGCGTGGACACGCGACGCCACCCGCTACACGGCCCACATGCGCCGCCACGGGGCAGGCACCGGGCACCGCCTCCTCACCTGGCCCACGGACCCGCCTGACGCCCTGCAGGAGGCCGAGGAAGTGCTTGGCCTCATGACCAAGCAAGTGTTCCAGCTGAAGGACCCCGTCCCCACGTCCAAGCCCGACGTCCCAGCCGCCCGCGAACACCCCGTGTTTGCACCGGGCCAAGCACCCGTACAGCAGCCCCAGGGCGCACCTCCCCAACGGCGACAACCCGCTGCCCGGCGCCGCCAAGGTGCGCAAAAGCGCAAGGCCCCCACACAGGCCAAACCCGCGCCAAAGCCAAGGGCCAAGCCGAAGAGCTGGACCAAAGAGGAAGCCGCTGCCCTGTATCCCGAATACGCCATCGGCACCCGGGTGCAGCTGCCCTTCGAGTACCCCACGGCCGCGGGCCCCTCCAAGTGGATATGGGCCGCAGGGGAGGTCAAGCACCGGTACCTCGTCACCGGGGACCACCAGGGGTTCAAGATCCACGTCAAGTAGGACCCGGCCACCCCCAACGACAAGAAGCTGGGGCGCACCATCGAACTCTGGCGAGACCGAACCGGTCGTGAGATGGTCCCCATGCAGCTGTGCACCCCCGACACGGAGCACCTCACCGGCACCGAGTACACGGGCGAAGTCCACAATGCATGGGCCCTACCCCAGCCCCAGAAGCAGAACCGCAGGGCACCCGCAGCTCAGGGCGTCATCAACCTCCTCGACGCCTGACGGGGCCAGGGCCGGACACGGCCCGCCCCCCCAACTACCTGTCCCCAGAAACCGGCCCCTGCGGAAGCCCACGCCCGCATCAACATCCTCAACGAGCCCGCGGTCACCTACGACCCCACCAAGGCCGCCACACTGCAAGCCATGCCCGGGCCGCACCCCCAAGGCGCAGACCTCCTGGGGTTCCTGGAGCAAGCCCTCCGCAGAGCGGACCAACCCGAACCAGCACCGATCCTGGACCCGGAGGGGAACAAATATCACGCCCACTGGGAACGGGGGGTACCCCTCTACCACAAGACGTCGGTCACGGTACATGCCCACCCCGACCTCGGAGTGGATGGTCGCCTCGGGGCGTACGAGTGCGTGGGGCCCGGATGGCAGCTAAACGTGCTACTCACGCACGTCCCATTCGGGGAGGAGACCAAGGACTTCCTGGACACCCTGAGCCTGGCGTACCGCGGACTCTCCCTCCTGGCACCCACCATCATCATAGGCGACCTAAACGCCGCCCCCACCGACGACGACCGCACCGGCCCACCCACAGCCACCGACACAGCTGTCCGGGACGCCATGCACCAACTGGGCCTCACCGACCTCACGGCAGGACTCACCGGCACACCCTCCCATTACCCCCACCAAGCCGGCACCCACCCATCCCGCATCGACACGTGCTACGGGGACCAAACCACGGTGCGCGTCCACGAAGCAGCCTACGGGGACCTCCCGCCCACAGGCACGGGCCACCGGCCCCTCTACATCGACCTCATCATCCCCAACCTACCCCCACCCGCGGCCACCCTGCCAGACGACACCCTCCCACCCACACTGCAGTTCCCGGCCGAGGACGACCATGGCGCCTGGCACAGGTATAACAGGGCCCTACACGCCATCCTGCGCCGCCCGGGTGCACCGACACTCACCACCGCCATGCGCCGGGCGGCACAAGCATGCGGCATGGAGCGTGACACCAACCACACGGGAGCACCACCAGACCTCACCCTCCAGCAACTCGTCCATGACATCTGGACCACGAAAGGGGAACTCGCCACCCTGCTACGCCCCAGCACACCGGAGGCACGAGACCGGGACGCCCACCTCCGTGCGCTCCTCACCACCGGCCGCCACCAACTCCAGGAATGGCACGCCCACCGCATAGCGGCCGCAGCCCAAGAACGCGAAAGATACGGCAGAAACGACACGCCGTACAAGTCCCTACGGTACGTCAGCCGCATCCTGGAGGACACGGGGCGCCGTACCATCCACGCGGTACGCACCCCCGAAGGAGGCCTCACCAATGACCCCGACGCCGTCCTCCAGGCAGTCCTGGACAGCTTCCAGGCACAACACGGGGACGCCCTCCCCGAGCTCGACCCCCACACCAGAAACACCATCCGCGAGCATGTGCCCAGGGTCTTCAACCGGGAACAGCGGCGCGCCATCGAACACGACTTCTTCAGCATCTCAGAACTGCAACGCGCCCTAGACCGCCTGAAGAAGGGGGTCGTGCCCGGCGTCGACGGTCTGCCTGCCGAAGCGTACCAACGTCTCACCCTGCCCATCAAACGCCGCCTGGCAGCCCGCCTGTGGGACATCGTCATGGGCGCCACGCCCATCCCCCCTGAGTGGGCCAACCTGGTCCACCCCCTCTACAAAAAGGGGGACTGGGCGCAGCCGGGGAACTGGCGGCCCATGGTCTGCGCCACCACCGAGGTCAAGCTGGTGTGGACGCTCATCCTAGGCCGCATCGCGCCAGCGGTCTTCGCCCACGTGCCCGCCAGCATGTGGGGAGCCATGGCCGGCAGGTCCCCCCACGAGGCCATCTTCCTCCAGGACACCGCACTGGACATGAACCCCTACGAGATGATCATCGCCTCCCTCGATGTCCAAGGCGCGTTCCCCCACGCCCCACACCGGCTCCTCACGGAGGTATGGGATGCCATGGGCCTCCCATTCCTATCCTTCATGACCGGGTACATCCAGACCCGACTCTACGCCGTCATCACAGCCGCAGGCCTCACCCCCTGGACCGGCACAGACAGCGGGGTCCCCCAGGGAGGCGCCGAAGGCCCCTTCCTCTACCTCCTCGTCACCCTGCCACTGGCATTCGAGCTAGCACAGGTATACCTGGGGTACGCCCCATACCCGCTACGGTCCCCCCTCATCAACTTCGCAGATGACAACCTCCTAACTGCGGCCACCCGCCTCCGCGACCCCGAGAACGCAGGGCTACCAACGACCACCGAACAAGCGTCCGCCATTCTCCAACTCACCACAACCTACCTGGACGCCCACCAGCTCCTAGTGCACCCCCGCAAATCGGTCGGGCTGGCCGACGCCAAGACCCCCACCCCCCACATCCGGAAAGGCGAACCCCTACACCTGGAAGACACCACAGTCCACCTGGGAGTCACACAGGCCACGCGGCACCACCACATCACACTCCCAAGCAAGGTAGAAGAGCGCCTCGCCCGGCTACTCCAAATTGCCAGGGGGGACCTCCTGTCTATGCAGGGCCTGGCGTACTTCATGGAAACAGTGCTCAACGCGGCCATCGGGTACCAAGCCCTGCACCTCCCGCGCCCCCAAGACGCACTACGCCACGCTCGACAGCAAGTGACGAAGGCATGGGCGCAACACGGAGGCTGGCCCACGTCTTTCCCCAAGGAGGCCATGATGGCCCACTGGCGCTACTACGGAGACAATACGGGCGCCCTGGTCGACATGGCCTATGCCAAACACGCAGCACACCTCCTACACAGGGTAACACACAACCACCAACCAGAAGTTCGCGAGGCGGCAGCCATACGCATAAAAGAAGCGCAAATGGTCCGCAACACCTGCCCCCGGTGGATACTGGCGCAACACGGCGTCTCCACCCCCGTGGGCACTGGCATCTGGGCCCAGCTACAACTCCTCCTACCGCACCACACACACGCCATCCTGACAAACCACCACTGCGATCAACAGGGGCCACTCGTGGCCACACACACCGACATCCACCGACGCCCGGCAGGCGAGGTGGACACCCTGCGCCTCGTAGGGGCCACCATCACCATAGTGTATATCAGCCCAACACAGATGAAGATCATGGCCCAATGCGACGCCCACCACGCCCCGTTCCTTTCCGACCCACAATGGCCAGCACGCCACGTCTTCCAAGCGTACCTCCGCGCATGTGCTACAAAGGCAGGGCGCGACATGCCGGGGCCCAAGGACATCGACACGGCGTACACAGCCTTCCAGCGCCAGCACCCCCGGCCCCGCCCGAGCGAGCACGAGACCCCCAACGACGGCGGCACGACGCAGGGGGAGCCCACCCCGTCAGCCGAAGGCTGGACACCACCCACCATCCTGCTACTAGCACCAAACGGCCACAAACATGCTACCCGCACTGTCCAGCGACACCATGCCCCCTGATCCATCCCCAAACACAATGCACCGGAGACCGATGTACCGCCAGTCAGACACAGTGACCAGGGCATACCACGCACGTGCTGGCACTGCGGCCCGGCAGCCCTCGACACTCCATGGCCCCTGCTGCACCTCATCTCCACCCACTACCGCACCCCCACCGCCGCCGCCACCGCCGACCAGCAGGCATGGCTCTCCCCCTGGTTTCACACGGTACCCCCAGACCACCCGGCGCACGTAGCCTGGACCCGAACACCCACGGCGACATGGACGTTCACCAACGAGCGGGCAGACCCGGACAGCGTTGCCATGGAGTACGACCGCTGCGACCCACACCGCGCAGCACCTCAGAAGGCACCCATGCGCCCCCTACAGCACAAATGCCCCACCCTCCGCGGCGACAAAGACGACAAGGAGCGGCGACAGACCATCACGTGCCAGAAGTTCCACCCCAATACGGGATACCTCTTCCACCTGATGTACACGTATATCACCCAGGGACGCCCAGACAGGGGCCTCCTATGCCTCACCCCACGAGCCCAGGCCATCATCACCCAGGGGATAGGCGTCTATGCAGCGCCACTACTGCAACCCACGCAAATCACCGCCAGAACCGCCCAGGGGAACCCCATCTACGTCTATCACCCCACAGCAATCGCCCGCCTACCCATACCCAGCGACACCGACATCATCTACTTCACTGACGCATCCGGCACCCAGCAACGCACCCCCACGGTCGGTTGCGCCTCCGTGCGCATCACTCGGCACGCGGACGGCCTCTACGTGGAACACCACACCGGGGCCACCATCTTTGGGGCGTCCTCCCACGGCGAACTGCGCACCATGGCAGACGCCGTCACCGCCACACCGCCACCCACGACGATCCGGCCCCGCAACATCTGGGTAGTCGTGGACGCCACGGTCGACATCCACCTCACCAGGCGCCTTGCGGACCTGCCCCTCCACAAGGCACTCGAGTCCGGCCTCACCACACAAGCGTTGGGACTATGGATGGCCTTCAAGGGCATGCACCCCCAGGACGCCCTACACATCGTCAAGCAGGAGTCACACCGCTACGCATACGGCAATGGACGCGCAGACACGCAGGCCAAACACCAGAACACCAACCACACCCCAGGGCTCGAACGCGTGCGACTGGACACCCCACACCACAGCCACCTGCAGCACCTGCACCCGATACCCCCGGCCACACAGCCCCCCCAATGGATGCCCGAGGACACGCCGTACACGGATCGAGACAAGCAGTACCACTACCCCACACCCATCCAGCAACTGGCCACCACACTGGGCCACCCAGCGAACACCGAACTCCTCCGACGCCTCGAAGACTCCGTCCACACCCCCCTCTACTACTCCGCCCTGCGCCCGGATAGCCTCCCAGCACACCTACAAAAGCCCCAACTCCAACTCGCCCTCGAACAACTTCCCCTCCTCACCCGATACCACCGATGGTATACGCGCCGCTCGATCCACGTCCCCACAGGACACACCAAATGCATCTGCAGCCACGCGGAAGAAGAAACATGGGACCACTTCAAGGCGTGCCCGCTGTACAGAGGACTGGACACCCTCACAGACTGGAACCCAACCCACACCATCGCACAGCACGCCGGATGGCTGGCGCAGTCCCCGGCGACCCAGCAACTCACCACCGTCCTCAAGCAGACGGAGGTGCTCGAGGCAGTCCGCAGGGGACTCGTCCCCACTGCCGTCTACACCTTGCTACGCACCCACGCGGAGGACCCCCAGGCCACGGCGGCGCACATGCAGCGGGCGGCCGTTGCCAAGACGGCGGAGCAGCTCACATACCGCACCCACAAATACCTGCAGCATGCGGCAACCCTGCCCCCAACAGACCAAGCCCACCTCCTCAAACTCCTGTTCTACCGACCATGAGAACCTACCCCGTGACATACCAACACGGAACCCCCACCACGTCTACACACCGTCCACCGAGCACAGCACTGGCACAGCACACACGGACACCACAGGCACCGCACACACTCCCACCAGCATGCGCGCGCCACCAGCCCCCATCCCCCCACGCCGCCGTCCGTCCACAGGTACCACCAACCACCAGCCACCGCATGTCCCCTCTGCGTTCGCCAGCGGCTTCCACAGACAGCCCTGCCCTGCAACCCAGACCACTGGGTCTGCCTGGGAGCCGCGCACCGCCTCACCCACTGCCCCCACTGCTGGGACCTCAACCCCCGCCACGGCGAGCGGCCCGCGGCCCCAGCCGCAGCCCCCCCCGCCAGCCACCCCAGCTTCTTCGGGTTCCTCACCGACACCCTCCGGGACCACCTGGGAGGGTACTACGTGGCGGACGCGGCGGACCACGCATGGACCATAGCCGTGGCCACGGGCAGCACACCCCTGCCCCCCCACAGCCCGCCCCTACGCCACAGCGGAGGCGGCTTGAACGTGGCGGCCCGCCACATCCTCCTCGCCCTATACCTCCACCACCGAGACCTACACCTCCCAGACCCACAACTCCGGACCCCCAAGCAGCAGCCCTGAAGCCGGAAGCGTGGGCCGACACGGCACCAGAGGAGATAGCAGCCTACCTCCGAATCACTTGCCGCCGGTTCAACAACGCCCTCGGCCAACGGAAGGGAACACCTTACCCACTCAGCGCACTCCTCTACCAGGCACACCACCCCCACCCCGCACAACAGAAGCCCCCGGAGGGCTGGGCGTCTTTTTGGGACGCCCACCTGGCCGCCCCCGACGAGGCCACCGCCACGCGGATGGGCCTCACGGACCAGGAAACCTACGTCAGAGGCCTCAAGACGAGCCTCCAAGAGGCACACCGCTGGCACGCCTGCTCCCCGTAGCCCACACGGGGACAGGGGGGTTCACCCGCCCCCGACACCCATCAGGCCAAGAAGACCAAGACAGGTCAGGGGGCCCGCCAACGCGCCCGCCAGCAGGGCGCGACGCCCCGACCAAGGCCCGGGTCCAGCCACACCGCACCACCCCACGCCCAGACCCCCGGGGTACACCAACAACACCGCCACCGCCAGCGCCCACCACCACCACCGTACCGCAGCACCCAAACCCTGCAGCTTAGTCAGCCACCACCGCCCACACACGTCCACACCATGCCAGGACCACCATACGCGCAGAGCCAGGGGACATGGCACCACCAACACCACCACCACGCCCCCGTCCCTCCCAACCCCTACCCCCTAATGCCCCCATGCTACAGCGACCCCCACCAACTACATCCCCACCACGCCCCAGCACAACCAGGCCCCGCGAACCACCCACCCCACATAGCGCACATCACGGCACCACACCATCACGTATTCCACCACCACCAGCCCCTGCCACCACACCCACCAACGCCGTGGTACCACACACAACCGGCACACCCTCCACACCACCACCACGCGGTCCAGCACCACCCGCCGCCCCCGCTACACGGGCCCACAACATACGAGCCACGGTACGCCCCCATGGACCCGCGAGGAGCCGCGCACGCACACCAGCAACACCAGGGCTTAGTAGGAGCGCTCCACCACCACCAACAGCCCCCCCACCCACACCCCATACCAGCGAGCACCATCCACCAGCAGCAACCCATCACATACGGACCACAGCCCCACCCGGGGGCTCATGCGGCCGCCTCCCACCCGCACCCCGGCACCACAACCAGTCAAGAACCGCAAGGGCCACACGGCGCACACACGCAACACCCACACGACCCACAGGGACGCCCGGACCCCCAGCCAGCACAACACCCACCCCCGCCCCCCGCACCCCACCACCACCAGCAGCCCCCCCACCCACACCCCATACCAGCGAGCACCATCCACCAGCAGCCACCCATTACATACGGACCACAGCCCCACCCGGACGCTCATGCGGCCGCCTCCCACCCACACCCCGGCACCACAACCAGTCAAGAACCGCAAGGGCCGCACGGCGCACACACGCAACACCCACACGACCCACAGGGACGCCCAGACCCCCAGCCAGCACAACACCCACCCCCGCCCCCCCCACCACCAACAGCGCCACCCCCAAACCACCCCCCCCCCGCCCCCCCCCCGAGACCAGGCCACGGACACAACACGCGGCAGCCAGCACCAGCCAATTGACGTCGATACCCCCGCCAACACACGCCACTGCGAATCCCCCCTCCCGCGACCGCCACAAGAGACCCCATCACCGGACCCCACGCGCGACAACGACGACCACCCCCCCCAACCCACACCACCCCCCCCATCACACCCCGCACCACCAGCCGCCGCACCGGCCGAACCCTACGCCCTACGCAACCCCGCAGCGGTACGGCAGCACCTCCGGGGACTCGGGGAACAGGACGTCGTGCTGTACCTCCGCACCTCCGGCACCAGCACCCCCATCCGGGCGGCCACCCTGGTCCAGGCGGCCACCCTGGGGGAAGGCGTCAGAGATTTCCTCTTCGACGCCTTCCTCCACGTCGCCCGACACGAGCGCCCCCCACGCGCCACCCCAGACGGCGAGAGCCCGCCCCCCACGGGGAGCCGGATCTGGGTGCCCCCCATCGACTGGGGGTCACACCTGGTCGGACACCCCGTGCCGGGGCGAATGGACACCAAGGGCCGCACCCGCTACCACGAGCCCGACATGGCCCACCCCCCACCCGACGCCACCCCGGACAGCACCAAAGAGTGGGAGCGGGAAACATGGGTAGCCCGGATGGCCTCCCTGAGCAACTTCCGGCACCACGTCCCGGGGGACATCCCCACCCCCGACGAGCAGCAGCCAGCCCCCTCCACGTACATGACCCTCATGTACAATCTGCACTACACCCTCTCCACCACCAACTACCACGCACCCACAGACCACTGGGTGGTACACGGCACCGACTCCCCTCTCCCCGCCAACTACATCCCCCCCCCACACAACCCAGGCCCCGACACGTATGTCAGGGGGGACGACCCGGACGACCCCCACATCTGGGGCACGTGGGAACCCAAATCCCTGGACACGCTGCTCTCCATCCGCAGCGGCTACCAGGGCCTTGGTAGGGCGATGTATTGCCTCGCCAAGTGGACCCAACGGACCTGGGGGATCCTCACGGACCGATGGGTGTGGGTGGTCACGCTGCGCCCCCAGCAGAGGGAAGCCCCCCCAAACCGCAGGGGACCCACCCCCCCACGCCCCACCACCCTGCAACTATGCCCGTACATGGTGGCAGCCCGCCTCATGACGCTGCTGTGGCCGGGCCCAGACACCCCCACCCAAAACTACCCCCACCTCACAGAGGAGGACATGCCCGGCATCCAGCGATGCTTCTTCCAGACCCTCGACTACCTCCAGCAAACACACCCGCACGTCCTGGAGCAGATATGGCCACCCCCCGGGTAACCCACGTGCCCGCGCAGCCGAGACAACGCCGCCACGCCAGCACCAGCACGCACGGATCACCAGGGAAAACGCGCGCACACGCCCGGTGCCCGAACCTGCACCCTCGTTCTCGCTGCTTACAGGACCCAGCATCATACGCCCGCCCCCGAAGCCCAGGACCCTCCGCCGTCTCCCACAGCCCTCTCCTCCGCCTCCGACTCCACAACCTCCACCACCACGACCACCTCATCCACCACCACCACCACGTCCTCATCCAGCACTCCACCCCCCAGGCCGCGGGGGACACCTCCCAAACGGGCCCCCAAACCCGCCCCCACCGCGAGCAGCCCCGCCGCCGCCAAGGCCCACGCCCCGACGAAGCCCACACCCACGACCCAGCCGAAGCCCAAGACCGCCGCCAAACGGCCACCCAAACCCGTCAGCACGCCACGACCGCAACCCGCAGCCAAGCCCAAACCATAGCCCAAACCCGGCGCCACGACGGCAGCGCGAGCCCGGCCCCCCGAGGACGTCCTCTACGACATCCGGCCCCAGCCGTCCCAGGCCCGAAGGCAGCAGCGCCCAGCGCGGCGCCCCCCCACCATCACCGACGCCACCGCCACCACCTTCATGGCGGAGCGCGCCTCGGCTGAAGCGCGACGCACCTCGTCCCGCCACCTCTCAAAGCCCGCACCCCAGGCCCACAGACCGCTCCTGACCAAGCCAGAACGACGCCAGGGTCCACCAGCAGCGTCCCCGCCCCCCTACCAGCCCTCGATGACAGCCCACATGCAACGCATGCCCCACTTCCGCCGCCGCCGCGAATCCCCGCCCAACCCCGAGGCGGAGACCGTACGCGCACACCCGCGGGTCCACATCCGCGTGCACCCCCACTCCCCACGCACCCCCACGGAACAGGACTACGAGGAATCCCCCAGGCCCGCCACCGCCGCCGGTCCCCACGACTCCGTCACACCCACCCACGCCCACTCCTCCGCCCAAGACCGCAGGCCCGCCCAGGAACAGTGGTGGCAGCGCTGGACCCACACGCAGCTCTGGGAGCTGCGGAAGTGGTGCCCGGGGAGAGCCCTCCCTCGAGGGCCTGGTCCATCGGCCCCGCAAGGGGTCGGTGGAGAACTGCCGCCTCCGGCCGGCGGGGGGGTGGATGCCGCAGGCCGCATGGGAAGCCATGCTGGCCGATGTGCTCCGCCCCCTGGGAGTCCACCCCCGCAACCTCCCCGCGCCCCAGGACCACCCGTATGTCCTTAGGCGCCTGCGGGAGACCCTCCGGGAAACGCAGCGAGACGGCATCCGCCTGTGGGACATCACCCAAAGCCCAGCCCCGCACGCACACACCCCCTCACCACCCCACAAGCGTCGGCGCACCGACACCGGCGACACCCACAGCACCCCAGGAGCCCTGCGCGCCACACAACACGACGCGCCTGACCCCCCGGCCAGCGGCGCCGCCATCTAACCCCGTTACCCAGCAAACCACCACCACGGGGCGCCACGCCAGGCCCCGCCCAGAAGTCACCAAACAAACCGGACGCCGAAGGAAGCCAACGCACACGACAACGAGCACCACTACGCCCAAAGGCGCCGAACCCAGGCCCGCTACCGTGGGCTCCTCTCCACCCTCAGCACGACACACACGTCGCTGGCGTCACTCCTCCGCCGTGCCCCCTCCCACGCCACCGCCCCGCCCCCCCCCCCTCCCGCCGCACGTCCCCACGCCGCCCAGCACCCAGCCCCACACACTGCGCCACAGCATCGCCCTAGTCCGGCTCCTCCACCATCGCGCCACTTGGCACCTCACAGTAGACCGCCGTCCTGTGGTCCCGCTCCCCCCGGCACCGCTCCCGGGGCCGCACCCGGCCCACGTCGTGTTCGCCCCCACGTCGCGGGCCGCGGACATCCTCCCGCTCCTCGCCGCCACTCCTCCCGGGCATCGCATACTGCTTGCCGCCAACCCCTCGGTCCTCAGTGAGGTCCTCATCGGGCACGCCGACGCCCTACACGTGCGCCCGCTGCTGCCCAACCTGCACGCTGCGTACGCCCCCGGCACGCCCGTCGACCCCTCCGTGTGGGACTCCCAGTGAGGCCACCGGCCACCGGCCGGCCTGCACGCACCACCCCGCACCCGCCTCGGGCGCACGACCCCGTGGACGCCGCTACCAACACGCCCGGCCCCGCGCAACCGCCTAACCGAGCCAGAACCCAAGCACAAATCAAACCCGAGCCACACCCCGAAACCGCTAACCCTTGACTCCTAGCCAAGCCCGCCGAGGGAACAACGTAACCACAGCCCACACCCACAGCCCACACAGCCGCCTAACCAGCCAGCTCCAGAAGCAAAGAGACACCTCACCAAACCCACCCTGACCCAAGCCCGTGTACATCAGGACGCGCGAGCCGCACCCCTGGGGCGCGACCGCCGCCACAGCACCGACGACACACGCCAGAGGACACAACGCCATTGCACCGCCGCACCAGCTGCCCGTGCCTGTGCCTGCAGTGTACGCGCGCCCCTGTTTTTCTCTTTTTTGTTTTTTTTTCCAAAAAAAAAAAAAAAAAACAAGTAAAAAAAAAAACAAGTAAAAAAAAAAAAACAAGTAAAAAAAAAAAAACGAAAATTAGGGGGGGAGGAAGAGGGACACAACCACCCATGGCACACGCGCACCGCACACAGCACGCACACCGGTGAACTGGAGCCCAGTGGCCCAGGACACCGCACATGCAACACAACACACCGAGCGAGCACACCGGTGAACAGGAGCCAGCTGGCCCAGGACACCGCAGACGCACCACAGCAAACCGCGCGGGCACACCGGTGAACAGGAGCCCAGCGGCCCAGGACACTGCACACACGTAGGGCGGCCGAGGGACAGGAAAGAACCAATACCCCATGGGTCGGACGCACTGGGGCGACCCAGCCGACCCACCGGGCCAGTGGCAGGAGCGGTACTCCAAGGCCACTGGTCGGAGCCCGGCCAGGCTGCATCGGGGACGATGGCAAACGTCACCCGGAGCCATGGGAGCAACCGGTGACAGGCGAGCCGGTACACAGTCCAGGAGGGGGTCACCTGCCAAGCAGAGTGGCCCCGCAACTCAAGCCACAAGGGTGAGGCGGTCGTACCGTAGACAAGCGGGAGCAATACCCCTTGTGGTGAGAGATACTCCACACGGCTGGGCAGCCCCCCAGAGCTGCCGCCCAAAGGAGGGGGCATGTGGCCCTACCCATGGACACATGTGGGGACACCCTCCCACCTGGGACACATGGACCGGGTGGCCGCGACAATGCCTTCCCAAGCACATGCGGGAGCGGCTCAAGAGGCACCTGACATAGGGCAGTGGGAGGGACAGGACGTCCCCTTGGTAAGACCTTCTTCCTGCAATGTCAAAGGAGGCATCCCGAGCTCCCGAAGATACCTACCTACCTACCTAGCAGAGCAGCCTTCAGCCTCGAGGCTATAGGTATGGAGTACGAGTCCGACCCACCGGACAGTGATGACGAGTGCATCTGTGATCTAGATGATCCAGATGGCCCAGAGGACGGCGTAGAATGTTGCATACTTGCGACATTCTCCGAAGAGTTAGGAATTCCTTGCCAGAATCCTGACTGCCCCATGTATATACCCATTCCTCACCCCAGCTCAGTCCCCGATCCCAGTCGAGAATCCGGGACCCCAAGCGGTCCTTTGCCGGGCGCTGGTCCCAGCGGAGCGTACGGCTCCTTGGTTGGAGACTCATCGAGTCAGGAGGACGACATTTGTCTCCCATCCAAAGAAAGCATGCACGTGCATTGAGATCCGCCGATCGCAAGTGGTTCAGGAGAGATGCCCGCCAGAACGAGACCTACGCCTGCGGAAATCGACCTGCTGCTCCAGAATGTCATCGAGCAGGCCGTCTCCGCCAAGTTGGACACTCAAATCCAGGAGTCCCAGGAACGCTGGAGGTTAAAATCCAAGAGGATTGAGAGCCTACAGCGACTGCATTTGTATGACCAATGGTGCCTGCAAATTCAACATTTCTACTGCAGGTTTCACCGAGAACATCCGCCGTTGCCAGTCAACTCCACCATCAAGATGATGGAGGTCGATGTGGTTTCGCTGGAGACGGCGTTGGAGCAACCCTTTCTCAAGGTGGCGCAGGAGGAATCTCAAGAAATGCCTGTCGCGAACACCATCGAGAGTTGGCTGAACGAGCAGGAAGACGTGGTAACGAAGCCAGAATCAATTGGATCGCAGTCTGAAACCGCCTCTCATGGGTCCTGTGCCCACGACTGCTCGTGTCGGAAGGAAATCGCCATGCTCGCTGCTGAGAATCAGGCGATTAAATTTAATCAGGAAAAACTCTTCTCTTTTTTAACAATGGGAAGATCTTTCGCTCACCCCCCCTCTCATTTGCCAGATCCGCCAGTCGGATCTACCTGTTCGGTAGCCGATGAAGCGACTGAAGTTTTTTCACTCGCGCCCACAACAGATTCCAGAGCGGAAGAACAAAAGAAAAAACGGGAAAAATTAAAAGAAAGAGTTTTTGAGAGTAAAAATCCTCAGCGTCTTTCAGAAGCGAGGACCAAAAAGAAAACAGAAGTTTTGGCCGAGAAAAGATCCGCTGATCCCATGATTGCGGCTCAGGTCTTACTCGCCCAGGGTCTTCTGGGCGCCGCCGGCGTCTCAGGTGCTGCCCAGGTCAATCCCATCCTGGCGGGTAGTGGCGGCAGTGAGGACATTATTATCCCTGTGAGGGCTAAACTGAGAGCCATTGGAAAACAACCAAAATACAATGGCAACCCTCGCTGGTGGGCTGTTTTTAAAAGAGATTTTTCTCTGCGGGTTGGCAAAAACAAGCTTCGAGACGACGAGAAGCTTGATGCTGTTCTTGACTGTTTAGAGGGTCCCATTCGTGACACGTGGATTAAATCCTACACTGATAGGGCTGATTCCTCTAACCTACTCACCTACAGTCAGTTGTTTGCTCTGCTTGAGGGACGGGGAAGTAGGTTGCCTGAAGACCATTACCGAACCCTCCTCACCTCTTTCCCGAACATTCCCAAACTCACTCTCCACGAGGTTCAGAACAAGGGACTATGCTTTGAAAATCTGGTGAATGAGGCTGAGAGTGCTGGGGAACATCTGTCAGATGGCGAATTAAAGGCCATCATCTTCGCGAAAATGCCTGCCGACACCGCTGCATCGCTGAGGCAGGAGCAGTCCAACGAGAAGATGAAATCCTGGTGCACTGAAGTCACGGGATTCGCTAAGGGCTCAGGTCGTTTTCAGGTCAGAGATGCCCTTAAAAAGTGCTCGCCCACTAACGTATCCAAGTGTAAGGAAAAGGACGGTCCTTGGAGATTGAAATTCGCGGAGAAGGAGGACAGACATATTTTCAATGAAGTGGTGAACCGAGGTGTCTCCTTTGGAGGAACTCGGCTCGTGGCAAAGCCGTGGGTTTTCAGCTTCACGCCCACTGAATTGTGGGAGGAGTTGGAAAAAGTGGCGGATGCCAATCATCAGCAATTCCATGAAGGATTGAGCCGAAATCCCTCCTCTAAAGGTGGGAATCAGCAGAATGTAAATAACACGCAGTCGAAAGACTGTGCCATTTGTTTGTCCTTCGGTCACACCAACCGTGCCAAGTCGCATTCCACTGAGAATCACTGGTGGAATAAGACCGATGCGGAAAGAGTGGCACAAGAAGCCAGTGCAATAGGGGTGGCTTTCCCCCTTTGGGTTACCCCCCCCGGCATCGGTCCCAAGACCCATCCAAGCCCCCCACACACACAACATACCCTTGGGGTGGGATGCAGTCGATCCTAGGGGTGCTTTAAACCTCCTTTTCTGGCCTGGTGCGCGCGCGACATAAATCGCGATCGGGCGTGAGCCTACTGAGTTTTAATTTTCCAATTCTGATTTCTGTGGGTCTGAATTTACGGGATCGTGGATTTCTGTGGTTTTAGACCCATACAATTTGCTCTTGGTTTGGTACGAGGGGCCGATTTTGCCGTTCACACATGTTAGAGGTCCGACACACACAAATCTTTGTCGCCGTAGCGTTGCTCGTAGTGTAGAGTACTCAATTGTGTCGCTTTGGTATTAGTAAAAAACTGAGTGTCTATTTGTTGTGCTCTTGGTTGTATCTTTACTTATCTAATCACCCAAAGCCCCTGTCAAGAAGCCGGATGAAAATCGCCAATCGACGCCCAGCGGAAAAAGTAAAGGCAGTAAAGGCCAGCAGACTTCTGGAGGCATGGGAAACCAGGGCCAATCCAGCCAAGGACGCTCTGCAGAAAATGTTAAAGATGGAGATGGTGAGTCCAATTCTGCCAAGGGTAATGGTTGAAAAGACAAATTTCCCAAGGGAAAAGGCCAATCCAGTGGCCAATTCTCGGGACATTCCAAGGGAATGAGCGCTGGTAAGGGCAAGGGGACCTCCCAGGGCACGAAAGGTGGACGATGGAAAGGATCATCTGGTGAGTGGAACCCTAATTCAGGTCGTGGTGCATCAGTGCACCAAGTTGCTGGTTCTGACGAGGATTACTATCATAATGTGACGACGGAGGACCAGGATGCCCCTGATGAAGAAGGGAATCTTGGCGAAGAAGGTCTGGGGGACCAGTGGGAGGACAAAAACGGTTGCTGGGAAACCGTGCAGCAGGAGTACGAGGGAAATTATCAGGATTAAAGGCGTCAAGATTGTGTGGCCACCCTACACACAATCAGGCGTTTTCCTGAATGTCCGATCGTGGACATTGGAGCGTTGTCTGTGGGACCACCGCCAGTTGAGGCGGATGGAGATAGGAACGTTGTAGAGATCGGTGTTCCCAACAAATACCGAGCTCGTCAATTCATTTGTCGTCTGTGGGTTACTGACAAGAAGGGGAACATACACCTTGCTACGTGTCTTTGTGACAATGGGAGTGAAGTGAATCTTCAGTCAGAAAAATTCTTACCAGACGAATATGTACACACTTCGCTGCACCCCGTTAACCTGGAAGGTGTTTCAGGTCATGCTCTTCCAGGAGGGAATACAGATTCGTTTCTGAAGGCGCACATGGTCGCCCAGGATTTATGGGAGGAAGGTAAGGTGGAGGATGTGGTTTTAGAGGAATTTTTTTATAGAGCGGCCATCAAATATGACCTTTATTTAGGTCATCCATTTTTAACGAAGAACAAAGTGGCCCCTGTAGGACACAGACGTTGTTTTTTTTATGGAATCGGGAGAGCAGGAAGCTCCCAGCTCTCGGTTCTTGCATTCTGGGTACCGAAATGCAAAAGAATTTTTGAGTCGAAAGGTGAACACAGTTTTTGGTGAGGATGAAGGGATTAGTGAGATAAGCGCCACTACAGCTCACAGCATCTTGCTACAGGAGCGACGAAGGGACACTCAGGAGCCAAACCGCGCAATTGGAAGTCTCCCAACTACCGCGTTGTTGATAAGTGGCGTGATTATATATGTTCCTATTTTTTGGAGAACCACGATTTTGTGCCCGCCAAGGATGCCTTTTGCAACGAGTTAAACAAGCGTGTCAAGCGCTTAGCTGACGATGCATGGGCAGTAAAGTGGGACACAAGCCTGTGGATAAAACCCCCGTTTCATTTGTTGGGAGAGGTCGTTCAAAAAATAAAGGAGGATCGCACTCAGGCCATCCTTGTAGTACCACTATGGGATTGGAAACCATGGTGGAACGATGTTTTGGCCATGACAGTCGACTCCATCCGCCTCCCCCACGACGTCAAGCTGTACGCCAGGGACGACACTGGTCCCCTGCGACAGCGGCCGTCGCCTTCTGTCGCTTTTCTGGTCGATGGAGGTCTCATCTCTGACGGATCTTGCACATCAGACCATGGGTCAGAATCAGGTCTTGACCATGGTACTGATTCAGATTCGAATTTTTCCGATTTTTTAGAAGGAGATGATACGATGCCGAACCTGGAATCTGGAACGTCTGATTCTAGTCAGAACCCAATACAATCAGATCCATCAAGCATCTCCCACCTGGTCAGGAGAAAAAAATTCCGAAAAAAGGTCAGATTCAGACAATTTTACGAAAAACCCAAGTTTGAGGCCTTCTTGGACCCCTTTGTCTGTGAGGATGTGGAAGATGCTCAGCAGGTTCGGGCATCCACCACATACCCGCAAGAGGGAGTCGATCCCTGTCTGTTTCAGTCGTTGAAACAAGGTCTGGCAAAAATTTGCTCTACGGTGTAGGGTGGTGAGCAGGTTGAAAGTCAACTTTGCAATGAGGGAAGGGAAAAGATTTTCGCCGAGCGAAAGGACACCACCCTCTCTGGTAAGCTCGTCAAGAACCCTCCAGTGCGTGGCCTGCACGGAGATGCGTTCATCGGGCTGAAGGAGGGAGCAAAGCCCAAAAAGCAGCGACCTTACGAAAATCATGGCAAGAAGCATGAAATTCCTCGTGACATCATTCAGAGAAATCTGCGGAAATTCGGCTGGTTGGAGGCGTGCATGACCTCTGAGTGGTGTTGTGCGCCCTTCACAGTGCCTAAACCGCCCCCAGCAGACCAGAATACCATTGATGGTTGGCGCATGGTGGTTGATTTTCGTAATTTAAATGCGGAAACTAAGGCTGATTCTCACCCTTTACCCCTCATTGAGGAGGAAATCGTGAAGAGAGCCAAGGGGAAACTATTCTCAGTCCTGGATCTAAGGCATGGCTTCCACCGGATACCTCTGGCGAAGTCATCCAGACCCCCGACGTGCATGTGCAGTCCAGTGGGTCCTGTGGGGTGGACTATCATCCCCGTGGGGTTGAAGAATGCCCCGAGCTTTTTCCAACGGATGATGTAAGGTTTGAGGTTTGAGGTTTGATTTTGCGGGTACTAGACGCCTTTCGGCCCCGGGGGGCCACCTGGTCGGGCCAGGTGATATCCTCCCCACCGGGTCCTAGTGGGGGGCCCTCCAAGACGCACCTCCTGCCTGGTGGCGGAGTCCCCCGGGTTCACAGAGCTCGGAGCCCCGTCCTTCCCCGGCGTCCCCGTTTCGCCACTCCTCGGTCAGTGCATCAATTCGCAGCCGTGGCTGCGGGCGCTTACCCACTGCGTCGCCCCCCTAATGCGTGGTCGCCCGGGGCGCCGGCGCCGCCGGGCCCGTGCTACTGGCTTGTCGCCAGTGGGACCCCCTTGGGCTGGCGCGGAGGCTGCCTAGCCTAGGGGTTGGGGCGTGGCGCTGTGCGCCACTACTGCCTTGGCGGGTGCAGTGTCCCGTCTGTGTGTGCGCGGCGCTCGCGGCCGGTTCGGGGGGGGTTCGGGCCGGTACCTGGTGTTGTGTCTCTCCTGTTTCCCCCTTCCCGCCCCGCGTGTTCCGCGCTGCGTGTGGCGGGCCGTCCCCTCCGGGTGTCCCTTACCCTCGCTCGCTGGTACGCCATTCCATGCGGTCTGTGCGTTCCGCGCGCTCGGTCCGGTTGCCCTTCCGGTAGTCCCCGCGTGTCCTTTTCGTGTGTGTGCGCTCGCGCTCTCGCGGTGTCCGCTCCCCCCCCCGCTGGGTGGTGTGGCGCGCGCATCTCGCGTGGTCCCGGCACTGGGCGCTGGTAGGGCCGTTCCACTTGGTCCGTGCCCCTCCGCGTGTCCTGCCCCGGTCCCGTGCTCCGTCTGGCGTGCTTGGGGGGGGGCGGTCCGGTCCCGGTTCCCCCCTACTTGGCTTGGGGTTGTGGGGGCGGCGGCCCCTGGCCGCCCGTCCTCTGGAGCGGGCAGCGAGGGTTCCGCGTCCCGCGTGTCCTGGGTGCGGTCGGTGCGGGCGTGGGATCTCCGCACCGGCCCCACAGCGTGAGCCCTTGCGGGCCGGTGTTGCTCGCTGTGGGGGTGGCGGAAGGGCGTCCCCGGGGGGGGTGCTTTCCACCTTTGTGAGGGGCGCCTGGTGTCAGGCGCTGTCCCTCCCCCGGCCGCCCGTCCTCTGGAGCGGGCTGCCAGGGTTCCGCGACCCGTGTGTCCCGGGTGCGGTCGGTACGGGCGTGTGTACCCAGCACCGGCCCCCCAGCGTGCGCCCTTGCGGGCCGGCGTTGCTCGCTGTGGGGGTGGTGGAAGGGCGTCCCCGGGGGGGGTGCCTTCCACCGTTGTGAGGGGCGCCTGGTGTCAGGCGCTGTCCCTCCCCCGGCCGCCCGTCCTCTGGAGCGGGCGGCCAGGGTTCCGCGACCCGTGTGTCCCGGGTGCGGTCGATGCGGGCGTGTGGACCCAGCACCGGCCCCACAGCGTGCGCCCTTGCGGGCCGGCGTTGCTCGGTGTGGGGGTGGCGGAAGGGCGTCCCCGGGTGGGGTGCCTTCCACCGTGTTGTGAGGGGCGCCTGGTGTCAGGCGCTGTCCCCCCCCCGACCGCCCGTCCTCTGGAGCGGGCGGCCGGGGTTCCGCGACCCGTGTGCCCCGGGTGCGGTCGATGCGGGCGTGTGAACCCAGCACCGGCCCCCCAGCGTGCGCCCTCGCGGGCCGGCGTCGCTCGCTGTGGGGGTGGCGGAAGGGCGTCCCCGGGGGGGGTGCCTTCCACCGTTGTGTGGGGCGCCTGGTGTCAGGCGCTGTCCTTCCCCCGACCGCCCGTCCTCTGGAGCGGGCTGCCAGGGTTCCGCGACCCCTGTGTCCCGGGTGCGGTCGATGTGGGCGTGTGGACCCAGCACCGGCCCCACTGCGTGCGCCCTTGCAGGCCGGCGTTGCTCGCTGTGGGGGTGGCGGGAGGGCGTCCCCGGGGGGGGTGCCTTCCACCGTTGTGAGGGGCGCCTGGTGTCAGGCGCTGTCCCTCCCCCGGCCGCCCGTCCTCTGGAGCGGGCAGCCAGGGTTCCGCGACCCGTGTGTCCCGGGTGCGGTCGATGCGGGCGTGTGGACCCAGCACCGGCCCCACAGCGTGCGCCCTTGCGGGCCGGCGTTGCTCGCTGTGGGGGTGGCGGAAGGGCGTCCCCGGGGGGGGTGCCTTCCACCGTTGTGAGGGGCGCCTGGTGTCAGGCGCTGTCCCTCCCCCGGCCGCCCGTCCTCTGGAGCGGGCAGCCAGGGTTCCGCAACCCGTGTGTCCCGGGTGCGGTCGATGCGGGCGTGTGGACCCTGCACCGGCCCCACAGCGTGCGCCCTTGCGGGCCGGCGTTGCTCGCTGTGGGGTAGGCGGAAGGGCGGCCCCGGGGGGGGTGCCTTCCACCGTTGTGAGGGGCGCCTGGTGTCAGGCGCTGTCCCTCCCCCGGCCGCCCGTCCTCTGGAGTGGTTAGCCAGGGTTCCGCGACCCGTGTGTCCCGGGTGCGGTCCATGCGGGCGTGTGGACCCTGCACCGGCCCCACAGCGTGCGCCCTTGCGGGCCGGCGTTGCTCGCTGTGGGGGTGGCGGAAGGGCGTCCCTGGGGGGGGGTCTCTTCCGCCGTTGTGAGGGGCGCCTGGTGTCAGGCGCTGTCCCTCCCCCGGCCGCCCGTCCTCTGGAGCGGGCAGCCAGGGTTGCGCTACCCGTGTGTCCCGGGTGCGGTCGATGCGGGCGTGTGGACCCTGCACCAGCCCCACAGCGTGCGCCCTTGCGGGCCGGCGTTGCTCGCTGTGGGGGTGGCGGAAGGGCGTCCCCGGGGGGGGTGCCTTCCGCCGTTGTGAGGGGCGCCTCGTGTCAGGCGCTGTCCCTCCCCCGGCCGCCCGTCCTCTGGAGCGGGCAGCCCGGGTTCCGGTGTGCGTGTGTGTTCGTGTGCGTGCTCTGCTTGGCCGGGTCGGGCGGGCCGGCCTCCCGGGCGCGTTATGGCGCGCCTCACCTTTTCCTTTGGCCGCTTTGTCTTTCTGCTTTGCTTGGCCCCCTCCGGGCTGGGGTTGCCCCCCTCTCTCTCGCTGCTGTCCGCCTTTCCTCGTTGCCCTGGCGCTTTGTTTTTTTTTTTTTTTTTTTTTTATTCCCTTCCGCTGCCTGGTTGTTTGGTGTCTCCCGCTTGGCCGTTGGCTGCTCGTTGGTGGTTGCTCCCCCGCCCCCCTCCCCTTTTGTGTCCCGCGGTTTTTGTTGCTCTTCCTTGGTGCCTGGGTGTTTTTTTTTTTTTTTTTTTTTTTCCTCCCGTTCTTCTTTCTCCGTGCGCCCCCGTTGTCTCTGGCTTTCGCTGGTTTCCGGCCCCGGATGCCTTGGGCCTCGGCGCTTGCGTTGTTTGCTTTGTTGGCCTGCCGCTTCTCGGCTCTCCGTGCGCTTGTTCCTCTTTCGTGCTTTCCGCCTGGCTGTTGGCTGCTCCCTGGTGGTTGCTGCCCCCCCCCCCCCCCCTTTTGTTTCTCGCGGTTTCCGTCGCCGCCGCTCGGTGCTGCGTGCCGTGTTGTGCTGTGCGTGGCTGGGTGCTGCGCTGCGCCGCGCTGCTGCGCGTTGTGTCGCCCGGTGTTGTGATGTCCTGTGCTGTGTTGCGCTCGTTTGGTGCCGCTGCTTGTTGCGCCGTGCCCTCTGGCGCTGCCCGTCGCCCTGGGGCCCTGTGCTCTGCGGCGCTGTGTTTTGCGGTGTTCCCCCGCGCTGTGTGCTCTGTGCTGTGCGTGTTTTGTCGTGGCGCGGTGGTGCGTGCTGTTGTTCGCCGCTCTGCTTTGTGCTGTGTGTGTCCCGGGGTGCTGTGCTGTGCGTTCCCTGTGCTCTCCGCTCTGCGCGGTGCTGTGCTTCGCTGTGCTGGTGCGCTCGCGTTGTGCTGTTCGTGTGGTGCGTGCCGTTGCTGGCGCCTGTGGTGCGCTGCTGTGTGTTGTGCTGTTTCCTGTGGTGTGCCGTGGTGCGGTGCTGGGTCTGTTGGCCCGTGGTTGTTTGCTGGTGGCGTGTTTCGGTGTCGGTGTCCCTGTCTGGCCGCGTGGTCTGCTTCCCTGTGGTTGGTGTGGTTTGCTGTGGTGCCCTGCTTTCCTGTGTCGTGTTCTGTGGTGCTGTGCTGTCGCGTGGTGCTGTGCTGTTGCTCTCTGCTGTCGTTTTGCGGTGCTGTTGGGGCTTGCTTTGCCCTTCTGTGGGCTGTCGCGCTGTGCTGTGTTGTGCTGTTTGTTGGCTGTGCTGTTTTTTGCCCGGTGGTGGTGTCTGCGCGCTGTGGTGCTCTTTCCCTCGTGCCCTGGTGCCGTGCTGCCGCGTGGTGCCGTGGTGTCCTGTCCTGTCGCCTTGTTGGGTTTGTTTCTTGCGTGGGTGTGGTTGTACCTACTTGAAAAACCGCTGCTAAATTGTGTGTAAAAAAAAAAAAAAAAAAAATTGAAAATAACTTAAAATTATACACGACCCAACACACTCGCGTGCAGCAAGACCATGTTCGCTGCTGTGCCTTACGTGCTACCCGTTGGTCTTGATGTTCTCGGCCTTGTTCTTGTGTGGCGTCGTGGAGCGTGTTGGCGTTCATTGCTAAGGGTTAACCGCGTTCCCCCAGGGCCGCCGCCTGAGCTGCAGGGCAAGGGGAGTGATGGGCACGAGGATGGGGAGGGAGGTGCATGGAGAAGAAGAAGAAAAAGGCGGCAGGGCGCGACGTGAGGGGTCGTGGCGAGTTATGAAAAATTTTCGAGTTTTACGCGCTGCTCGCGACGCGTTTTTCTTTGCGCCTATAGCGAGTTAGACGACGGCAAGGACGGCGTTGGGGTCCCACGAGCGTTACGGTGCTTACGGCGTTAACTATTCACCTATTTCACGTCGAAAAAATTTTTGTCGCGTTTTTGTCTCTGGTAAGCTCGTCAAGAACCCTCCAGTGCGTGGCCTGCACGGAGATGCGTTCATCGGGCTGAAGGAGGGAGCAAAGCCCAAAAAGCAGCGACCTTACGAAAATCATGGCAAGAAGCATGAAATTCCTCGTGACATCATTCAGAGAAATCTGCGGAAATTCGGCTGGTTGGAGGCGTGCATGACCTCTGAGTGGTGTTGTGCGCCCTTCACGGTGCCTAAACCGCCCCCAGCAGACCAGAATACCATTGATGGTTGGCGCATGGTGGTTGATTTTCGTAATTTAAATGCGGAAACTAAGGCTGATTCTCACCCTTTACCCCTCATTGAGGAGGAAATCGTGAAGAGAGCCAAGGGGAAACTATTCTCAGTCCTGGATCTAAGGCATGGCTTCCACCGGATACCTCTGGCGAAGTCATCCAGACCCCCGACGTGCATGTGCAGTCCAGTGGGTCCTGTGGGGTGGACTATCATCCCCGTGGGGTTGAAGAATGCCCCGAGCTTTTTCCAACGGATGATGTAAGAACTCTTGTTTTCAGAGCACCCTGAGCTTCGCGAATTCGTTTCCGTATACATCGACAACATAATCATTGCCACTGTGGGTGATGGTTTAACCGAACAGGAGGTTGTGGACCTGCATGACAAACAGCTGAACATGGTCCTCGACATTCTGGACAAAAATCAGCTCATCTGCGGTCCCAAGAAGGGTAAATTATTCCTGGAAAGTGTCGAATTCTGTGGCAGTTTGCTACGAAATGGGGCTCGCCAGCCGAGTCCAGGGAAGCTCCTTGTAATTCAGAAGAGGAAGCGCCCTGAGACCATTTCGTCCCTTCGTGGATTCCTTGGCTGTTGTAATTTTTACCATACTTTCGTCAAGGATTATGCCAGGTACGCTGCCCCCCTTACTGAATTACTCAAGGTTGGTAGGGAGGCTGGTCGTGCGGGCTCGAAGGTGCAAGTGCAGTGGACTGACGAGTGCGATGAGGCGTTTGTGCAATTAAAAGCCGCCCTTTGCGAAGTCGCCACTTTGCCTGTTCCCGAAATCGATGGCCCTTTCTACCTTAGGACTGATGCTAGTAAGTATGCGGTCTGGGCAGTGTTAGACCAGCAAGATTTAGAAACTGGGGCTCATTATCCGCTTGCATTCTGGTCGAGGAAGCTTTCTCCCAGACAAATGCAGTGGTCCCCCCGGAGCAGGAGACCTACGCCATCATCTGTGCCTTAAAAAAATACCAATCGTGGATAGGCACAAACAAAGTTGAAATTCTGACGGATCATCGCTCTCTTGAGTATTGGTCGACAGAACATGTCAACACGGTGTCAGGTCCTGCTGGACGGCGTGCTAGATGGCACGACGTTTTGAGTCTTTTCGATCTTCATGTGGCTTACCTTCCAGGCAAGTACAACACTGTCGCTGACGCTTTAAGCAGATGGGCATATCCTGCTTCCGAAGCGTGCCTGTCGACGAACATCCATGGGACTGAACAAGACCGTGGGTTAGTAATTGAGTGGGATGCTGAGGAAAGGCAGTTGATTAAGCGCCACTGTCTGCAGTGTTCAGTCCGGCAGGGTCGATTGCCCTGCCACGATATCACAGTGGAGGATCATCCCCCACATTCCCATGTCCAATGCTCTGCAGTGCGTGTTGACACCCTCAGAGTAGTTAAACCTGGAGAATCCACCCCCCAGTTTGTTAAAGGACGAAATCCTGTGGTGCAGTTCAGATGTGTCCATCCGTCGGGTTGAAAGCCTGTGGCACCTGCCCAGGCGATCCCCAAGGACTCCCTGCTCACCAAGGATTGGTCCGAAGAATATAGATCTGATAATATGTTTCAAGAAATCTACGAACATTTGACTTCAAAGTCAGCATTTCAGGACGGAATTTATTCCGAATATTTTTTGGACAACGGAGAACTGTGGATGAATGGGAAACTGTGCGTGCCTGACGGATTGGCGTCCAGAGTTGTCAACTGGTGGCACAAATGGTGACTCCTCACTCCCATGGCGCCAAACTCTGGAAGTCCATTAAACATCGTCTCTTTGGAGCTAGATTGCACACCCACTGCATGAAAGTGGCCTCATCATGTGCCCGATGTGCAGTGGCGGTGCCTGCTACGGCCAAGCCTAAGGGCTATCTGAGGCCGCATCCCATACCCGAGCGACTCTTTGACCGAGTCACCTCTGATTTCTTCTACCTCGGCGACCTGGGGGGAGAGGAATGCCATTGGACCAACAAAAAAATCACTGGTGTGTTATTAATTCAATGTAGACACTCAGCGTACATTCATGTCTTGCCTTGCAACGTGAATGCCATGACTGGCAAGGCTGCCGCCAAATGGTGTGCGCAGACATGGATGGGGTCCTGGGATGTTCCCTCTGAGATTTTAACTGATTCAGGGAGTGCATATATTTCTGAGTGGTGGAAAACCCTTTGTGCTCGGTTGGGAATCCATCATCTTTGATGTGAGGTCCACCAGCACAGGGCATTGCCTGCCGAACGAGCAGGAAAACCCATGATTAATATGTTGCGAAAGGAACTCGCCAGTGACAAGGATGTCGATTGGCTTGAGATCCTTTTCGCCCTGCTCCGCCGGTACCACAAGACAGAGTTGTATCACGGGTACTCACCCAGTCAGCTTGTTTTCGGTCGAAACAAGTGCTGGTGGAACCTCCCGTACGATCATCCACGGGAATGTAAGGATGCATCAACATTTTCCGACGAGATTCAGGCTGGGGAAAAGGAGGCCAAGCGACTTGTTGAGAAATTTCCGGCAGATTGGTTGAGCATTGCCAACCAGAGCAGAAAAGAACCACAAGATCTCGAAAAGGGAGACCGTGTTTGGCTCTGCAAGAGCGAAACTACCCAGGAGGGAGACTCCAAGCTTCTCCCCCTGTGGGAATGTCGCTTTGAAATTGTTTCTCGAGTCAGGGAGAACAGTTTTAAGGTGCGTGTGGATGTGAATCGGGAGTTGGAGGTGAGCGGAGACAGGCTTAGGCCTGAGATTCCGAGTCCAAAGGGCAGGGTCAAACCCCTTTTCTGGACCTCCAAATGGCTTTCCGAACGCAGGATTGAAGGTGGTAATTACGAGGTAGAACGCCTTGTCGACCATTCTAAGGATGATGAGGGTAACTGGCGGTTTCTTGTCGAGTACAAGGGTTTCCCTGAGTCTGAAAATACTTGGGAACCTCCCTCTTCCTTTGTACATGGTTACACCACAGGTTTCAGAAATTACCTGCAAGCTCATCCTGAGATTCCGGTCCTATTTACTGACTGTCTGAGCAAGCCAGACCATCTAGTTGAAAAGGACGGAGCGAAGGCCGTCGTGGTGGACGGAGATCCAGCTCCTCCGCCACAGATTCCAGCACATTCTGCACGAAATCCGGCGCCTCAAGGTGCCGTGCGACCGGAAGCACCACGCCCCCCTCCAAAAGGTGCACATGAGGGCAATGAGGCGCGTCCAGTGCGTGAACGAAGACAACCAGACCGGTTCCGCGGTGGCGGCAAGCCTGCAGCGTTCAGCCAGGTGGTTGTTCGTCCACATTCCGAGACATTTTGAGCTCATTTTTGTACATTACTCACTCACATCCGTTTCATCAAATTCTGATCCAAATTTCAAATTCCTGGTACATCAGGCCCAATTACGTCCCCTTCGGGTTGACTGTGGGGCTACACAGTACACCAGGTGTGTTGTAGTCTCGAGACAAGCTTTTGCGTATTTTTCAGGTTCAATTCTGAGGTGTTACTGGTGAACGGATGACTTTGGCCACATGATTGAGAAAATTGGCCTACATTGGACTTGTGCAACTAAAGCCGCCATGTGTTGCCGGCGAAGGTGCACTAACTGTCCTGGCCCTTGAAAGTTCAGTTCGAGCCGGACAGGCGAAGATCTGAGCTGATTACTAGAAGTTGGAGGTTTCATGCACCAATCCGGTAACCGATGAAAAGTTTGAATTTCGTTCGCCATTTATCGGCATACAGCTCGTCAGTCAAGTTGGGCAGTGCACTTGGTTCCCGGTTCAAGACCCGGAACGGTCGGTCGATAGATGTGCACTCCCAACCCTGCGGCTTCGTCAGTGGAGGGATTCAAGTGATCGTCATATCCTCAACACTGTTCCTTTCGGGCACGGTCACTTGTCACATAGATTCCACTCTCGGTGTACCTGACGTACTCCGCGTACTCCACTTTTTCTTGAGGGAAGCACAGAGCATCTACGAATGCCTGATGCCTGATGTCCGGTAAGTCCGAAGCCCGTTGTTAAAGTTTGACTGTGTGATACTGGCATGGCCGGTGTTACTCTAGTTGGTAAATGCCTTCGTCAACAGGCCGGGGTTGGTGGTTCGAACCCCAGCGGTGCCCATCTTCCACTTCGTCTCAGGCATGTCGATTGCGTGTGGCACCGGCCCGCCCATCCACCGCCTGCAGCCGGGGCTGCATCTGCGCCATGGGGCTATCCATTTGAGGCAGGTACAGGTGGTTTTACATATTTATTTGCGTCTCAGGACGGCAGAGTACATTCAGGTTTTATTTACATTTTTCCGTCATGTACATGTAGCGAGCGGTCAGCCTTGGACGGTTTTTGTACCGCCGAACACCGGATTGTAGCAAAGACCTTCGTCAGTATAGTGGATAGGCATGCCGCCTCCAGAGCTAGGGGTCGTAGGTTCGAACACGTATAGCTGCTCACTCCACCAATATCTCCGGCAGGGCCTATCCAGCTCTTGAACACTCGCCTGTGTAGTTACGCCTGCGGTCCCAGGCATTGGCTGCGGAGGGAAAACAAGTGCCTCGTAAAAAGTCGCCGTGACTTCGTGGTGCGGTCGGGCCTCAGCCTGACCACCTCCAGGGGGGCCGTGCCACGTATATCCTGACCTCCGGCGTTGCGGGGCGTCGCGGGTAGCAGCTCCGGGGCGATTGCGCCGGCCCAGGGCCGCTGCCTCGTCTTTTTCTTATTTTCCCCTTCTTCCAAAGGGGACCGAACTGGCTCTCACGCCGCCGCTGCTGCGTGCTCAATCCGCTATACCAGGAGTGGAGAGCACTTGTTTTAGAGTGTCATCAGTGAGGGGATCTTGAGCATTTGCCCCTCATTCCTTCAGATTTTGCGTGGTGCCCCTCCGGTTATCTACTGGAGCGTAAGAACGCTACTGGTATGTCCCGTTTAGTGCTGTAATGTGTGGGAATGTCAGCGCCAGGCTTCCACAAGAACAGACTACGGGTAATCTGAACTGTGGAACTGGAATTCCTGAATTTCTACCACCAGCAGATGATGTAATGTAGATAAATCTCAGGTTCCGCAGCCGCTTACTCCCCACAGGAACCCCCTGTAGTCTGGTAGTGTTCCGAACATAGCAGAAATTTCGTTTTGAGCTTCATTCTGCTGCCGGTAGACTTCATTCCAGCTTCATCTGTGGAGATTCCTCCAATTTGGTCTTGATTTGAGAGCATCCTACTGACTTTTTTCTACGATTTCGCTAAACGGCGACGTCAGTTCTCTTAAGGAACTTTATATATGGCTTCTACGGACTTCAGGCAGACACTTCTGGAGTCTGGTGGCACAGGCGAAAATTGCTTCGTCAGAAAAGCGAGCCTCATTTGCGAATTCAGGTTCTAAATCAGTAGAATTGTTCAGATTGTGGTCTAAAAGCCAGAAATTGACCTACTTATCCTTCGAGAACACCACCGCCACTGTAAATACGGCTATATACGGTGTGTTGAAGCTTGTGGCCCACAGGCTATCGCCTTCCGTGAACCCCCGGCGGAGTCTGTTATGATTTAGCTGCAGGATTTAAGGTCAGCATGTCCATCATCATGAATGATTCATCATGTCAACATTTTCTTAGAATCTGTTAGATGCTTGCTTTGTGAGATAAAACCTCGCCTACCCAAGGTGAACTGACTTTTGTTTACTGCTCTAGTGCTCGTTTGCACACTCTCCGTCTCCTCATTACTGCTGATTTCGGCTGATCCCAGCCTTAATCCTGTACATTCCTGCATTCCAGGACATTGTGGTGTCAGTTTGTTGGATTTCTGTAGGATCTAGTGACAGTTTCGTCCAATTGCCCTGCCGCAGACCTAGCCAGGACACCTTGTAGTGAATATATACTATCTCTGGTAACGATTGCTCTCTGTGTGTGATTTAACTCCTTGATCCAAGCCCAATTCAATGTCAATTGTCTCAATTCTTGCCATTTCTGTATACATCTTGGCCATCTGGAGCACATGCTGTCGGTTCGACAAGAGAAAAGCGGGAATAACACGATGTAGAGTACGTGGAGGACACCGTAGCGTGCCCGCGAGAGCAACAACCGCTCAGAACAGGTCATTTGTCTCGAATCCCCCTGCATTTCATGTGTAATTTTGCCTGATTTTGATGAATTGCCCCTCATTGTCAACCAGGACACGGTTTGGTATCCTTTCGGGATACGTTTACGTGTCTTTTGACCTAATTTTGTTTCCTTGGTTGTTTTCCGTGTCCCATTCTTGTACATTCTGGTGTCATTTACCCTGAATCAGTCTCAATCCATTGGACCCGGTAACACACCGCAGTGTGTTCGTGGAGGGGGAGTGTAAGTGCGGCTACCCTCAATCCGCGCAGATCTGAGGTCAATTCAGGTCAATGCACCCCCATTCAGTCAGATTCAGCTCATTTCCATACATTTACATATTGGGGGGCTCCCAAATTTTTACCCGAACAGTTCCTGTATATTCTGGACACGGCAGATTCAATTCTGGTGTCCGTTGCGGCTGAGATGGTCGCGTTCCAATGATTTGGTAGAATCGCCGGCGCGCGTGCGCAAATCAAATCAGCCAAATCCTTTTTCACAATCGGATTTTTTATAAATTATACAGGAAGAATATTCCGGAATTATATGTATCATATTATCCGCCTACATTTTCTTGTAGACTGGGATTTTTTGCAAGTTCATATGTTCATCTTCGTTGTCTTCACTGTCGTGCTTGTACCTCATGGACCCCAAGGGCAAGGCCTCAGCACTGACCCCTCCGTACCGCCGGGACGCACAGAAGGGATACCTGCCCTCTGTTCCCTTTCCCCATGCCGGCCCTGAGCCCTCCGGCCAGGCTCCGCGGAGCTTTCTCAAAGGGAATAGCTTTGAAGATGTTCATGAATTGGGACAACGACGACTAAAAGTTGAACTACGAGTGAATAGACTTCGCAAGCAAATTGTACTTCTCAAAACGTCGCACGAGGAGATCTCTAAGGATGTGGGGTTGCTCATGGAGTTCATGAGAGATTTCATTGGACATGAACGATCCGGCCTCACATCACATAAGGACATCATGGACATGATTCGACGAGCCGACCTTCGCTTTCGTGAAATTGATCAACACGTTGCACAAGTAGGAGACAATGCCACACAAATCACGCGTGTGGCCACGGTACTGGATGAGATGGTCCAAGGAAATCGATATGGTGGCTCCGTTGTAGGGCCCAATGCAAGTGTTTTTGATCTCTTTCAAGGATCGGTTTCAAAGGGCGAATTTCAATTTTTTGACAACAAAGTGAGTGAATTGAAACAATTTAATACTCAACAATCTAGCACTAAGGAATTATGCAAACATAGCACAATAAAGGGTCATCAGAATTAGGCAAAAAAAATAGACACTCAAAAAGTGTTGCATGATTCATACATGCAAGATGTGCACCCTCGTTTGCAGTCTATTGAGAATGATTTCATTGGTAGAGGTGAATATTTGCAAGCTTTGAGATTTGTTAAGGAGGAAACCAATTGGTTGCAACTCCAGACTAATCATTATGATGTGGTGAACGATCATAATCAAGGCATTTTGGCCAAAAGTCTTGAGCAGTTGCGTGGTATTTGCAAGAAGCTACTCGGGTACATCATTCGGATGTTGCAACTTTCAGGGTCGAGCTTCAACAATGTCAGCATGCTATTGGCGAGATGCATCCTGCTAGTGCATCATATGTGTCACACGTGTCGTTTTGACAATTGGGTAATAAAGTTGACACCATTGAACATCAACTTCCTGAACCTTTCGTGACGGTTAAAGCATTTCAAAAGTTCACGACGGATTTTGTGTCCATGCAGGGCAAATTCTGGGTGTTTGAAGAATCAATGAAGCAAATTCGAATGACCGCCGATGGCAATCTACCACCAAATCTCATTAGTTGCATTTGAAAGGTAACATTTCTGATTTGTCATTGCGTTTGGATGGCCTTGCGTCCGAAATTTCAAGTTTGCATCATTCTTTGAGTGCTTTTGATTCTCGGTTGTCATCGTTTTCTTCTCGGTTTGACGGGCTGGAGTCATTTATTGCTCCCCTTCCCTAGGCCGTGGAAGCAATTCGACGGCAATGGAAGGAGTTTCAAACTCGTTTAGAAAAGGTGGAGCAAGTTGTGCTTGCTACTTCCTCACCAAGGACGGACTCACAAGTTAAGGCCATGTTGGATGAGCTTTGCGCGGCACTTGCAAAGTGTGAACATGATTTTTCTTTTTCTTTTGAAGGGTGTCACACACGTTTTGAGGTTCAGCTACAGGAACAACAAACACGTGTTGTAAGGTTTGTAACCTCCCCAAAAAAAATAACCGGTTTGTTTCGATTATTATATTGAAAATAACCGATTCAATGCGACTTTTGTATCTAAAATAACCGGTTCGATGCGGTTATTGTATTTGATGGACCCAATTAACCGGTTTTTTCCGATTAATTGGTTTTTTCCGATTGTATTTTCGATTGCTCCTAGCAAGGCACACTATTCGAACTACAAAGTGAAAAGTGCACAAACTTTTTTTGACTGAGTTGTGACCTCTGTGTCATGATTTGGAAGTTTTTTTCCAATACAAAACATGTTTCCACTAAAGTTTTTTTATTTTTTTTCAAATTTTTTTTGAAATTTTTTTTTCGTACCTTGCTCTCTGCCTGAGTGACATCATCGCTGATGTCACGAAACTGTGACATCAGTGCTGACGTAGCCTCATTTTCCTACACCCAAATATTGTTTTCCAGTAAAATTTCTAACGCCTTTACGTCAAGTTTTAGCGCTTTAACTTCTTAAATCCCTATACCTTTCGCTGAGCTGCAGGGCTCACAGCGTGTTGATTTCATTTTCTATTTTTTTCAGGTCCTTGAGCTTTGTGAACTCCATCAGGAATGTTGCTCCACCCTGGCCCTTGGTTAGGACGCTTACTAAAACGCTGTTTATATAGTCATGGCCGTCCACATTAGAGCGTTTGACCGTACCCTAGTGGATAACCATGTACACTCTAGGGAGGAAGTCTTGGGTTCCATCCCCTCTACCACCAAAGTTTTACCAAAAGTTTTCGCCGCACGCCAGCGACTTTTGAGGAATGCCCCTTCGAAGGGACAGCATACACGGTACATTACACTGTTTTTTTAGGGGGAACAACAGTGTGATAAGCTTCTATGAACTGATGAGGGTGTCCTTTGCATTTCCTGAGGTAATTTCAGGGTAATTTGAGCCTTTTTCCTTGGTCCTACTAGTTTGATCAACTAGTACACCAGAGGGGAGTAAGAACAAGTCACTACCATATCCTTACTGGGGTACTTGATCCAGGCCAAGCTCACCCTAATCCTTGAGAAGTGATGAAGACTAACACTTAATCATTTTTATCACTCTTTTTGAAGCTTCAACTACATTTTTCAGAGTGACTAGGGCTATAATGCCCAATAACCCCAGACCCCATGAAGTTCACCCCTACGTGCACTCAACTGAGCGGAGGTATCTTCCTTCATGGAGGGTATACCGAAATGAAAGAGGCGTTTCATGCCTTGGGCCTTCTTGGTTGGGCCTAGTGGTCTCCCAACTCACGAACCCTATACTCAATTGTTTCGCCTACTTCTTGTGGGTGAAACACCACTTCTACGTTTTAACTGAGTCTGAATTCAGTTTCTTGGCCATGCTGGTCAGGCCATATCCTGTGTCTGGCTCAGCCTACTTGCCCCAGATTCCTAACCAACTCCATGGCATGTCAAAGTGTGCACATGAAGTGCTTGGGACCGTCCATGAGGCCATACTGATGTTACTTTTCACTATACAACCAATTGGTTTGTCAATATGTGATTGAACCTTTGTATTTAAACCTGCATTGTCTCTGTGCAGCCCCTCTTTGTTACTCGTGTTTTGAATTTGAAGGACTTATCTTGACTTCATTTCGATCTGGTGCCTAGATTTGCCCTACTCTATTTCATTGTGGAGTTGATATTGCATTGGAGTAAAGCGTCAAGGTTTTGTCTAATCCAACCAAGGAACAAGCACAACATTTGGTAAGCGAGGAACGTTTTCTTTCCCCATGCGCGTCCTGTAGGAGGGCTGTTGGGGTCAGCTGCCCACAGGCTGTGGGTGCGGCCGTGCGGCGTGGGGACCCGGTAGTGGCCCCTTGGCTTTCTTTTTTGGGCACCGCTTTATCCCGCCCAAAGTGTAGCAACCAACTGAGTTCAGTGCTGGGTGGGTGGCAGTGACATAGGCGTCTCCCATGCAAATCCGCCATTTCCCTAATTTACAGAGTAAATGAACACTGAAGTGCAGGATTAAGAGACTGAGTATCTGAAATCCTGCCCTGAAAAGTCGAAGGTGCAATGCACTGCCCTAATGGCACCAGAGGCTTGCAAAAATTCTAGGAGGCCACATGGTGGCTGGCTGCAGGGACCTGAAATCTCAGTCAGAAGCAAACCTGCTGCTCAGGAGTGAAAATGATTGTGTCCATGTAAGTTGTGTAAAGGATGTGGAGTTGTTTCAGTGCTTATTGAGGTGATTGCTGTGTGTTCGAGTGATGCAGACTGCTTGATTGAATGGGGTTGGTTGCTCAGAGCTGTCTAAAAATAAAAAAGAAAAGGAAAAATGGCGTACAAAAATTCTGACCTCTAAACCCTGCAGCAAGCAAGCCACTGGACCAGGAAAAGTGAAGCTGGTGAGTCCTTACTTTGGCAAAGTGAGGTTGAATCTTCGAAGTAGTAGGTCTGCATGTCTGGCTGAATACGGGATGGTTTCTTTCATCCGATCATTGGTATATTCAAAAGCACTTAAGAGAGTTGCTTTATGGTGTCTGCTCAATGTAGTTTGAAGTTTTTGACGGAGGCGAGGGTCTTTGAAGTGCCAATCGTGAATTGAAGGCGTGTTCCACTCGGTGGTGTCGCTGGAGTCCTCTTGCAATGAAGGAGGGGCGGAAGAATTGCTCGTTGTTTCATCTTGGACCTGTGACTCCTGCTCATCAAATGACGCCGACCTTGAGGTTTTGGCGGTAGACCTGGATGAGGAGGTTTCGCCTTTTTCTAGATCATCAGCTTCGGTTTTAGGTGTATTGCTGCCAATAAAGCCTGAGCGTTGTGATTCGAGGTCGTCTTCCACATCTGGCACATCCATGGTGCTTTTTCCTGTGCGGTGCGAGGTAGATGTCTCTTGGTCACGGTTGTGAGGATCAACGGCCGACTTGGTGATGTTTGAGATTGCGTGGTGGGCGAGGGCAGTAGGGCCTGTGGGCCATTTTTTCCCTGTTGGCGGGATGGACTGATAGAGAATCATTTTCGCCGGTGTTGATTTTTTGTCCTTTTGAGCGGCTGCCTGTTTGCGTTTGAGTCTGCAGTCCTCGCAGCGAAGTGGTACGTGAAGGTCACGGGTAAGATACCAGTTCTTTGTTGCCTCTGTCAGTGCGAAACTCGTGCAGCAGTCTTTGCAAGTAGAGTTCGGTTCTCCTTGGATGCTTGGACGGCGGGCTCGAAGCGAAAGGCGATGGCGTTGATTGTTAACTGAAGTCCAGCTTCCAGTTTTGCCAGACGAACAGCTTGTTTCACTTGCATGCTGTTTTCTTGCGAAGCGAATGTTCCGGAAGCCGATTTTTGAGTAGGTGAAGTGCAGATGAACTGGTCGTCGTCATTTGCTTCAGTGATCAGATTGGATTGTGATCTTGAGCTGTTCTCTGGCGAGCTTGCGCGGCTTGTTTTCTTGACTTGGGGCGCTGCAGAGGGAGTGAGTGGTGGTGGTGGTGAATAGTGGGAACGATATATACTTGGTCCAGGTGCTGTGCTCGCTGAAGGGATGAGAGTACCTGTCTGGGATAAATCGTGCGCTGTGGTTTTGGTATCGCTGTTGCCTTGAAGCGTGAATTCGCCGTTGCGCTGAACATTGTTCCTTAGAGAAAAGTGAGGTGACGGCGCATATGGGTTGTGAGTGTTTGGTGTTTGGTGTTTGTACCAGCAGTGTTTTTGAAAGTGGCAGTTGTTCTGGTAAGGACAGAGTCTGGTATGTGCGGTGTGTTTCGCTATGAGTTTGTTGATAAATAAAAGAACGTCAATTCTCCATTCCTGTGGGACGAGATTAAGGGCTGCGGAAATGGTCGCGATTTCTGGGGCAGTTGCCTCGAAAATTAATGTACCCATTGAAATGATTAGAGAAATGCTTACATCCGCTCATCTTGTAATTGTTGCGAAGTGTCGTAAATTCCTGTGACCATTGTGATAGAGCGCGCGACCTTTACTGTCTGTGTTTAGTGGACCCTTGGCTTGCATGCCCTTCCGGACGTAGTGCGCCATGTGAGTGGCAGGGTGGTGGCGTGTGGTGCCGTCTGGGTGCTGTGGTGCCCCTTCCCTCCCTGCCAGCATGCACAAAACCACACGGTCAGTTTTATTATTTACGTAACCCTCTGTTACCCCGCGTCCATCTCAGAGTCGGTTGAACACGTCGTTGATGAATCTGTTCACGTCGTTCATCGCCTTGTTGCTGTTCCCAGTGTCAAAGTGCGCCTGCTTGAATAGCTTGTAGATGTACAGTGGTCGGGTCCTCTCTGACTAACTTTTGTCGCCCTCCTTGGCCTCCTGGCGGGTCTCGTCCTTGGTGCTCTCCCCACTGCCACCGGTCTTTCCGCCCTTGGCTCCTTGTTGTTATGATTTTCGAGTTCTTGGACTTGGGTTTTGACTCTTTGCCTGCTCCAGCCTAAAGCGAAATGGGGGGCAAAAACAGCGAGGCTGGGGCGGAAACGGGAAGGGGAGGTACATGGAGAATCAAACAAAGCGAGAAGGAGTGAGACTTGGGGCCTGGCGTCCCAGAAATTTTTTTTCGGGTTTCACGCGCTGCTCGCAGCACGTTTTTCTTTACCTACACGCCACGTACAGCGACGAGCGACACGGCATTACGTTTCTCTATTCGTTGCACCGCTTACGGCGCCATTTGTTGACCTATTTAAGCTACAAAAATTTTGTTCGCATGTTAACGCGTTTCGCCGCGCGCTTTTTGCCCTAAGCGTTTTGCATGCTAATTAGCTTTGTTTCCAGCTATTTGGAAATTTTTTTCGTCGTGTTTTACTTGTCTTTTTATTTCTTTCTGGGCGCCAGGCGCCAGCGCGCACGACGGGGGTTCTTAAGGAGAAGAGTTGCCGGGGGGGGAGGGGGGCTGTGATCGACCCAATTGGCAGTCTCTGTGCCAACCGGGTCAATCATCCAATCTACCACTCTCTGGCTGGGAATGGAGGTCTCTACCTTCTCCGGGTGATTCAGGGTGAGTTTAAGGGTAGCAGGGCTGTCCCGGGACGACGACTCCACTTCGAGTCGCTGATTGAGGTCATTTTTGTCGTCGTGTGAGCTAGGCTTGAGGAATGAACGATAAATTAGATCAACATCAGGTGAGTCAGGGGGGCGATACCCTTGCCTGGCCCTCATCAACGCCAGGACATTCCGGTTCCAGCGTTGCATGCCCACGGGTCTCTTGCCAAAGCCCGGGGCTGCATTGGTACCCTAAAGACGCCACGCTCCCTGATGGAGGACCTCTTTGAGGTCAGCATCACCCTCTTGCTCAATACCCACTGCACCAAAAAGTACAGCCCGGTACTGCAGGTGACCCTCCTGCGGCTCATCGCAAAAAATACTCTCCCTTTTCGGTATGTCCCACCAATCCACTGAAATCTCCCCTACACTCTGAAACCACTGTTCTCTCTTTCGGACTAGTACCACTATAACCCCCTTACCCCCTTCCCATATGACCTTTTACACCGTTTCTGCCAGCTCGCAAACTGGCGGGAACAAAAACAAAGTATGATGCTCCCCTCCCCGGGGACACATACTTAGGCGGCTCAAGTTGCATGGTCAAAATCACACCAAATGCACCCAATTTGGACCATGCAAAAAAATAGTTTTTCACGGGCTCTGTTTTTTGAAAACAGAATATTAGTCCAAAGAAAGTATCTTTCTTACCATTTGTGCCATTTTGTGCCTTTTTTCGGACAGCCGAAAACAAAAAAAAACTATCAAAAAAATAAATAAATCTTATGATTTCAGTGGAAAATGATGTGCTTTTAGCGGAAATTGGCCAATAAATACATTTTGCGTTCCCCTTGTTTTTTGCTGAACATGGTCTGCAGAAAAAATGATTGCAACATCATTTTCTGTTCTGCATGTTCATCGCATACCTGAAAAAATGATTTATTGATCGAATTCTATGCGCGAGGCCTTGCGTAATCAAGACCAAGGATCATTAAAACAGAAGCATGGCGGATCAAATATCAACGCAAAACATATGCAACATGTGGTTCAAGGGCTGCCCCATGCGCGGGGCCTCGCGCATAACTTACTAAACCCAAAACCTCACCTAATTCATTTTCCTTTGGAAAGACGGCTTCAGGGTCGAGTGGTCTTACTACCCACCCCACGGTTTGATTTTTGATTTGCACTGCCTGAAAAAAGAGGTATAGGTTGTGACTTCCAAGATCTGGGACTGCATTGCAGTCCTCATTGCGCGAGGCCTCGCGCAAAAAAAGGCCCACAAAATATATTCTTTGTACCATTGCGATGGGTTCTCATCTGATGGCGCTTGTGCACAACCTTCACTGAAGCAACGAGTACCTAAATTGTCGTTGAGTCATTGAAATTTCCCAGAAGCTTGCCCCCCCCGGAGGCGGAAAAACTCTTTTTGGGCTTGGTCAGCCCCTGCGCTTGGCAGACTGCTTCCCCCTGGGCACCTTCTTTCTCCAGGTATCGAACATCCCCTTGATAATTGGTGTCGTTTGCACTACATTGCATTTTACTCTCCAAAAAATCAGTTTTTTTGGCCCAAACAAACGCTCAAAAAAGTGCCACGCATGGCAAATTCATATTTTCTTTGCACATTTTACTTTGGTCTATAGTCAACAACGGAAGGATCAATTTTTCTTCAGCCAAAGCTACAAGGGGGTCCCTGTCCAGCTCAGCATCATCTGTTGAGTGGACATGCTTCATCTGTTACCAGTGATACTCTTTTTTTTGCTTGACACTCCCCATAACTTGTGGCAGGTGTGCATCATGAGCAATGCTGAAGGATGCACCCTGTGCAACACCTCGAACATATGTGCTCCTTTTGTTAGGAATGCAACAACATTAGAAATGATTTCTTGAGTCATCAATTAGATTTGCAAGGCTTGTTTAGAGTGCTGAATGTCCGCCCGCGTAAACATATTGTACAATGTGATCAAGTCAAGGGTGCCTGTAATGTCACTCCAGTGTAGGTGCCTGCTTGATTCCTCAATTCTACCATCATTACCTGACTTTGGAGGGGCAATGGACTGCTCCTTGCGCGAGGCTCCGCGCAAGGAACAGTCCATTGCCCCAAAAAAAGCAATTTTTGGACCCATCAGGACCAAGAAAAGGCCAAAATTCCTTACATAAGAGTTCTTTTGGTGTTTCAAAAACGGCTTGATTTTTTGCAAGCCAAGGAATGGTTCTTTTGATGTTTTTTGAGGCCGTGTATTTTGGGCACTTTCTGTCGTTTTATACCATGCAACTTGAGCCGCCTAAGACATATACCCTTTTTGTTCCTTCTTGGTCTTAGGGAGGGGTGCGAGTCCAGTTCAATTTCGCGTTGCATTCGAATGGCACCTCTTTTGCTGTTCAATTGTCAACTAAATACAAAATCACAATGCTCCGTAGTGGCCTTGTTTGAAAGCTCACTCACCGTACTAGCTAGTGCCAAAGCCTCGTATGTGTCCACCTCATCCTGAACTGGACCGGGGGGCAAAATGGCTTGCCGGAAGGAATCCACGTCAACCTCCGGTTTGAATTTGTGGTACAACCACGCATCCTCATTAGCAGTGCTGCGCCTGCACTGCGCGTGCACTACGCTTAAGTCACCCCCTGAGAGCACCTTAACCTCCACCCACGTTCCCAAAGGCAGGCAAACACAAGAACAATGTTTGAAACATGAAACTTCAGGTTCACACCCATGTTCCTACAAGCAACTTGGGGGATCAATGGTCGGTTCCGATAGACTGAATGTCCCCACCATAGACAATTCCAGCCATTCATCTAGCAGTACTGCGAAGTCCAATCAATGCACGTGTCCACTTCTTGGTTGGGGTGCTCCACTATGTAAAGTACAGTGAGGCGGTTTTTGCTGTTAGCTCTGAAGTTCACTTGAGTGCTTGTCCTTTCTGCCGACTCTAAAGAACAACCAGGATCAATGAAATAGCAGTCGTCCATAAGGTGTGGACTGCATTCATTGTACTACTTGCAAACTGACTAGGCTGCATAGCATGGCACTCATTCGGCCTGTCCCCTTCAGTTGCTGTTTAGTTTCAAACAGAGCAGGGAGAAACATACAATAGGAGGAGAAGAGGGTGGAAACCACAGCGCCAGTGGATACAAAGCAGTTAGTCACGACTGCCTTCTGTGGAGCACGTGCGAGAGCTGAGCTGGCTTGCACTATCAGTGTTTTCTGCACTCCATGAATCAGTGTCACAGTGACTGATGTCAGATGTTGTCGAGAGAGCATCAGCCATGAGCGTAAGGTTGAGTGTAGTGAGGACCGCCTGTCCTTCGATGGAGTGAATGAGCGGAGGTGATGCCTGTGCGCCAAAATTAAGACCTTTCACCAAGCACCAAGCACTAAGCAACCTCAGGGGGGGGGGGGGGTTGCACCACAAAACTGTACCATAGTGTCACAGTGTAAATCAGCTTCGGCGCCTTTGGCGCCTTTGGCGCCAAGTATTTTCTGTGCTTTTTGGGCCAAGTGACCATTCCCCCGCACCAGGGGGGGGGGGGTTGCAAGGGGGGGGGGGTTGCAAGGGGGGGGGGGGTAAGGTACAACCAGCCTCATCAGTGTCTGACCCCAAATGAGAATCAGAATCAGAACTTCAATCAGAATCAGAAATACCAAAATAGTTCAGATCCTCAAGCTCCGACAACTTCATCTCTTTGGGGAAGCAAAGACCCAGCACCACACATCACATCCCAGCAGCGTACAGGGTTCACCGGGTGCCTGCAGTGGACATGTGTGCGACGATGTGATGTTCTTTGGCTGACCAATGCCACTACTACACAAGACCCTGCAGCACACATCACATCCAGCAGCGCACGGCGCTCAATGGGTGCCTGCAGTGCACAGGTGTGTTATGAGCAGGAGGACTCATCACAAACATGACACAGCCCATCTTTCCCTACACAATCGGCACACAATCATGTTCTGCTAAGTTTCTGACCATGAAAACTGTGGTAAAACCCAGAAAAATGGCAGTCATACCATGTCTTATGTGGCTGCACTACATTTGGTACTGAATTAAAATTAGGTAGCAAAGTAATACAGTCCCTGCGCCTACTGTAGCTTGGACAGCTTGGGCGTGGCTATTACAAAAGGGGGGGGGGGTACCATATTATGGGGGGGGAGCCGGAATGGGTCGGCGGGATTAGCACACGGCGTGGTCACTGAGAACTTTGGGAACCAATGTCCTGATGAAGTTCCCCCTGTCACCTTTTTGCAGCGGAGGATCACAAAGGCAATGTGGAGGGCCGTAGCAGTTGGGGTAATGCCCTGGGGAAGAAGTCGCCCAGAACAATAAGTGTTTTCCGCTGCTTTGACAAGGGAGCACTTGTTTGTTTCTTGAGTTCATGACACTCAAGGTGTCATTGAATGTACTCGGGAGAACCCCAGAAGGCTGAAGGTCCATTTCTGTGCAGCATAGGCTCACTCAGTAACTGAGCGGACCAGAGGTCCATGCGGCATGCTGGCATAACATGTGTCATCCCCTCATACAGATTTGACAGGGGAGCACATTTTAAAACACTGTGCGAACTTAAAGCTTCCAGATTGTGAGAGGCTTTTTGTTTCCTCAGGCTCAACAAGTTCAATGAGTATAATGTGAGCTCTGAGGCAACAGCCTAAGTCAAGAAGTAGGGCATATAGTACAAACGAGGGTTCCACATTTATCATGTGTTCCAGCTTTACCTGGGGAACTGTCTCTGTTCACTACCTGCTTGGTCTACCCCTTGCATATGCACTACGCAGTGCCACACCTAACAGCCTTATGTTGTTTATAAAGCTCACGTATTCTCCTTTGATGTTGAGACCCATAGATTCATTCTACTTTCCAAGGTACTCCATCCTTTCACCCTCCAGTTTGGTCCACTGTGTTGGTCAGAGCTTCCAGATTGTGAGACATTAACCTGAATGTGTGCATTTCACAACAATAGGGGTTACCCTCCCCCCCTTGTAATAGCTATGCAAAAGTACGGAATGAATATGGTCCCTACGCCTACTGTGGCTTAGGCAAGGGCTCGGCTTGCGCGCAACACATACAACTACCGACACACACGTGAGTGAGTGCATGGTATGAGGGGGAATCCTTGCACTGCGCGCACTACTTTTAGACACGTTCCTCCCTACAGAACCCCTAGGCACACCCCTTCCAAATGCCCCTAAATCTAGGTCACCCAAAATACCCTAGCTCAAGACAAATGCAAGCTATCTTCCCCTCACATAAGACATCATGCAAAATGTGGAAAGCCACACACATATCCTCTTTTCTGTTCAATTGTCAACCAAGTACAAGATCACAATGCTCCGTAGTGGCCTTGTTTGAAAGCTCACTCACCCTACTAGCTAGTGCCAAAGCCTCGTGTGTGTCCACCTCATCCTCAACTGGACCAGGGGGCAAAGTGGCTTGCAGGAGGGAATCCAGGCCAACCTCCGGTTTCCATTTATGGTACAACCACGCATCCTCATTAGCAATGATGCGGTCTCGCATAGGGCATTCGACTATGGTCAGGCAAAAGCGGGGAGTCCATCACCCCAACTCAAGGGCCCACACCAAACTGTGGGAGTCCATGGTGGAGATGAGCAAAAAAGTGTGAAAAGTGGTGGAAATGGGTGAACGTGGGTGAAAATCCAAAAATGCCATACCCCCAATGTGGAAGAAGCATCAAAACCTACGCTAGGGGCAAAAATGATGCCCCTAGTATCGCAAAGTATGGGTCTCTAGTACGACTAGACGCGCAAGTAGTTGCACTGCGCCGTCACTGCGCGCGCACTACGCTTAAGGCGCCCCCTGAGAGCACCTGAACCTCCACCCACGTTCCCAAAGGCATGTAAACACAAGACAAGTGTTTGAAACATGTAACTTCAGATTCACACCCATGTTCCTACAAGCAACCGGGGGGGGGTTGGTTGCACCACAAAACTGTACCATAGTGTCACAGTGTAAATCAGCTTCAGCGCCTTCGGTGCCTTGTGAAACTTTTCTTTGGCGCCTTTAGCGCCAAGTATTTTCTGTGCTTTTTGGGCCAAGTGACCATTCCCCCGAACCAGGGGAGGGGGGGATTGCAAGGGGGGGGGGGGGGGTTAGAAGGGAGGGTAAGGTACAACCATCCTCATCAGTGTCTGAGCCCAAATGAGAATCAGAATCAGAACTTCAATCAGAATCAGAATTACCAAAAAAGTTCAGATCCTCAAGCTCCGACAACTTCATCCCTTTGGGGAAGCAAAGACCCAGCACCACACATCACATCCCAGCAGCGTACAGGGTTCACTGGGTGCCTGCAGTGGACATGTGTGCGAGTGTGCCAAAGAACATCACGAGGCTGACCAATGCCACTACTACACAAGACCCTGCAGCACACATCACATCCAGCAGCGCAGGGCGTTCACTGGGTGCCTGCAGTGCACAGGTGTGTGATGAGCAGGAGGACTCATCACAAACATGACACAGCCCATCTTTCCCTACACAATTGGCACACAATCATGTTGTGCTAAATTTCTGACCATGAGACCTGTGGTAAAACCCAGAAAAATGGCAGTCAGACCATGTCTTATGTGGCTGCACTACATTTGGTACTGAATTAAAATTAGGTCGCAAAGTCATACAGTCCCTGCGTCTACTGTAGCTTGGACAGCTTGGGCATGGCTATTACAAAAGGGGGGGGGGGGGTACCATATTATGGGGGGGGGAGCCAGAATGGGTCGGCGGGATTAGCACACGGGGTGGTCACCGAGAACTTTGGGAACCAATGTCCTGATGAAGGTTCCCCTGTCACCTTTTTGCAGCGGAGGATCACAAAGGCAATGTGGAGGGCCGTAGCTGTTTGGGCCATGCCCTGGGGAAGAAGTTGCCCAGAACAATAAGCGTTTTCCGCTGCTTTGACAAGGGAGCACTTGCTTTTTTTCAGGTTCATGACACTCAAGGTGTCATTGAGTGTACTCGGGAGAACCCCAGAAGGCTGAAGGTCCATTTATGTGCAGCATAGGCTCACTCAGTAACCAAGCGGACCAGAGGTCCATGCGGCATGCTGGCATAACATGTGTCATCCCCTCATACAGATTTGACAAGGGAGCACATTTTAAAACACTGTGCGAACTTAAAGCTTCCAGATTGCAGGACAACAACCTGAATGTGTGCATTCTAACAACAACAGGGGGTGCCAGATTATGGAGGGGAGCCAGAATGGGTCGGCGGAAGGGGCACACTGGGGGAGCACAATGTCATCTGGGTGGTGATGTGACTTTATCTGCAGTCTTTCTCTATCCAAACAAAACAAAACGACCCTGGCACACACCAAACATTTATGGAAAGGGGGAAAACAGGTGGTGTAACAGCACAGGTATTCACAGGGATGCAAAGTGATGTGAGCAGGGCTGTGGGGTCAGGATTTGTTCATTTTTTTTAACCAGACTAAAAATGGCAAGAGACCACATTGCAAAACATCAGCTTGAATGCGCCAAATATGGATTGCATGAAATTCACACAATCAAAAGGGGTTGAACACAAAATTCATAAACAGAAAATCACAACTGTAGCAAAACCCATACTGAAACAGGAAAAAAAAAATTAACGGACAAGGTTTTTGCTCAATGTCCCCAGGCGGGCGGAAAGCTGATCGCAGTTTGCAGCACTGATGAAATATGGAAACTTTTGCTGACCTGTGGTTGCTGCAGCTGGTTTAAATGGCAAACATTTGCAACACTTCATGGAGACAGATAACGGTCGTTTCGCTTGGGAGAAGTTTACATGACAACACAGAAACTATTTGAGGAAGCAGGGAATGATGCATCGCTCAAGTGAAGAAGGGTAGCTTCACTGTGATCACTCTGTTGCACAAGCATATATTGCAGACTCACCCACCCCAACCTGCAGTCTCCGACAACCTTTGTCTTTTGCTGCACTCCCTGAAGGAAAGTATCTGTTCTTGCTGGAAACCAGCAAACGTGAACCACAATGGTTGGGTCATCTGTGCACGGTAGTTTGGGGTATCGTGCTGCAGCAAAGACCAAGCACAAGTCAGACGTGATGGGCTTCAAAGGAGATGGGCCCCTGGAACGGCAACCCCACAGGGTTCCCAACAGCCTTCAGTCTATCAGTCACAGTTCCTGCAAGTGATAACAGGACCTCCCTGTCGTTACCTTGCCCCTCAGCCCATACACTGGCAAGGGCGTGCGAAGCTAATGCTTTTCATCCGCCCACAACAATGTTAGAGATAGCTTTTTCGCAACTACATATGGTAAAGGAGGGTGGGGGTTTCCCCTACGTCAATCTCATGGCCTTCATGCACCCAGTGACATATGCGTCCACACAATCCTTCCGTTGTTCTGTACTTTAGTCACAGCAGGCGCCCCTGGGGTTTCTGTGGCACACAGCATCCTTGGCGCGCTTTGGAAGTACTGCTTGCCAAGCAGCATGCAACTCCTTGTGAATACCTTTGATTCCACAGTAGACCTTGGGACGAGGAGCCGCTGCATGTCCAGTACTATTGCCAACAGGCCTTTGACAGAGAGGAGCTGTCACACTCGTCACAAGGCTGAGGAGCAAGACAACAACATGTGGCCAATAGAGGACAACAAGATGCCTCTACTTCAGAGTGCTTTAAATTTGGGGGGGAAATACTATTTCGCAGAGGTGGTACACGGGCAAACAGAGACCTAAAAATCCTGAAAAGTGGGGGGGGGGAATACACAAGAAATCTTCACGCATATTTTTCCCCTTGAAAAATTTTCCCAGCAAAATTTGGCCCTCGGTGGCAGAGCAGGCCCAAGACCAGCAGTACCCAGTTGGACTGAGGCATGGGACTGGGTGGCAGTTAAAAAGCCCCTGTGGGTTTTGCGATCCACAGCAACAAGATGTGGCTGATGAGTTGCAAAACAAAAATCGGAATGTGGACCCCGCAACAATGAAATGTGCACAAGGCATGAGGAGTCGCAAATTTGGTTGATGGGTCTCGAAGAAGAGCGCACATCATTTCCCGCAAAGATTATAATACAACGCCCAAACCAACCACAAGGCTTAACAGACAGCGTTTGGCGGCTCTCCCGAAGGGAAGAAAATGAACAGAGTGGTAAATGACTGCCCTGAGATCGAACGCTGGCTGGGGAACCTGAAGCTTCTTTTTTTTTTTGGACTGACTCCAAGAAGTTCATAGAGTACTCAAGACATTTCTTGGAAACATGGGCTACCCCAGCATACGAAACAGTGGATCCTGCGCTTCGGGTCACCCAGCCAGCTATGCAATTACTCACTCTACAGGTTGCCTACTAGCATGGCCTACCGCACTAGAGAGCTCTCTGGTATATGCATATGAACCCTGGGTCTTTGCCACATACTTGTTATTCCTATGTCCTGCATTGAGGCGGTGGCACACTGTGCCCAGCCACCACACGTGGCGCCGACACCAACTTCCATTTCAACGTGTTGAAGAACACAAAAGTAAGCACAATCACTCAGCTATTGAACGGCAGCCACATTGCGAGAGGTGGGCAGGGGGATAGGGAAACACAAGGGGAGGGAACACGACAGGGCAGACCGTGCAGAGTGCAGAAGAAAGCAAAGGAAAGGACAAAAGGGAAGGAGTCATTGTGGTTGTTCCAAGGTCAACGGAGCCCCTGGACTCCGGGGTCGGCGTCCAAGAGATGGGCTGTTGCCCATGCTGTTGACCAGGTACTGTTGACCAGGTACATCCAGATGCACACTCCAAATCCATGCTGGGTTTGCCTGCCAACTCCAGCACTGACTTGTGCCCGCCGGTGTGTGCATCTGCAGAATAATTTTTCTGACAGGGTTCGGAACCACAGAGGGCCAGAATGTGCAAGGGCGAGTGGCTCAGAGGCAACGCCAAAGACAAACAAACTAACACCATGGCCTCGTGCCAAACCCCCCGAGGCCAGGACATGAACGCGAGGCCCGTGTCCACTGCTGTGTTCCACTGCAGATGTATGCATTCAGCCTCATCTTCCCCAGGCACCCAGCGCCAAAAGGCACCGGTGTTCCAGACATGTTCCACACTTCTGTCCTGGCAGGTAAGGGGTGGCGGGGGAACATGTTGCTGTCGGGAGGGGGTAGGGGGCAGGGGAGGGGGACGGGGAGGGTGCGGGCGATGAGGGTGGCAGCCGTTGCGCCCTGTCCCCTCCTTACCCTGGAGGAGGAAGGTTTTGGCTCCACGGCCTGGGGGGGGCGGGGGGGGCACAATCAGCAAGAGCCCTGGAAAACTGATCACCTTACGAGTTGCTTTGTACACCATATGTGCCCAACGCCGCCCTGAGTGATTTGATGGACCAGCTCGGCAAAATGCCGGGCACCAATGAAGGCGACATGGAATTCCTGGTCCCGGCGTCGGCTGACCCTCCGCCCGTCCTCAAAGATGAGGAATCACTTGGATAAGGGCAGGGTATCCTGTCAAAGCCGCCAGCTTGCTGGCAGCGTGTTGCATGCGACTGCTCTGATATCTCGGCTGCGCACTGCTGGAACTCCTCGTACTCACTCCTGAAGGACGTGATCATTTCGCGAATCGGCACTTCCTTCCTGACGTGCCAGTGTGCTCCGCTCTGGAAAGCTAACGCTTTGGCAGCATCTGTCGAGTCTCCAGATCGGATGCATGCAAACCCGGTGTATCCCGCGCCTACAAGCTCCTTCAAAATCGAGGTCCCTAGGTAATCGGTGCCCTGCAGTGTTTTGTGTTTTCATCCATGATCAAAATGTCCCCTTTGGTTTGGGCGTCCTGCTTGAAAGCCTGAATTTCAGCTGCATCCTTCCCGTACACAGCCACCGTGGAATCAGGGGCCGCTTTCTGCAGGTTTGTTTGAAGACTTTTTCGGGCGATGCCACTGTCATCAAGAACTAAGATATTCAGCCCGGGGGAGAAAGGCACGCTCTTCACTAATGGCGTCACGGTAGATGATTGCACGATTGGCGTTGCAATAGGAGGCGCAGTTGTAGTGCGGAATGAGAGCTGGAAACACACTTGGGCCTCTTCCTGCCACAGCTCTGCTATCATGCCACAGTAGTTTGCTGCCATGGCTATGTGTTGAAGGCCAAGTCCATCGGAGAGGGTGGGTCTTGGAGAGTCTGCCGGCAACAAGGTGCTCGGGTTTAGCGATGACCAGCAGGTCTCGAGTGCTGGACTGCCGGGATTTGCGCGATTGGTCAACAGGAACGGAACGTTCTTGGGCCTTTCCAGGGTCAAATTGGCTTGGTCTTCGGGTTCATGGATCATCTCGTCGAACTTGTACACGCAGGTGGAGAAAAATCACCATTCGTGGCTTCTGAGACCTCCACCAACAGCCTCACTTGGGGATCATCTGGATACCCATGCCTGTTTGCATTGGTGACCGCGTTGTCCAACACAATGTTGCACACCACAGGATCCAGGTGAACGCACTGCTGAGGCTCAACGGGCTCAAGCATCACATCTCGGCCTTTCACAAACTCTTGAGCAAACTGTTGGATATCCACAGGAGATTGTACCGTGTTATAGCGGCCGGCCACCAACTTGAGCATTGCTTTTCGCAACTGGTACCAGGACATGCCTCCGGCAAAGAAACATGCACAAGTGTGGGCCTAGGCACTGCTGTAGTCATCGACACAGGCATCAGCAGGCACACGGGCAGAGGCAGTGGAATGGGCATGGACATGGGCATGGGCATAGGTACAGGACTTAAGCCTGAGCATACGTGAGGCTAACACCTGCGATGCGAGGCATCGGCAGGTATCAAGAAAACTTTTGGCAGGTGTCAGCAGATGACAAGAAAGTTGTTGGCATGTGCAAGCACGTGTCAGGCTACTGCAGGCTCTTGGAGGGCAGTTGCTTCTGCTGGAAATGGTTGCGTTCTTGTCACGCTTCTGCTTGCTTTGCGTCTTGCAGATATGACATGATACTGCAGGTTCGTTGGGCTCTGCAGCATGGGAAATGGCTGGTGGGTGCTGAACACCCACCTGATGGCTCCATTGAACAATTGAGAGCATGATCTTTTTGTTTTCTGCCCTTTGCACAACCTAGTGGTTTTGCACAAGCAGGCACTTGGGAAGGGGTTCCGGGGCTCTACATCAGCAGTATTGTCTGCAAATCTCTCTGTTGATTGAAGACCAGTAGCCACTGGAGGACCAGTGGTCAAGAAATTGCAGGGGCAGTCGGCTTTTCAATGACAAGAGGGAAGCATAGAGCCCCTTGGCTGGAACCCCCCCCCCCCCGCCCTCCAAAAGGGGCTCAATGGGCCAGACCCGAAATCCTGACCAAGACAACCCCGGACCCCAAAATTCAGCAAAAGTGAGAATGGCATTTTGGGAATCAGCGCAATGAGGGAATTCAGAAAATTCCTCATTTGCCCGGCATTTAGTGAAAAAAAAAATTCAAACCATTTTTCACTCCTCAAAATTATGGTGACTAACCAATGGCCCAGCCCATTGAGCCCCTATCCCGGAACCCCCTCCCTTGGGCAACAACGTAAAGCATGTACTGCCCCCAAGTAGATGAGTTCTGTCACCTGATCCTAGGTGCATGGGTCCAGGGCACATTATGAGACACGGCTTCCAAATGATTGGTGTTCACTCCTCTGACATGAGCACACCCCAAACCATTGGTGGTCATTGCTCCAACAAAGCCTAGGGGGTGGATGGAGCAGCACAAAGCCCCATCCCCATGTCCAAGGTTTGGAATGCCTAGAGATAGGTCCTCTGAGAAGGAGCCCCTCACCATCCACAGAAGGAGCTACAAAAAGGAAGGGAGTATGGAGAAAGAAAGCAAGGCACAAACAGAGACTCCAGCATGCACGTTCACTGACGTGTGCTGCGACGAAACGGGCCACCAGAGTCATGGAGTGAGCAAGCCTAGCGCACAACAACAAAAGCCCCTTAAGCACGCAATAAACGAGGTCTCAACGGAGGAAAACAACAAAAGGATGAGTCCCCATGCCAGGGCCGTAGGCAGCCCAGCATTTAGACCAACTGGTGAAAATCCTCCCCGGCCAACGGAGGCACCGGGTGCAGAAGAACAAGGTATAGAGCAAGGCCGTTGCGGATGGTGCAAAGAAGCACCGATTCCAACGTGACTAGAGAAGGGGGGGGCGGGGGCAAAATATGGAGCGAAGGGCCACAACAACATAGGGAGCAGAGTGGACAAATCCATTCAGCAGCAAGGCACATGGCCCCGAACGCACACTGCAGCAAAGCCCCAGACCATCTATAGCCTCAAATAGCAGGGCAGACCCATCAGCACGGCCAACCTATGGGGGGCAGAGCTGTGCAAGGAATGAATCACTGCAACAGGCGATGACTAGAATGGGGAGGGGGGGGGGGTCCGCACTCACCAAACAGGCCACTTGGTGCAAGATAAAGCAATAAGGTGGCAAAAGTAGGTGCCCCAACAATGGGCCAGAAAATTCAAAGGGGTGGTGGGGGTCTCTCTTGTTCCACCACCAGCAAAGCCAACCTCCGAGACTTGGAACACATACCTCTAAAGAGTGGAGCCCCTGGCAGGAGAAGAAGTGGGAATTTATCAAAAACAACCACTGTTGGGTGGCTCTATGCCCCCCAAAAGGTGAGGCTGTCGTTTCATCAGGAAACAAGGAGTGGTGGCAAACCTACCCCCACTGCGATTGAAAAGCCCACTGCCCCAAACCCTTCTGGCTACTGATGCAAGGTAACCTCTCCCCGAAAATCTGTACACCCCAAAAAAAAGCCCCCTTGGCTAAATGGGCATTTTACTGAAGGTTTCTTCCCCTTTGAGCCCGCTACAAGCAAACGGATCACACACAAAAGCGGGGTTACAAGACGTGCGTTCCTCTCCTGCCACATGTGTCTTCAAGTCTTTTTTCTGTGCCAAGTAATCAAGTACCTGTTTTGGTTGAATTCCAAAGCGAAAAGCAATTGAAATGGAGATGTATTTTTGCCGGCCGCTTTCGTTCCTTCCTAACCATTATCGTCGGTCTGTTGCACAGTATCAACATCATGAATCAGTGTCAATGCCTCTCTACGTGGTGTCCGTCAACAACCCCCTCACCCATTGTCCAGTTCCTCAAAAGATGTCTCACAAGGTTCATGAGAAATGCCATCAAGGCCAGGGTCTACCGCCTAGAATTCAAAATCAGATTTCGAATCCGATTCCATGCTGTGGACACAAACCAAAACTGAATGAAACAAGAACAAGAACATGCACCAGCCGTCAACCCAAAATTTATACCTCCCTGTAAGACACGCTGTCCAGTTGCTGTATCTTTACGGGGCCTCGGACAGTCACATGTCCTTCCCTTCGCGTGCCGCATTGGGTCACTACGTTTTGTCGGCCGCTGCGGGCCGTGTTTCAAGCGGTGTTGTTGCCCTGGGGCCGTAAGGCCCGGCGAACGCTGTCCGGCCGTGGGGGAGGGGCCACGCGGCCGTCAGCAACGCTCAGCTGTAAAGTTGACCCCGGTGATTATCCTGCCAAATTGGCCCTACGTTACAGGTGGCCACACACAGAGTTTCGGACGAACCGAAGGCACATTTGTGGATGGCAGGTCGGGCCCTACAAAACTATCGTCGGGCTTTTTTTTTCTTGGCCAAAATCCGGAGATCCGGTAAAAAATCCCGAGAAATGAAATTTCACAAAATCCAATTTCGACTGCATTTTTGTGAAAGGCATCGAAAAACGATCCATTTCACATTTGGAATTTCGAAAAACGGATCCGATTTTGTAGTTTGGCGAAGGGTTCAAGTTGTGAAAAAGCGTCAATTTTCGAAATGCGGGTCATCTGGCGACAGGAATAGCGCGGCGCCTCTGTGTCATCTGGCCCTGATTCAAGCATCATCATCTCCGGATAGCTCCAAACAACCCGGTGGCGCCAAGATACGCCTGTTTGAGTGAATCACATTTTTCTGATCGTGGTCCTTACGGAATTTGGCGCTGCGCGAATACAACGTTGAGGTACGTGACTGCCCTCCGACCAAATCGAAGCCCTATTGTTGCCCTTCGATCTGTACTATCTGGCTTTGTGCGTGCCTTCGTATGGTCATAGAACAGGAGCCGTCAAGTCGAGGGTTTTGGAGCATGCTGTCGGCGCCAAAAACGACTGCGTTTTTGTGCCATCATAGGTCTCCCTCCAAATAATACTGCGAGGAGCCCCGGATACACCTTCCTTCAAACCTCTTTCATGAAGGCCCTTCGTGGTGTGTAGCACCTGTTGGGATGGTATTTGGGTCCGCTAGGTTATAAAATGCAACTGTTTTATGCGTTGGAGGTTTGGCATGTGGCAGTTTTTTCGAGTTGCGCGGTCGCGTATTTTGGGCGGCATTTGGACATGTCGTGGAGTTAGGAGTCGAAAAGTAGCTCATAACAATTGTTGAGAGATGTAGGAGAGAATGACCGGGGTGTGGCATTTGGCAGCTCCAAATATGCAGTGCAAAAATTACGCCAAAAGGTTCTTTTTTGGCGCTACGGTCAGCGACCGTTTTGAGAATTTTTGCCGTGACTGTTCAACGAAGCGTTCCTGTGATCAGGTATGAATTCATCACGTACCAAAGCGGGTATGGTTGCGTAGAACAGACCAACAAACTTCAGAATGGGTGGTGGTTTGCTTCGTCAAGTGCTATAAATAAGGCATTGTGTAAGTTGGGGGTTTTGCACGTGTGTTGGTAGCAGTCACCCACCGAAAACCATGGGACCGGGAATGAACCACAGTCCAACAAACCAATGGTTCCGTTAGGCACGAAAAGAAAACCAATAGAAGCAGTGGACTAAGGGTTTGAACAATTATTAGAGTCAAGAAGAAACGGGCGCTCGCTGTTCTTAAAAAAAAAATCGGTTCCGGGTCAATTTTTGTAGCTGCAAATTTTGAACAAAACTGTGCCAAGAAAATCTATACCTTTCTACAACCAGCAATATTCTATCCCCAAGCCCCAGCAATGGAACACACATGATCTATGTTTTGCTCCGACATGCCTTGCAGGTAACTTTTGTTCTTTGCGTGCTTTGGCAGAAGAAACACCCAACTTTTTTGCGTCGGTGGCTTCAGGGTCACATCAAAAATTGTAGCCGTTTTTTGAGGACTTCATGCGTGTCTAGGCTTGGGAAGGAGGAGCGTACCGAGTCCTTCCCAAGCCTAGTCACAAACCTAATGCCACGTATTCTTTTATGTTTTCTTTTTTTATGTCTTTCCAATTGCATTTGCTGTTTATTTGGGAAATGGGCAAAGTTTGGCTGCAATATATATTATGCTTCCTTAGTTTGTATTGTTCTAATGATGGATCGCACAAACGCAGAAACGATTGTGTGCACCAAATTGATACTGGGACCGGGCACCGTGTGCTGCAGGCACCCCCTCAGTGGCCCTCAGGGTGCAGTATCCTGTGCGAGCAAAACAACAGTGTTGATGTCGGAGTTGCTTTCTGTTGCGCACACTGTCGTGGTAAGGGCAGGGGAGGGGGTGGGAGGGTGGGGTTTGGGGTTGGACGTCGCCATCCATGTGGGGGACCCCCCAATCCTCCCGGTTGGTCTGGCCCCCGGTGGGCACCAACCCCTTGTGCGCTGACAGCCCGTTTGGGCTGTGGGAAACACCTGCCACCTGATGCTGGTTGAGCAGGGGTTGCCCTGGCATCCGGTTCAACGGGACTGGCTGCCCAGGCCATCCAATGTGTTGTCGCTGCCTCCCATGCGCATGCTCCTGCCTCCTCTGCCGCTCCCTGCATCCCAACCTCCCCTGTCGTCCTCATTGCCCCTGCTTCTGCCTTGCTGCCCCACCTGCTGCTCTGCCCATTGCTGGCTCCTTTGTCCTCCCAAGTCTTGCCTTGCTGAGCGTTTTGCCCCTCCCCCCCCTCCCCCTGGCCTTACTGAGCGTTTTGCCAAAATCCATACCCTGAGGTCGACATTTCGACATATTAGGGGTGGTTTATTGCAGCAGTCCCTGTCACGCCGTAATTGGCTCCTTTAACCAGATTGAGCATTGGAAATCAACAAATTCAACCCAGAATTCAGGGGTGGGGAGGCCATCAAATTACGTTTCAGACAGTTTTATGTGTGTGGAAAGAGAGGTGGATCATCACTGGTAGGTAGAGCGGGTGTGTTGGAACTGCAACTTAAGCACAGACCAGTCTTGGTTGATAGTGTGGATGCATATGAGTTGATTGCAATTATCATTGAATGCTGGAGCAGAAAGGACTTGTGCCGTTGCAAAAGTGGAAACATGATCTGAAATGCTTGTGACACAATGCAGCCCATGCAGTGACAAAGGTGATAATGCACTGCTTGCCTGCACACAACTCAACGCAGGTAGGTGTTGGCAAGCGCCATCAAAGTTTCAGGCAGGTGTGGGCATGTGTCAGAAAACATCATGTATGCGCAGAGGCACAGGCAGGGACAAAGGCATAGATACCTGTGGAGGATATCGGACGCCTTGGAAAGATGTGAAACATCAGTTGCTTCTCCATTGACGTCTTGGCAAAATGCATCAATGCATCGGGAAGCATCTGCCATGGTATTTTTAAGGAGGTGATTCAGCATGCTGTCAGCATTTTGCCCATCCTGAAGCTCCTTTCGGCACTCTGCTACGGTCTGTTGAAGCCGGATTGCAAAGCATTCTGAAACAAGATGGCAAAAAGTGTGGCAGTGTCCAGAAATTCGAGACCTGAGGAGCCAAAGGCCACTCCATAGAGGGAAGTAGACGGCTGTGGATTTGCTGAAGACGTACTGTTGTGGATACCTTTGTCCTGCCACAGACGCTGTTCCAGGAGGCTGTCCTTGAACTGCGCTGCATGGCTGGACAAGTGCCACGACGATTGGCATGTCATCAACAAAGATCCAAATGCCAGGACACAAGGAGCGTAATGCCTTGTGCTGGGGGCAAAATGCATGGCGAAGACTGAAGTCACAAAAAACAGCAGCAGAAGCAAAGCGGACCACTCGAAAGGGCCCGGGGTGCACTGAGACTGCTGGAAGAACGAGCCGGAGATAAATTGCAGAATGAGTAGCACACCGACGGTTGTAAGCCAGTGATATAACTCGGTACTGCCGATTGGGTTGGTGGCCCTTTGGACAGTGCTTTGTTTCTCAGGACTGGCTTCTGGCTTCCGTTGGGCCATGTGGCATGCCGATGTTGATACACCCTGGCCTGCCGTAGATGGCTGGGTGGGGCTTAAGCACACACCGCACCAGGGCCAGAATCGGCCCCACTTGAAGCTTCGCGCTGGTGAGATCTGGGTCTCATCACGGAGCACAAGAACGGATGATGATTGATTATGAATGTGAGGGGCCTCTGGGACTTGCTCTCGGACTTGCTCTGGGACTTGTTGGGGGGGGCTCAGCCCTGGAACCATAGTAATCTGAGGACCCAATGAGTTGCCCAGTGAGCTCTGTTGGCGCCTGATCCGGCTCCGTCGTGGTGCAGAAGAGCTCTGTGCAATCATGGCACGGCCTCGAATGCCAGACTTGCCCTGCCCGACGTTGACAAGGCTCTGTTGGGTTGTGGGATGACTCTCCTGAAGAATTTCATCCGCTGGTGAGCACCAAGAGCCCACACCCATATTGGGTACTTCGGCCATCATTGCTTCAAATGTGGGAAATCTTAAAGGAGGGCACCGGCAGTCGTGGTTCATCACTGCCCTCATGACTGCCAACCAACGATGCAATCATCGCCGAACTGCCAGACATGAAAGCATAGTCATAGGGGAGACAGCAATTTCAACCCCAGAGGCAGGGGGGCGCGGGCTTAGAGCCCCCTGGCCGGACGATCCCTTCGAAATGGGCTCAATGGGCCGGACCCCAGATTCTGGACCGAGACAGGCCGGAGGTCAGCTGGACCCCAGAATCTGGAAATAGTGACAGAGATATTTTTTGGAGTCAGCGCAACAAGGGGATCTGAAAAAGTCATCATTTGCCTTGTGTTTGACAAACAAAAATTTCAAACACTTTTGACCTCAGTGGACAAGGAATACATGTCGTATTGGGATCCCGCGGCCTAAAAAAGGAGAAGACATTTTGAATGCGCCAAAGTATTAAAAATTTCCCTACATTGGCGATTTTGTATACAATTGGGAAAAAACGGCTTTTCTTACAGAAAGCATAGTACCATCATAGCGGCCTAACCACGGGAATACATGTCATATTTGGATCCGGAACCCGAAAAAAGAGGAGACATATTTAGAATGTGCCAAAGCATTAAAAAATTCCCTCAAATGGCAATTTTGCACACCACTGGGAATAAAATTGTTTTCCCGGGGGCCATCATCTGCAATCGCATAGCACAGCAGCTCAAAAATAGGGGTCAGGGGGCGTGCTGCACTGTAACTTTGCAGAGGGCAAAAGCATAAAAATGTCAACCAATGCCTTTTTTTTTCGGCTTTATGAGACAACAGCTGCTTTCCAACTGGGCGGGGTGGGGGGCATCTGCCAGCAAGGCGGTCCATTTAGAGTTGATAGAGTCGATTGAGATTGTATTTGGAACCGACACCTCAAACAAAGGGGGTGGAGGCATGCCACTGCACTTACAAAGCCACGGGCAAACGGCTTTTTTTACCAATTTCAACAAAAAAAAACCGTAATGCTTGTGGCCATGCGCTTGCAGTCCAATCTGTTTCAGATTCAGACAACCAATTGACATCAACATTTGGAAGTGGCGAGCGGGGGCTAGGGGGCAGGGGCATTCCATGGGCACGGGGGGGCCATGAAGCGACGGATACTTGGCTACCGAGCGCCCCCGCGACACAGGCGAACGGTCATTGCCTGCACATGGAAGTGCTGCAGTGCAGCAGACCATGGGTAGGGGGGGGGGGGGCAAACATTCCTAGCCACCCACCCACATCACAAAAAATTTAACAAACCAGCAGAATCGACAAAAAATGGTTGCCTACGACACGGCATTTTGCAAAAAACATGCTTCCCCGCCGCCCCCCCCACACAATTGCAAGCACCTCACCCGGGAAATCCAAACTTCTCCCTCTCCCAGCCTTTGGAAGCCCTGCCAGCCCCCTGGCTGCTCAGCTTCAAGCCCAGCAGCTTCTCTGCAGACTTCCAAAACGGCCGGTGGCCCAACCCTCACACCACCATTGCCTCTGGGGGCCTAGAGTGGCAATGGTTGAGGGAAGTGACTCCACGTTACTTGTTCCAGGTGGCCTGGTACAAGTTTAGGAGGCAGCAGCACAAGGCCCACGACAAGGCACCCCAGGAGCACCGGTGAAGAAGTGGTGGGACGAGTGCATCAACAGCAAGTGGTGCCACGAGCACAACCTCCTCAACCCCACACCCCACAGAGCAGACGGCACCCAACCTTGCGGCAAGGCCACCATTCAGAATTACAAGATGGTCTTCAAGCCCTGGGAGCACTATGGGTGGGGAAAGTTTACCAAAAAGGCGGCACAAAAGGGCAACACACGCAAATTAACACGCCAGGACAAGCAGCCCTCTTAAGCTCACCTAGTTGATTTCTTGTCTCCCCAAGGCTCCAAATGTGGTTGCTTGTTTGAATGGCTGTGCTGGACTGTATACTGAATATGTGGAGCATGTGATGCCTGATGTTTGTGACATGGATGCAATGTACATTTTGAACTGGGAAAACTGGATTCCTAGATTGACTCACTTCTGGCTGTCGTTGTAATGAAACTAGGTGAAGATGATGAGGATGTTGGGGATGATGGGGACAGGGGGGTCTGACACTAGCCTGCCAGCAGATGCACTTGCGCTGTCCAACAATCCAAAGAAGACCCCCCACAAAGCGCCCCCAAAGAACTAGACCCCCCCTGGTGACTCCAACATTGAGGAAGTCAACAAAAAGAAACCCCCCAAGAAGAAGAAGGATGCCACACCCATAGCCACGTTCCAAAACAGGGTTGCCAAGGCCAAGGGTGCTAAACCAAGTGCAAAGAAGAAGTAATGGTCCAACCTTGCAAGTATTTGTGAGTGTCTATTTTTTTTTGGCAACCATGACCTATCACCGGTCGCCCCCGCAGTAAGTCCTTTGCAGCGGCCACGCTCCCAAAAGGACAGGCAGTAAGCCCGAGTTCTATCAGCGACTCCGGCATCACCGCGATGAACAACTTGATCAACTACACCTCGGAGCTAGACACTATGTTCATGCTGGCAAGCCCCGTCCCAGTCTCAGTGCCAGCCCCAGTCCCAGTCCAAGCCCTCGTCTCAGCCTAAGCCTTGGTGCCCGCCGCAGTACCTCTGCCGTTGATGACTGATGCCCAGATCGCTCAGCAGGTGCACATGATCATCGCCTAGGGTCTGTCCCCATGTATAGAATTTGCCTCCAAAGAAACTGTATTCATGTCCAACGAGAACACTGTCCGGCCCACTGACTCCGCCGCCGGTTGCTATGGCCAACACTGCTAATCCATGTGGAAGGTGCCCATGTTCGACTGCACTGATTGGACTCCAAGTGATGCACGCCCCGTCGCCCCGTTTGCACGGGTGTGCACGTCCTCCCGGACCTCTCGGGGGTGTCACAATGCAGTCAAGACAAGTGCCGAGTGCTAGAAGGCATACCCTGAATGCCACATCCGTTTGGCCGCCTTCGACTCCGTGATGCATGTGCACGTGATGTCTTTCATTCTCCCAACTCCAGTGCCAGCCCCAGCCCCAGTACCAGCCCCAACCCTAGTAACAGCCCCGGCCTCAATGCCAGCCCCATGTCAAGCCCCTTTGGCAGGCCCAGTCCTAGTCCCAACCCCAACCCCAGTTCCAGTACCTGCCCTAGTCCCAAACACTGTCCGTTTCACTGGCTCCGCCGCCAAATACTATGACAGCCATCACTTGTCCACGTGGAAGTTGCCAATGTTCGGATGCACTGCTGCCAACAAGGTGCCGCACGAGGCTGCCGAATGCAATAAGGCGTACCCTCAGTGCTATGTACGCTTGGCCGGCCTGGACTCCATGAAGCAAGTGCAAGTAATGTCCTCTTTAACCTCAGCCCCAATGCCAGCCCTAGCCCCAGTGCCAACCCTGGTGCCATCCCAAGTGCCCGCCCCAGTACCCGCCCCAGTACGAGCCCCAATCCAAGCCCCGGTGGTGGTCCCGGTCCCAGGACTAGCCCCGGTGCCAACCCCGGTCCCAGTCCTAGCCCCAGCCCCAGCCCCAACCCCAGTACCAGTCCCGGCCCCAGTGCCAGACCCAGCCGCAACCCCAGCCCCAGAAGGTGCAGGAGGCCATGGCCTCGCACCACCACTGAGCCTTGGCACAGCAGGCATCAGCCTCGCGTCACGGCGATGCATGGCTCAACTCACCCCCGCCACCCCCCTATGGGGTCATGTCCTCTGGGCTACACTCGGCACCCACCCCAGGGACATACCCGCCACCCCTGGCCAGCTTATTGACAATGTAGCTAGCTGGTACGATTCTCAGCACAACAACTAGCTGGCCCCATTCCCAGCTGCGAGTCATGCAGAGCCGAGCAGGGCCTGTGGTGCATGTGCACACCTAGTTGATGTGACCGGCCTGCCCCTCTCCTTTACACCATTCACCTCTTCCCTTGTGGTCATGCAACCAGACGCTGCATCTGTTGCCGCATTTTTCACCTGTGGAAAACATTTGCATCAGACGGGCCCAGCCAATGCAGGTATCACTTCACTGCATCCTGTTGAGTACCCATTTGAGAGTTGGGATCCCCGTTGGGACGCCACAGGTATAAACGATGGGGTAGTGCTTGGAGACCAGTGTGCGATAGGCCACAACCTCGCACCACCGAGGCCCGACGCCGCAGGCAAGAGCCTCATGTCACGCCACCACGGCCCTACCTCAATCTACCCTCCGGGCTTGACAAGCAACTTGCTCGCCCTTGCTGCCTCGGGCTGCCTGATTCATGCTCAATTCGACGCGCCTGTGTGGTCCAAGGCAAGCTCTCCTGGGAATCCCATCACCACACACACCGATCTAACGTCAAACCGTGTATTTGAAGCGCTCTTGGGGCAGATGGGGCAGCCCTACAACTCCACCACTACCACACCGCCCAAATGCTCCTTCGACCTTGGCAGCACCTGCGAGCGCGTTTTTGTGCGAACGGCGATGGGGGGCAAGCGCCGCCACCCATCCGACACCAACTCTCCCACCTCCGCCTACACCAACTCTCCCACCTCCTCCGACACGACCTCCACGACATCCACCTCATCATCCCAAAATCGAGCACCAAAACACAAAAGACACAAGGCACAGCGGGCAGTACCTAAGGTGACCCGGGCCCGGTCACCTACTCAGCACCTCTCCCCAAAATGGTAAAGTTGGATGATAGTTGTGACAACCCATTTTGGGGGCATGTTTTGTAACATGGAGGATGAATGATATTTTCATGTCCATTTGTCACACCCTATTTTACGGGTAATAGCGGAAAGAGCCGCCGAAGTAAATTAAATGCAATGCACCCACATAGCATGCTTGGAAAAATCAAAGTAGATGCATGCATTGGGGAAGAAGATCCATACCACCCACAGATATCCAGAAATACCCAAAGCTACCCCCCAACAACCCAATCTACCCCACGCTAACCCCAACTACCCCAAAGTACGCCAAAATTTCCCACACCTCCCCAAGGTATCACCCGGCATCCCAATCAACCCCAAACGTACCCCAAGCCATCCCAAGCTCCCGGAGATATCTAGGGCTGCCCCAAAATGTCCCACACCACACCTATGTACCCCAACCGACCCAATGATGTCCCAAAGTACACCAATGTACCCTAACCTACCCCAAAGTATCCCGAAATACACCAAAGCCCGCCAATGTATCCCAATGTACCTCAAAGGATCCCAAGCTTTGCCAGTCTACACCAACGTATCCCAAAGTATTCTATGAAAGCCCAAGCTACCACAAAGTAACCCGAGCCCCAAGGTTTCCCAAGCCACCCCTAAGTATCCCATGATACCCCAACCTTCCCCAAAATATCCCAACCCAGTCCGAGCTACCCTAAAAGCACCCATGCTACCCCATATTCCCCAAGGTACCCTATCCCACCCTTGCATACCGCATTGCACCCTGATCCATCCCAACGTACCCCAACTAGGCCTAGGGACCCCGGTGCATACCCCAACTGCCAACCTTAGGTACCTCAAGGCACCCCAAAGTATCCAAAGCTCCAAAAAGCTAACCGAAAGCATTCCAACGTATGCCAAGGTACCTCAACCTACTCCAAAGTACCCCAAACAACCCCAAAAATATCTTAAGCCATAACAAGGCCCCCAAACCTCCCTCTGTGTGTGCGCGCCTGGTTCTATTGTGCTATTACCCAAAATTCTTTCACTTTGGGGCGCACGCCAGGGCGCACTGACTTAGGCGGCTCAAGTTGCATGGTCAAAAACGAAGGAAAAGGTAGGAAAATGACAGGTTTCCAAAGACATCAAAAAATGGTTGTTTTGATGGATATTTTAAAAGCGTCGCAAACAAGTATGGCAGATTAACTATTTCTATAAGAATGATGTGTCCCATGGGCGAGACAGGGAAAAGTATTGTTTGGTTACCATTCTTTGCGCGAGGCCTCGCGCAAAGACGTTCATTTGGGTCAGATTAATGTGCTACAGCACGACGCATTAGGCAGGTTGTCGAAAAATGGAACCCTGTCGTATTTATACACGTAACTTAGTACCATTATCATGATTGCGTGATAGAGATAGATCTATTAACGAATAAACTTCAACAAGTGTGTACCCAAGAATCTTGAAAAGTATAAATGTTCCGGAACAAACTGCAGTTTCAAGCGCGAGGCCTCGCGCATGGAACCGTGCATGAGAAACATTAAAGTTTCGGTGATCATTGCGCGAGGCCTCGCGCAATGGAGGTCACAAGCGCTCATAGAAACCAAAATTGGACAGATCCACCAACTACACAGCATGTACATTCCCTTGATGCGGCGCTGCTGCATGGGCGCCCATACAGGTCCCGCCGGCATCTCCGGTTTTCATACTGTGGTCACCGCTGGCTTCACTGCCCAACAGCGATGGTAGCGCGCCGCAACTGGCTACCGCGATTCGGATTAACTAGTCAAATGTGGGATCACCAGACAGTTACAGTTAACCGAAAATAGTGCATGCGACAAGCGAATCACAGAATAATTGGTCGCGCGAAAGCTGTGTGACAACAGGTTGATGTTTGAAATCAAGAAAGTTTTTCAAACAGCGATTTTTACATAGATACAGGTACGCATTCATTCTTCACAGCAACAATGCCCCTGCGAAAAGAGGTGGACCTTGAGAAGACAGTGGCCGCAGCATCCGGAGTTTTCCGCGATGTCTGCTCAGAGGAACCGCCGTACCACACGGCAGAAGAACTGTGGGAAGGACTAAAACAGGGGGACGAGGGCGCGCGATTGTTGTTTGTGTTTTTTCTGCGTCTGCGCAAAAATGAACGGACGCGTTGCAGCGTTGAAAAGGCGATTGCGGCAGAAGGCAAGAGATGGGTTGGTGTTTTGATAGAGGAGGCCTGGCGCCTTTATTTGCTGATGCGCCACCGCGCAGTTCCATACCAGGGAAAACCAAAGTCACTTGTTGCGGTAGAGGGGAGTAGGGCGCAGCGTCGCATTTTAGCAAGGTCGGGTCTGGCGCGATACAGCGCACCTTCGCTGAAGGAGAGGGCGGCAGTCAGGTTACAGACTACATGGAACAAAATACACCAACAGTGGGTTGTGTTGTGGATGGACAACTGATACAACAAACAGTTTACCACGAATCCTGACAAGAACGACAAAAGCCTGAACGCAACAGCGTTGGCTGTGTTGCTACTGAAGGATGCACCGCGCTACTGGCATGGTCATCCTAGCCTGGAAGAGCTTGAACGGCGTGTTCCTGTTGTTGCACGCATGCTGGGAAACACCGAGGGAACGTTTGCACGTATCCTGCACGATCTAGGATTTGCAAGCACGCGACCTGTTGTGCGAAACATTAGGGCACCGCTTGACATTATTCGCCCTGTGCCTGCCAAGTGACCACATTGGCGACCACCTGGGTTCGCGATGACAAGGTGGGTTCTGATGCGTTGTCGCTGAAGGAGGAAGAGACTGTTGAGAAAGGTCAAGCTGCAGAAGCACTGGCCCCTGCAAAGCGGAAGTCTACTGGTGGGGAACCAGCCCCCAAGAAGAAGAAGACTGCCTCCAAGCCTCAGGCAGCGAAGTCGGTTACCGGTGCAGAATCTGACGAGAGCGATGGGGATGAAGAGGAGGAGAGCGAGGAAGAAGAGGAGGAGGAAGCGCAGGTCTCCCAGGGCAAGGCAGCGAAGAAAGTGGCAGCGAAGCCGAGGTCCGAGGAAACCGGGGCACGAGCTCCATTCAAGCAGCCAGCCCGTCAGTCCCAACCAAGAAGCGAGCCCGCAAAGCCACCGCCTAAGGGTAAGACGTCCGTTGCCAAGGCATTGGGTTCTAAGATGCAAACTGTTCCGAAGAAAAAGTAATTTCTTCGCTTGTTCTGATATATTATGCGCGAGGGCTCGCGCTATGCATTCCTCTTCGACGACCTTCATGCTGTCACCTTGTGCGGCACGTTTTTCTCTGTGATGCATTTTATTGCGCTGTTGTGTTGGTGTTTGCGCGAGGCCTCGCGCAAAGAAGGGGTGCCAAAAAATGCTTCTTGTCGTGCAGCGTGGAACATGGTTTTCGAAAACTGGTTTTCCAAAAGATTGAAAGCTCATGGGTGTTTTTATTGCAAAGCATAAGTGGTATAGGAAACAAAAAGTCGTGATTTTCCCAAAAAGAACTTCATTTTTCTGGAAATAAATCATTTTCCCGGGCAGTCGGTTTTGTTGAAAATAAAGGAAAATGGACCAGTTAATTGCTTTTCACGGGATTTTCTGTTCTTGTGTTTTACGTCCCCGCCAAAAGGACTATTTTTTCGCAGTGCCGTAGAGAGGCAGTTTCGGGCACATTTTCACCATGCAACTTGAGCCGCCTAAGACTAACCCATTGCATTTGTTTCCAAAACAAAAGTTTCCAAAACCTGTGCACAAAAAGTTTTTCACAATCCATATTTGCAGCAAAATGAACCACCATGTCTCGCGAGTATGTAACCAGCGGTGCAGTTGCCAGTAATATGTCTAGTGTCGGTCGGTCTACAAGCAAACCATAGTAATCTCACTTGGCGCCCACGGCATGGTTGTAGCCCTCTTTCAAGCGCCGTATGTGCATCATGTGTGTTTCTAAGACGCAAGCATACTGGTAGGCCCGGGACCCAGTTTGTAAGTATAGTCTTGTGTGCTCTTCCATGCTACAGAGGTGACGTTCCCACCTAAAGGTGGAGAGGTTGTCGTGTCTAGCAACAGGGAAGAAGCATAGCGTGCATTTCTGCTACAAAAACGCGTTGTAAGGCGAAATGGCCGGCAGATGTAAATCTTTGGTGCGCACCGGAGAAATTTGGCCCAGTGGGCTTTCACGGTCGAAAAGAACTACACCACCGTGTGCGGTTCGTTTCTCTATTGCTGTTGTATGTGTTTTGGCACAACGCAACAGGACAAGTACAACAATGTGACTTGGCCGATACAACAACATCTCTACTTCCACCGAAAACGACCAAGGGGCGTGTGGGACCCCACTTTGTGGGAAATTCCACTAATCCCGTTACCGAAACAACACAAAGCACATTGCCCTATTTCTGAACCACAAAAATGCAGTGACAGTGCCTTGTTTCTGCACCACAAAAAAATTCTATTGCCTTCGGCAGTGCAGCTCCAAGAGAGGTTGACAGCCAACCAATCAGTCGGTTAGTCAGGCAAGCATTCAGTTAGATAGTCAGTCGGGCAAGGAGGCAGGCAAACAAAAATAGACACTTTGGGTTTTTTCAGTAGCATGCTCGGCTACAGGTAGCAGGGAGAGCAGCAGCTTTCGGAACAAGTAATGGTTGAATGGAGCCGACCCCAGAAAGACCCCAATAATGTAGGTCAGCAGTTCGATTCCCAGTTGGCTGATCGCCGGCCACGCCATCCGACCTGCCAGCTCTGCACAATCTTACCCTTGTTCAAATCCTTTTGAGCACAAACGTCTAAGCACAAACTGTTGACCCCCCCCCCTGCCCCACCAAAAAAAAAGTGATATCCAGTTTCAGGGGATAGAGGCCTCAGAATCCAAAAATCCATAGGGGGGTCGTCTTATTGGGCAATATAATGAGGTTACAAGGGGTTGGACATCAAATGTCATGCCTTGGGGTATGCTGCGCGAATGACCCTGCGCGAATGACCCCCCCAAAAAGGGGGGGGTTTACGACACCCGCACCTGCGCTTGATCTAACAACCTCTCTTCAAGGTGATTATTCAAGAAGAATACTCGTATTCCCGTTGAAATGAAGTAGAAATAAGTGACACAATCATGAGAAGAATATTTTCTATCTTCCAACAATAGGTCAACCCAGAGCACAAGTTCTTAGGAGTAGCAGCCAACATTCATATGGGTATTTCTTGGTGGCCATTCCTCATCTGAGTGGTGACAATCACCGAAGAGGAAGGCCGGAGATTGGGCTTACAATAGCCCACGCCCTAGGGCGTATCCTAGTCCTCTGAGGAACTTCCGTACAAATGGGATAAAAAAGAGTTATCCATTTGCTCTTTCCTTAGGAAAAACTAGTAAAATGCCAAACAAGAAAAACGACCTTTGTTGTTGTTTTCTTTGCTCTTTGTTACTTATTAGTAATGTTAAACGGCCTGTTGTGTGGAAATAGAGTCTCCCAAATGACTACCTCTCACAAATGTGTCGTTTTGACTTGTCGATTGATGGAATCATGAGACAACAAATCACATGAGGTAGAGTAACACCTTCACATGCTTCTCCGGCGCAGATTCAAGGGAGAAAATTGTAAAAAGGAGTGTATTGTGGCTGGTATGTGGAGATCTTCTCCGTATGCTCCCTCATGAGCCGCTGAAATCTTGACTTAGGTGTTTCCCAAACATTAGTCTTAGCTGAATTCCCACTTCCACGGGTAAGACTAACACCTCACGTAAATTTTTCTCACAATCCAACTCAGCTTGCTCCGGCTTCAATAAAGTAACTAAACCATTGTGAAAGTCCTCAACAATCTTTTCTCTTTTTTCATCATGTTGCATCACCGAACCACACTCAATCCTATCTACTTCTCGAACCAACTGTCTAAAACCCTTCGTGACTCGTGCATATGCAACCAAGAACCTCCTCATGTAACTCTTCTCTGCTGTAATCTTCGTCGCGTTGTTGACCCTCAAGTTAACAAACACCTGCACACTACTCTCCTCTTCTTCCTCCTTTCTTTATGCAGAACTTTTTTGATCCAGAGAAAGAATCGACCCATGTGAGAAGAACACATTTTTGGGTCTCTTCCGACCTTCGTTCCAGATCCAGGCCGGGGCAGAGGGTAGGTGCGTGGTGGTGTGCAGCATGACAAATGTCGCACGGGTCCTCATGGTAGCATAACATCCCGAACCGCGATGGTCGTTCCCCTTTCCATGCGCGGGTATCTTCATGACCCCTGAACGATGCCATAGCATTTTCTCACACAAACAACCATCCCCTAAGTTGCTTTGCCAAAGCGGTCGCACTCTCTTTGATGAAAAAAATTGCATTTGCAAAATTGTGTCCAGAGTGTGTGCAAAGAATACGTACAAAAAACCCCTTCATGATGAACCAAAAAAAACCCACTTTTTTTATCAAAAAAAATACCCGAATTCCAAAAAAATTCCGTTTTGTACCAAAAACCCAATCCGTACCAGAAAAAATCCCCGTATTTTCACCAAAAAAAAACCCCACATGACAACAAATTTTACCAAAAAACACCCCATTTTATGCCAAAAAAAACCCCTGATCTTGCCCAAAAAAAACTCCACCCAAACTCTTACACAAAAACCCTCAATTGTTACCAACCCCTCCAAAACCTTACCAAAACCCCTTATTTTTTTCTACAAAAACCCAAACCCCCCCATTGGGGGCGTTACTGCACAGTGCGCGCACACAGCGGGTATTGCACGGGGAAATGGGGGGTTTTTGTTACTACTGCTAATATTTTTGTCTTCATATACCACTCTAGAGCACCACGATGTTGCACAATCTGATGTTTCACCCCAACCCCCCCTCCCCAAGCCACCCAAGGCCCCAGATTGCATCCTCAACAGCACCATACAACACAATGAGAAGCACATGCACCATGAACACATTTGAAGTGAAATTATTCGGAATACGCCGTTTTTCTCAATGTCTGAACGTAAGAAACAATACAATATAATCACAACTGATCATGTGGCAAGTCACACGAGGGATTAACCATGCATTTATTGCACAAAAATAGATGGCATTGGCAGCACTCTGCGCCGCCGAAGAGGGGGTACCGGTGGTCGAGGCGGAGGGGGACCGTGCCGGCTGTGGCTGTGACACCGACACAGACGGTGTATTCGGTCGCCGCGGTGGCGGGGGATCGCGCTGTTAAGCTATGGTGATGCGAGGAGACTAAGGGTGGGCTGCCTAGGAGAGGGTGGCGGTGAAGGGGACATCACGCGGTTGTCCCTTTCCATTGATGTGGGCATGAAGGTCTTACAGATAGCAGAGTAATGGAGGCCCCCGAACAGGGTATCCGAATGTATCACCATAGCACCGAATCGGGTACCCTTTTAGAGTGACATGCACAACAACACACACAAATGCAACACAAATGAGGGCTAGACATGCAAGGAACTCATATAAATGCACAACAAGGCTAATAGCCAGTGGTACTAGACACTGCTATGTAGGTTGGGTACATTCTTGTACAAACTTTGTGCACAGCGCGCGCAGGGCGCGGAAAACGCCCCCATTCTTGCCAAAAAACCGCCCATACCTTACCAAAAAGGCTCGTGCACCACCTAACTGGTTAGATGACCCTGCTACACGCTGCACCCATACATGAATTGAAAAACAAACACAAACCACCGCAATGTGTAAAGAATGCCCATATCGATCAAACGCATCGAGCAATTGTTGTTGCATCGACGTAGGTCTATGCGCATTGGTGGATCCTTTGTTTTCTAGGCACTGAGTGCACCCGTACTCACTTGGCTGCACCACGAATATGGCCTTGAGGGGCCACACCCTGAAGTCCATAACCCCAACTAGAGGGGCCACACTGAAGCGTGGGAGTCCATAACCCCAACTCAAGGGGCCACACAACTTTGTGGATTCATGAGCCCCTATCCCCTACTCAAAGGGCCCCAAAAAAATTGTGGGTTTCAACTCTGTGGCCAAAATCTGGCGTTCGAAACAGTTTCACAAAAAAATTTCAACATGTCACCAAAAAACCCCCCAATTCCTACCAAAAAAAACCTAGTTCTTACCAAAATAGCCCCCACATTTTACCCAAAAAAACAGAAATCTTAGCAAAAAACCCAAAAGCCCCCGCCCCCAGTTCTTACCAAAAAAACCGAAACCTTACTGGGGGGTTTTTTGGTTTAAAAAAAGATGGCTGTGGGGTTTTTTTTTTGTGTAATTGGCAGGAAGTAGGGGGGGTAAAAAAAGGGGGGCTTTTTGGCATGCACCAGCCGGTGCAAGTATACCCCCGGGGGGGGGGGGGGGGCTGAAAGATCAATCCATCATGTTCAAAATGAAAACTGCACTCCCTCACATATGATCTGCCCACAACTACCCACAACTACAGAGCAAAAAAAAAAAAGGCCCACAACTACCGTTGCAATCTGAGGTAAAACTTGTGTCTCAGCTTGGACAAAGCAGTGCATGCAACCTCAAGCAAGTCATCCCAGCCAAACCAAGCATACACTGCCATCTGGTCTGGTATCCTTGTGCTGAATGGTTCTGACATATACCATGTGTGTCTGTGTGCCTTGGCTGTGACTGGCTTGAACCGCACCCATTACCCTTACATTGTCGAAAAGGTACCCCGGAAGCAGTACGAAAAAATAGAAGATCAGGATTTACACATGCCCCCATTGCAATCCCTTCTTCTCATCCATGGGCCCTGAAAACTGAGCCACAACAGCCCTGCCTGAAATTAAGAGTTCTGACGATTACTCCCTTGTTCTTAGGAACGTGGAGCAGGGTTTTCCTCAATAGAAAAATTCACTTCCAGCAGATCATCCTTCCAATGTGTCAATTCAAACCACAGTACACGTGGTTGTAATTGATATTTTGCCTGAGACGCGGGGGGTGATGCTGCATATCGTGTACCATTGCTGCTGATATGGTGCTGCCATGTCTGTCACAGGTTGGTGCTGATTATTGCTGCTGATGTAAATAGTGCACGCAGCCCACGGCAGGCGTATTCAGGGCAGAAACTCGGATACCGGGTGATGAGTGCATCCTCCCTATGGGGGCAAAAACCCTATGCAGCATTAGAACCGTGCAATGCTCACATAGACGCCAAGGACATGATGAAATGCCAGAAGCAGGCCTGGCCGGAAAGAGATGTGTTTTACCAAAGGTCACAAAACAAAGTTTTGGGCCCTTTGCAAGCCAGACTTTGCTGATCCCTGGTAACTGTGACACCGCACCCAACCCCAAAGATGAGGGGGGTGCTCAACTGGATCGACTGCCTAAAGAGAAATCGACAGGCTGCAAGAACAGGAAGAAGAACTAGAAACTGTGATGCTGCCAGAAATGATGCAGGGTACATGGGAGTTTACTGGCGCACGGTTTCATTGGTATTTCACTCATAACAATCAAAATGACTGCCAAAGGGTACCTAGTGGGCCACTGAAACATTATCCGTACGATCAATGAGCCTATGTAGGCTCCATGCAGGCTCGCTCACTGCCATCGCAAACGGTTTCCCTGAAGATTCGTGCTGAAATCATTCGCTAAGATGGGGCACATTCAAACGAGAACAACCAAAAATACATACGTTACAGAGTGGGCTGAGATTCTGAACCCACAAGCGATGAATGTTGGTGAAATTTCGTTATCAATGTTCAGACACCCCTGACCTACAGCTGGGGTAAACCACACTGGGAGAAGGATTGGGGGAAAATCCTCAATGGGAAGGACGCAGACAGCCTACCACAGATGATAGCTGTACTGCAGATCCAACACCACTGCACAGCGTGATTCTCAGTATGCACGCACCTACATCACGGGGGGGGGCGTCTCCTCGCTTTTGTACGCGACCCCCCCCCAGTAGAAGTGGGCCGAAGGCCCCCAACGGGGGGGGGGGGGTTCAGGGAGGGGCGAGGGGGGGGGGTCGGGAGGGTCCGTTGGGGGGGGGGGTCCAGGTGGAGCGATTAGGGGTGGTGGTGGCGGGGGGCACAGGCTCCCGTTACCTCCCCTTGCCCTCCCTCTAGGGTGAGAGCTGGAGCTAGGGTTAGGGCAAGGGTCACCGAGCTGGTGGAACCAGTCTTGGTTTTATAACCCTTTTTAGTGTCTAGGGTGGACCTACCAGGTTTAGCAGCAGCAGCAGCAAGCAGCAGCACGCGCGAAATGGATAAAAATCAGATCTCCGTCGTGGTGCTTCAGATTTCGGGTGAAATTTTGGTGGATGATACCTATGGGTGTGAAGTACAATCACACAAAGTTCGAGCAAGAAACTGAACGGTGGCGGCCGGGAATGGGATTCGCAAGTGGCGGACCTCAGTTTCAGAAACTGCAGTTTAGGGCCAAAAACAGCCATTTTTGGGCCAAAAAAGCCCTGGAACACATTCAAAACGTCCAAACGAAGGGAAACGGTGGGTACACTCCACGTGCGGCTTGACCCTCCTGTGTCAACGAGCTCTTTGCGGCCCTCTAACTCCATGATATGTCCCGGAAACGGCCCAAAAAGGCCCCAAAAGCTCCAAATGCCGACAGCCACAAACCAAGAATAGGCCATATCTTTGGCTACATGGCTCAAAATGTGATTCCGAGGGCACCTACTCCACCCGCAATCCCCAACTTTTTGTGGTTTCCACCCCTCAGAATTGCCCAAACGGACGCCTAGACCCCAATACCTAGGCCCACTAGGCTGCGGCAAGCTGCAAGCTCAAGCCCAAACAAGTGGTGCCCAAATGGGTCAACAGGGTCCAGTAGGGGCAAAAAGATGACTTTTCTCAAAAATGATCCTAGACCATGTGCGACGCTAAAACAAGTGTTTTTGGACCGTTTTGAGCTTGTGGTGACCCATTTTGGTCCTCCGTAAATCCCAAAATGCCTTGAAAATGGGCTGTTTTGGGACCAAAAATGGGTCAAAAATGGGTCAAAAACGCATTTTTTCAAACCTCATCCTAGACCATTTGGGGTGCACAAACGGGTGAAATGAGCCCATTTTGAGCCCATTTTGGGGCATTTTGGCCCCTCAGAAGTCCAAAAAGCCTTGAAAGTGGGCCTCGTGGTGATGGGGTTCACTTGCAAGCTGATTTCACTTTGTCAAGAGCCTTCATGTGTGAATCATTCTTGATGTCCCTCACCACTCATAGCTGATGTTCCCTCCCCCACCAGCTCGGTCCCAATATTCAGTCTTGATTAGGGTCAGGGGTAGGATTACGTGTAGGGTTAGGAGCAGGCTGAGGGTTGGGGTGGGCGTAAGAGTCAAGGTTGGCTTCGAGTGTAGTGTTGGGGTGCTCCACCGCCTGGGCGGGGAGGGGTGCTACGTGGGCAAGGGGAATGAAAAAAAAATCGGGCGCCTTCAGCGCCACCATATGTATGGCTGGTAGCTATTGACCCTTGGTAAGGGGGGGTCGCGTACCCAAACTGAGGAGACGGCCCACCCGTGACCTACGTTAACTCAGAACACTGCAAATTTCTCAGACCTGCTGAGGACAGTGGCATTGATTGAGGCATCATTGAGACTTGGAATGCCCAAAATAACTTCCAGAGACACTGCCATCAGACAGCTGCACTCGCTGTGAAATGGCAGTGCCTCCATACGAAACGATGCACTGTCTGTTGAGACAAACAGGACCTTCATTCCTGTTCATCCGATCCGCAACGTTTAGTTTTGGAATTGCATCAACTGTCCCTGCGCTACTTACGGCACATGAAGGCCAGGGGCAAAGTCAGAGGTAAGAGCAGGGCCCGGGCTTGATGTATTGGCTCAGCCAGGGCCAGCATGGCGTTGACAATGACAATGTAGGGTTGAGATTAGGGTCCGCTACCCTCTGCCCAAAATGGTGTCCTTCAGATCAACATGTCAACAATTAGATAATTGGACTTGGCCCCCAAAATTCCGAGCTGAGCTCTCCGACGAACCCTGCCGGAAGATTCTGCTCTCTACCCAAATCCAAGCCGTGGCAAAGCCATCTGCATCGGCGCTTTTCATATTGTTTGCTGGCCAATGCTGCAATGTGACCTCACTCTGTGTGAGGAATAAATGCATAACCACGGGTGCTATTTCTGGCACAGCTCGAATCTGGATGCGCCTCCTTGATGCGACACAGAGCCATGGAAATACCTATCCCACATGGCCATTCCTACACATCCAGCCTGAGAAAAAATAAACTCGTCACCTCGGCCACAGAAAGCCTTCCGTGTTCATGTTCCTGCACTCCTACTGTCCGTCCCTACCCCTGCCCAAATTAGCCCATCCCAGCTCCTTGACATGCTCATCCCGCTGCCCACCATTCGGTTTCTCCTTCACTTGTCTGCAATAACTGACTTGAGCTCGGGCCCATCTGAAGGTTCAAAAGCCTTGGCTTCACCAGTACGAACCAAAGAATAGCGGAACAGTGGAGGACCCAACATCTCGTTAAGCACCACCACAGAAATGACCATAGATGCAAACGATGGCCCCCACGTGGGGAAAATCAGCGACACTTGCCGGGCAAGCCCCATAGCTACCCCTGGAAACATGGAGATAGGAGAGGCAGCTTTGGGGCATGTGCTGTGGTGGTGCTCATGTGAAATTCCCTTGGCCATTGTACGACCCAAGAGAACCGTGAAGCAATTCCTGACAGCTAGTCGTTGCCAGACTCTGCTGGAACTTGAAGACAGGGACCACTGGCACAAGCATTGCATAGCCCTGCTCCCCCTTTACCATGTGGGCATGATGGGGGGGGGGGGGTTGCTCAGGCAGAGCACAGCTGTTGAAACTACGGGAAATGCAAAGGGCACAGTGCGTGTCGGGGCAAAGTCGCCCAATTAGCCACATGCTGCTGCAGAATAGTCAAATGCTGCCACACACCATATTCCCACGCAAGTGCCATTCCCTCACGTCTGACTGACAACACAAGCCCATGAGCCAACAAACCATGTGCAACACCCATGTGCAACACCCACCTCACAAGGTCACTCGACAGAGGACACGGTGTCGCGAACATGTTGTAACCAAACACTCGAAATTGCAGGACAGTGGAGGACTTGCGCGGTGCATGAAATGACCAACCAGAAACATAAGAATGCACCAAGCAAATCATATCCAACCCGTTCATGACATGCGGTACAGCCCCAAGGCAGGACACATCTGCCTGTGACCCATTCTCCTTCCTTCCGCTGTGTGCGGCTGCTTGGTAGTTGCTATCCGCAGCCCATGTAGGCAAATTGAACTTTGTCTCTACGGATGGAAACGTTCCCTAGTTAGGCCAAATCAGCAACAAAAATCCTTCACTTAGCCCTGTCTTGGCGTTCCTATGAATTGGGAAGGTCGCAATGTCTACATACCCTCAATCAGACACCGTCCTTCGATTTTCAGTGGTAGAGTGCTTGTTTAGAGGCAAAAAAGGTGTGTTGGCCTTCAATTTTGGGCCGTTAATAAATTGCAGTTTTCCACATGAAATTCTATTGCCTTTGGCCAGGGACCTCGAAGAGCACGAGTAATGTAGGCTGCAATAGCGGTGCCCTGGGTAAGTCATACAACTTGGTGGTACGAAGCTGACAGGGAAGGGGTGCCCGTAATCGGCATGGATGGACGGGTGCTCCGCGAGGCAAATGCGAATGCACATGCGAAAATGCACTCCTCGAATTCAAAAAGGCACATCTCAAAAATAACGTTAAGATCTGAATAGTGAGCCCGGTAGCTTGTACCATGTCTCTGAAAAAATGGCCTCCAAACAGGCTTGTTTTTACGTTTTTGGTAAATAAATTCAATGTTCTACTGATAGCAAAAAAAGAGATGTGGGTTCCTTCTTGGAAGATGGATTGAGCGTGTGATGCGGTACATACAACCTTGCTTGGTACATTAAAGTGCCTGTAGATGATAGTGTGACTTTTGATCCTAAAAATCATAGGTTGCAATGGGCAAAAAAGATTCAATAAACTTTCTCTAACTGCAGTGGAAGACTCAGACAGCAACGAGAACTCTGAAAAACATCACTGTTAATCGGACCACTCATTTGTGTAGGTATGGATTTGGTGTTATTGTTCTACTACTGGTAAGTGCATGCGTGGTCGTGCCCCGGACCAAGGTAGCGCATTTGTCGCACGAATCGGTTGACCCTCATGTAAAATAGTAACAGGGAGCAACGCAAAATGTCCCTGCACATTTGAGGCGGTGCCTGCAGTTTGCCATATGCGCAACGCAACGTTGATGAGTTACACAAGCAAGGGGGCTGTGCTGTGGCTTTGTCACTTTTGTTGGCAATGTGCTCAAATGTGTGTCCCACATTGAGGGGAGCGGAAGAAACAACCCGAATGTGTGTGTGTGTATCGCCCTGTGCTCCCGGGCTGATCTGTTAGTCCGGCGGATCATTTTGTTAACCAGCCTCTGGATCATGGAGCGCTGTGTTTGTGTCATGTATGGGACAGTGACACTGACGGGACGACACAGGGGGATGTTAAGTTGTGACGCGATGCACTCAACCCTTTGTCAAAATAGCAGCTTGTGCGTAATTGCGATTTATCCGCGCAATGTGAGCCTGCCGTAGTGTTGTCTGAAGAGTTTTGTGTACTGGGCTCCTGGGGGGCTTTCCTACTGATGGCAATGCGGGTACTGTGTCATTGACTGCCCACTTGTATACTGTGTGCCACCAGGAGCGTTCGCGGTAGCAAGCCGGTTCAGTGCAGTCAACTAGTTCTACCGGCAAGAGAGTCCAGTGTAGTTCACTTGTGTTGTTCAGGAGATCATGAAACGTCGAGTCCTCGGTGCCGGCTTGTGCTGTTGTTGCATGTTTTCGTAGCCTTTGTGGAGTAGCCAATGTTGTCTTCCCCACATAGCATGCAAGGAGGTGTGTGTGTACTGCGATGTAGATCAGGATGGTCGGTGGTGCCACCGATGTGTGCCAGTGATGAGAACGACAGATGGCGAGTAACATGCAGATAATGGGATGTGTTTTGTATGGCAAATACTGCACACACTCTTGGAGTAATTCAGCCCAGCGTCCCAGATCCTTGGCTTCCAAAGCCTGGCGCATACTATGGGTGTATGTCCAACCCCTCCCCCTTGGGTCCTTAAGCAATGGCCTGGCCGGAAAGCCCAGGCACGCATGTCTGGGGAACGGCCCTCAGTTTGGTCTTGTCGAGAGCTGCACTAGTGAAGGGAGAGTAACTCAATGTAGTCGGGGTTGGGGGGAGCAGGGGCAGCAGCTGCGGCGATGGCAAAACAGACCTGGGTGACCATAAGGTCCTGTCCAAGGCCCTGCATGGTGGATGGAAATTCATTTCCTTCAAAGAAGTGGCTGTCCACAGCCTCATCCAGGGAAATTGGGAACATATCACCAGTGCCCCACCTCATGCGCCGGACCAAGAAGGAGGCTGCAATTAAAATTTTCAGTTAGATGCATGTGTGTGCTACAGTGAGCAGCCCGGGCCCATAGTCTGGGTGCATAATGCTGGCGGGGGAGGGTTCACTAATCAGGTTTCTTTGGAAGCAGTCCAAAGAGGGGTTTCGAGGACGCATTTGTCATTGTTCTGATGATGACCAAGGGTTGTGAAGAGAGCGTGATTTCGCTCTTGGGGGACCCCTGCACTCGCAACGCAATGTTTCACATTCATACACAAACGCATGAAAACATTGTCCACTTACCTGCTTGCGTCACAAATGCCATCCAGCGAATTCGGGAATGATCTTGCGGCAAACTGGCCATGTAACCCCCCACCTGCGTGCCTATCCAAAGTGCACATAACCTCACTACAAACAGCATCATTGCCAACCAATATGTGTCCACCAAAGTATTGATTGCAAGTGAAGCCCCTGGGCACACAGACGGATCGGACAGCACCCGCACACCCCAGGAAGCACATGCATTGGATCGCACAACACAACAAATTCAGCCCCCCCCCCCCCGAAAAAAACCGAAAAAAAGCAATATTCCACCAATTCAGAAGCGACCTGCGTGCTAGACAATTCCAGTCTACATCAAAATCCATCCTTGCAGAAGCCCTCCGCGACCATCTCGGCCCAGTTGGGGGGTGGGGTCCCCAGTACCTCAACACACGTACCTAAAAATGAACCCCTCGTCGCGCTGATCATTTTGAACATATGCATGTGGGGTTTTCGAAAAAAATTTGCCCCCTTGGGGGTCCGGTCCCAGCAGCCAGATTTGAAGGGCTGGGGGGGGGGAAAGGTCAGGGGTTCAAAAAAAACCTTCATGTTTTGCATGCAAGTTTGATTCCCCACAAAATTCTGAGCATTTTGAGTATATAGACGGAGGGTCAAAATTTCACCCCCCACCATGCTAAAACAAATTTCCGGCGCCTAGGGAGCCAAGTTCGGGCTAAATGCGGTCCAGACCTGCTCAACATTTTGGCCACTCTGAGGGAGGGGGGGGGGGGATGGTGTCAGGGTCTGAATCCGGCTGCCCCCATGGCCCAGGTAGAGGTCATGTGCTGCACGGTGGCCCCATGGCCCAGGCAGACCCTGCACCCGGTGTGGGGTTGAAAGCTTCTTAAGGGTTGTGCAGGGGCGTTTCACCGCTTGGAGGGTTTCCAATTTCCCTGCCCAGACTGCCCGGATGCGTCCTCTGCTGGATCCTCAAGAGCAGCTTACTCCATGGGCGCACTGATGTGAGCCTCAATGTTCCAAATGGTCTCATGATGCTTATCTCAAAGCATCTGTGGCAGAGCTGCGACGCTGCTGACACCATTTCTATGAAGCAGATTGTGGATCGCATGTGGACAGTCTGCCCTTCTGTCACGAAATACAACACAGCCAACAATGGTCAGTCCTTTGCACCCCCGGAGGTTGCGTGGCAATCCAGCTTCTGGGATCAGACTGTAACAAGGGCCATGGTGGGGAATCCACCAAGAACAATCTCATGACATGTGCCTTTCTAGAGTTGACTCCTGTGATCATCCACACAAATGCTTCAAAATTGCACGGGTGGGCTACTCCTGCGCGCCGCAAGGCACTCCACTAGCGCCACAGCCCGGGAGTACTTCTCTTAAGACGCAGAAATAGTGAAACCTACAACATAAAGTAAAACCACAGTTCAACAGCCATTTGGACCCCCCGCCCTGCCATGTATGGTGAGGCATGAGTGTGTCACCAGGCGAAAGTCTCCAGGGGGATAGAGAGCAAGCAATGACAGAGGCAGCAGCTACAAAAAGAAGAGAAATGAGGCCCCTTTGACTAGCAGGTCTTGCAGTGAAGAGTAGTACCGGACATCCACCACCCCTCGTAGTTGGGGCCAGAAAACAAAAGTCCCACTTCTCGATCAAGATACAGCCATTGCACGGTCTCAGAGGCTGGGTTGGAGGTTGGGGTCTGGGCAAAAAGGGGGGGGAGGGCAAAACAATCCTCCTCCCTGAAAAAGGAAGATTGTGTCAAGCCAAGCAGGCACAAATTGGCAGAGTGACACAGAAGAAAAAAGCTTGGCAGCGGCCGACGACAGCCATGGGTACCTGTCTATCACAGGACGGATTGGTGACAACTAGATAGAGTCCTGAAGGAAATGTTTGCGCAGCAGCCCAGTGAAACCCCACAGGGCTGCTTGGTGGGGGCACGCTTTTGATGCCAACTGGTTGATATGGCGCCAAAGATTGGGTACAGCACGCTCTGAACGGAAACAGAACTTCAATACTATTCCATTCTCAGAGGTGTTTTGACAATCTGGCACCCCCCCGCACTCGGCGGCCAAAGACACGAGGTTCGCGACATTTTTTTGTCGTTAGGACGTATCATCGCTCAGACTGCCCGCAAGCTAGGGACAGCAAGCGAAAAACTCGTAGGAGTGCGCGACCCCGAAGCTAATTCTGGCAACCGCTTCCCTATCTGGTCCCGTGCGCGAGCGCGCCTGTGTGTGTGTGTGTGTGTGTATGTAACTGGGCAAAAAGCAGCAATGATGAGACATGAATGGATGGACGGTTGTCATGAAAGATATGATATGCACATAGCATGCAGCCCAAGATTTGTGACTGAATGCTCTTGGATTCCGGGTAAGCGATGCAGAATCCCCCTTCCCACTTGCACGCAAGTGCAGCCGTATGAGCAACTTAAAGAATGGAGCACTGCAATCTGAAAATCCATCAAAGGACGCTTCTGGGACGCTGCATGGACCGCAAGTTACGTATGTGATGGGATGGTTGCCGCAGTGTCTTCAAATGCGTCCCCACTTCCGGTGCACGATCGCGGATTGGCTTGGGTCGCGTGCTTGTGTGGGGCTTTTGATGTGCTTCTGTTTCCAGGTACCCAGCCATTGCGTCCAAAACATTTCCTGGCACACCTGCCAGTGTGAAGAAAACAATGTTGGCCCGGGGCAGCACCATATCCAGCATGGCTTGATATTCGTCCCGATGCGTCGTGATATTTGTGGCCAGCACGCTCGCCAATACACACGCCAACAGGGGCTCAATGTCGATAATTGATGAGGTCTGCAGAAAATGACATGTCACAGTCGCAATGCACGTGGCTGCAGAAAAAGGGGTGTACATGGTGCGTGTAATGCTGCCTTTTTTTCTTTTACTGCTCCTTGGATCTGTGGCCGAATGCAACAATTGCTGTAAAGATTGTTGCTGTGGTATGTGGTCATATGGCACCCTCATCCCCCATTCTACACAAAGACACAACCAAAATGAGACGCAGGCATCCTTGAATTTAGGTTTCCAAAACATTAAGGTGCGCAGTGTTTTAGCGCGGGGTTTCGAGGACTTGGTCGGTTCCCTCTCTTCTTCTAGCTCGGTCGCCTGTTCCTGATGACCTCACCCCCAATGAATGGAAAATGCGGATACCACACAAGCAAATGTGAGGGCAGTCCAGAGGGAGATTGCGGGAACAGGGTTCTGTTTTGAAAATGTGGGGGCTTCAGATGTTGGTTTATCAAGCTGTCATCTATTTTGTGAAGCCCAGCAGTCGCTCCTGCCCGACCCAGCTCTCTCGCTTGGGACGCCACTTGTTGAGCACCCCACTGCTACACCGAGGCAACACGTGAAAGAGTTCAGTAAGATAGCAACGATGTCTGGGGGCTGGGCGTTACCAGACACTGGCCCCTGCTCCAGCAGTGTCTGCAGATGGAGTTTATTGTCGATGTCTTTGCGACCAGATGGAAGCACGAGGCTGGATGTTTGTTGCTCCGTGACACCAAGAAATAGAGGTGGTAGCCTCTCTTGCGGTGGTTTGCGGTACCCCCAGGCACATTAGGGCATCAAGGAGAATCCGAAACAATACCGCCCATCGCGATTAGGAATGGTTGTCCCTGCGCCATGAACCTGTAAAAAGCGCGTATCACGCCCGACCGGCTGACAGGCACAGACCGTGACACACCCGCTCCCGCAGTGTTTCTGCCATGAAGAAGACAGTGAAGCCGTAAAACACCATCAAAAAGCTCTTGCCCGCCAGAGGCATCCTCGATGCAGTCGTGAATTCCAACAGCTTCCCCACAAGAAGCCCCACCTGGTGGTCGCAGCGGTTGAATGCGGTACAGAGAGACATAACAGGGGGGGCACAATGACCATGCCATTGACTTTGATGGAAAGGGAGGCAAATCGCAGACCGCAAACGCAACATAAACGCCGTATCACACGCACCCGCGACAGGTGGCAGTGGAGGTGAATGTTGGTGGGACAGATTTTCCAGGGCCCGAGCCTCCCAAAGCATGTACTTTACTGCTCCATTGCCCCCGCATTGCACCGTAACAGACATGGATGGACTGAATCCTGCTGTTGCCGCCGCCATGGGGTCAACACACGGCGAAGCATATCTGTGTGCTGCCAGCAGTGGTTGCGGCATGGTGCGTCTGCATCGGCCGATGCAGCAGTACCTCCATGCAGATTCACCCTATCTCTGTTTCTGACAACAACAAAGCTACATGTGTGGATCCAAACGCCGGCTTGGCCCCGTGCACATTGCGGCGATGGCCCTTTCAATTTTGTCCTGAGCGGTGTCGTGATCTCTTGGACGAGGCTTCGGAAACCGCATTTTCCCACTTTAAGTGAGGGAGTAGGAACAGGGGACTGCATTTGTCCGTTGCTATCCGGGTGATGTTGCGCCTGAGTGCCATGTGCCGGGGTCGCACATCGTGAAAAGGGGGAGGCAATGCACTGGACGCCTCTCAGTGATATGACTGGCAAAGGAAGCCGCGCTCAATGTCCGAAGTGGCTGTAAGAAGAGCTGTCGCACACCCCTCCTCTCGTGCGTTTGCCCGCTTGCAGCCTCACGAATGACCCATGCAACAGCCGTGCAGCCTCGATTTCCCGGGGAACCTTGGAATTTGCACACGATGAAATGATCCCAATGCCGCACATTGCCCACCGAATGGACACACTGCCGGATCCTCCCCTTCCTTTGGATTGCCGATGGCCCGCGAACAGCAGTGCCACGGAGTAGGGATTCAGCTGGGGTGCAGCAACCTATCACCACCGCCTGGTTGGCATACGGCCCATCGCAGCCTGATTTCGGAGGCATCACAAGTCCTTAGACTGCCCGTTTATAAGGGGTCTGTCATCTGAATCCCTTTCCCAACCCCCCCCCCCACTCCACCCCTCCTTTGGGGGGCTCAGATGACCCCCCGCCGCGCGCAAACCTTGTTTCGAGCTCCCTTTTTCCAGCCGGCGGCGTCAGCCCAGGCGACTTGCATGCAACAGCATGTGCATCAGGGATATGGATACGCACGCAAGAGCCGAGGGCCATACAAGGAATGAAGTAATGAGCTTACCAAAGGGCATTACAACAGATGCAATGGAGTGGAATTCCATCCCCGCGAGCAGTGTGTGCGCAACGTCCACGTTGACGGAAAACAACATAATAAGCACGACGTCCATCGCTACACTGACGCTCAGCGCAATCGTAGTGAACGGCCCAGATGCCCGCAATTCCTTGACAACAGCGATGGCCGACGCAGGTGAACGCGCCATTAACACAGTGCTTGTCAGAAGGCATCTGTAGAGAAAAAAACCATGTCAACACCCCTTTTTACAACAGTTCGCATGGACACCGCGTGTCCCAATCAGACAGATGGCACCGCTTCCCTTCTGCGTTCCCTTCTAGAGGGTTCCAGAAGATAGCGTGATCCCCAAAGTCACATCACATATCTGCGCACTTTGGAACCCAAAGAATCCCCACAACACAAACGGAGATTGCTCAGGAGAGTCAACGGCCGCAGAAACTGGCAAGTGCATGGTCCAACTCTTGCTTCGTGGTACGTGCATCATCTTCTGCCACATGAGGTGGTCGCAAAATCGCACAACATACACTGCCAGCCTGCCATAGCCAGGTAGACTTCGAAACATCCCACTGACTTCGGTAAAGATCAACATCGTTGTAAATAGCAAAGTGAAGGTCGCGGTCATCAACGCAGCAAGAGTATACAAGATGGCTCTTGAATGAGCTCGCAGCTCCTACAACAGAAGAAGGCCGCACTTACGACCAAGCACCCGCATGCGCTTGCAATATGAGATTTAAATTTGGAGGCATTGCTTGCAGTCCACGTGTTGGCCAACCTCAGAACATGTTGTGCGCTGATTGTCAGGGAGCATCCACGTGCATGACGAACGATACATTTTTTCTCTTTCGGCTGTTTCTTCCTGATCTGGAGGATTAACACAGTCTACCCCCCTGAGTTGGCCATTCAGCTGTTGCGTGCCTCAGCCCCTTTGTCCGCGAAACCTCCACAGTATCGGACATTCCAGTAACTTTGAATGCACTTTCTTCCCTACACCTGGTAATTCAGCGCATCTGGTAGTTTGTACCATGGCCCGTGACATGTCGCTGTGAATGAATGCGGGGGAGGGGTGGTGCATTACTTGACAGTTTGGAATTGAAACCCCACCACAGCGGGTAAGGAATGCAATTGCAATTTTGCAAATCGAAACCTCCGATATCGCAATGTGCTTCCAAAATTTCCGTCCTCGGCGACTAGAAAAAGGTTGGGTGGTGTTCAGAGTGCGGGCAGCGCCGCTGATAACAGTGATGTGTTCCTGATTTTCTCGCAAAGTGGGCTGGTCGGGGAACACTGTCGGAACCTGCAGAGTCTTTTGTTTTTCCCGATCGAAGGGAGGGAGGGGGGCTCTACACAGGAGTCATTTGCGAACATTTTTTCATAGATGCCCGTCCCCCACTCCGCGGGCCCCAACTGCACCGTGCGGAGATTTTCCCACGTCGCCGGGATCACTTGCGGGGGAAATCTGAAGGAAGAATGCAGAGTCCCAACGCACTATCCATTGGTGCGCTGAGGATGTAGGGACCCCCGCGTGCAACGTTCGGGTGGGCACTGATCAAGCCAATCCCCAAAACCATCCAAAGCGAAGCGCATGACGGGCTCGCGATCATTACCTGGAGATGAAGTTCTGATCCTGCTGCAAATGCAATGCAAGATAAAGCGAGCTCATCCAGCATCCGCAAGCTCTGCACAAACGATATGACCGTGGGTTTGCAAAACCTAGCTGTCAGCACGCCACAAACCGCAGCTTGTTGTGGAGTGCAGGCAAACGGGTTGAGAGCCGTCTACTTGTGGTCTTGGCTCAAATAGCGTCGCAAACGTTGCGGAGCGTGTAGCACGGCGCTTGCACGCATGACACATCTTCCGTCGTCACAAGAAATTCAGTCGCGCAACATACCGCGGTTGCTTCACCAGATATCATGACGAGCACGTAAGGCCCCGAAAGGATTCCCGTCAGCAAATACCCACTGAAAGCGACAGCGAGGACGAGTGGGGTCAGAAACCCAACCGTGGCTCTTTGTTGCCGAAAGTATCTACATTCTCCGAAGCCCATTGCCTCCGGCAACTTGCTTCTTACATCTCTCGACACATGATGTCCGTTCCTCCCTATCGCGCCCAGTCATCGCCACGTAGCTGCCATGTGGCGTGCCATGCACCTGTGCCACACCAACTACCCCACGCCTGGAGCGGCACCTCACTTGTCCCGCGCCCGCGGCGATCGTGGACGTCCGACCATGGCATGGCTCAGACAACGTGCAACTCGCCGGTGCTTGTTATCTGGCTTGCTGTTGTTGAGTTACTCCGTCGAAGCCTTGTCAAGCGGTGCAAGCGGATAGGGTGCAGTAGGTAGTCCACGGATGACTGATCCGCGGGGATCCATACCCCCCCCCCAAGCCTTTTTTGTGACACGGGGGCGGGGGGGAGGGGGGGGGAATTTTGCAAAACCTGGTTGCTCTGCAATCCAGTGGACCGCCAACTGAGCTACTGCCCACATCTGTCACTGGTGTGCAATAGATCACTCAAAGCCTGCATATGATGTCCAGAAAAAAGTTTCAACCCACCGTTGGTCTACCCCCGCTGGGGGGAGGGGGGAGGGTGGTTCCGGTGAGGGCACCCAGAATTTCAAAAAGGCCAGGCAGGCAGGCAGGCACCCCCCCCCTTGAGGTCGGGTATCCGGGCCACTAAAAAAAGTCCGCCCCCCCTGTGTGACATTCCGGTTGCTGTTCCTGTACGGGGCCCTGGACAGTCACCCGTTCTTCCCTTCGCATGCTGTGTTGGGTCGGGTTGGGTCGGGTTGGGTCGGGTCGCTGTATTGAGACAGCCACTGCGGTCTGTGTTCCTGCTGGTGTCGTTTCCGTGTCAGCAGAGCCCAGTAGTTGGCACACCGGAGTTGTGCTGGTTGGTGTGGTGGTCGGCGTAGTGGTCGTTTTACAGTTTTTGGTGCCCCCTCCCCTCCGCACTCAGGTCGTCCACCACATGCCTCGCCGTGTTTCCTTGCGCGTGCGGCCCAACACTTCCACCCCTCTATCCGGCTCCCATGTGCCTTCCCGCCACGATGGCCTGCTCCCCCCCCGCCCTCCGCTCTCCCTAGTTTGAACCATGGATCATGGATCACCTACCGAATAAACTCCCCTACTCCCTACCTCCTGATCCGCGGTTTTTCAAGACCACCACACAGGCGGACACTCCCAGGGGCTTGACGCAACTGCAAATGAGCAGGCTCAAATGAACACACTCCCCAAAATTGAAGGTATGACATGCAGGTGGAAGCAACCAAAGGATTCACCAGTTCATCTTAAATTTTTGTGGTCAAAGCGCACCCGGTGACGCGGTGTGACGTGCAACTACAGAGTAAAGAGATGATCCAACAATTTATCTTCAAAAAAAAAGGCACATAAAAGTGATCCAACAATTCATCTGAAAAAATAAAAAAATTGTTCAAGGTTCAAGGTTTAGGCAAGGCACACAAAATTGATCCACGAAAGCATGTACATATAGTTGGAAGTTGGAAGTGCAGTCATACAATTGGGCAAAATGATCCACAAATGATCCATGGATCACTTTTGGATCACCACCCTTGAACCCCCCCCCCTCCACTGCCTAATGTTTGGATCAAAACTGGTCTGGATCACGCACGCCATAACACTCCCCCCCATTGCCTGCGGCACAATGAAACTATTTGGTGGGCAAAACCTACTTCATCAAACGCAAAACTGCCACGTTGTTGCGTGGGGCATGTTGAGGCGTCTCTTCGGTGTGCGATCCTTGAGAAAAAGTGGCTACAAACTCGATACCCGATCCCCATAGCTTGACACATGCTATCCCTCGTTCGACCGGGACCAGCTGTTGCGAGGGCAATGTGTCTCCAATCCACATTCGAGGTTAAGGTGAATAGCATCCGAATAGGCGGGTGCGCTCAACAAACAAAAAATGGGAGGTGCACAGCTTGAAGCACCTCTGAGACATGTCTACAAGTCGTTCTCGAGTGCTGCTGTAATGCAACCCTTTAACAGTGACGAAAACCCTACACCTTGTTGTATCCCAAATTTAGAGTTGTAGAAACAGCAAAAAACGTCAAAAACCACAACAACACCACAACAAAACATCATGGGTCCGAGTAGAAACAGCAAAAAACGTCAAAAACCACAACAACACCACAACAAAACATCATGGGTCCGAGCAAAAGCACAGACTCACTTTCGACAAATCAGTCACCGTTGCAGACAAAGCCTTTGCAATATTGCCGGGCGAGTATGAGAACAAACCATGTGCAACACCTACTTCACATGGTCAGACAACATGACGTCGCGAGCGTGTTGTACAAAAGACATGTAGGCTCGCATGAGAATTGTGCCTTGCATGCAACAACAAAACATAAAAACCAAGAATGCACCGTGGTGTTCAATGCAATGCAAAGCAAACAACCCTCCTGTGGCCATTGGCTGAATCACAAAAAGAAAAGATTGACAAGGAAATCAACCTGATAATCGGTAAACTCCATTTTCGGAGAAATTGTCCCACTGAGTGGCTCGCAAACGACAACAAAATCACTTGACTCACATGAAGGACAATCGTTAACATGGTGACTTGGTCGCTGGACTGACGTGGCGAATCCAACCTTTGCAAAACGCGAGATAAACAGCAACAAAGTGGTAGGGCACCGAATTTCGGAGTTGCTAAACACTTTCAAGGTAACCTTGACCATCACCACAATTTTAAAACCCGCCTTTGAGCATAACACCAAGTGCCTTCACCATGGGCAAAGTGTGATAGCAAGCCCTGAAAAGTCGCCTTTTCCACCATTTGGAGGGATGGGCTTCGATATTCAGGCCCCAAACTAGTCAATGGATGTTGCACATCAAATCGTTTTAAAACTCATTTACACATCAATGCTCTCACCACAGAAAGCCACAGAGTCAACTGCCGGCCTTTGGATGAGTCCATTGATTCCGTTCGGCATGCACAATTGGGCACGAATGAGGACACACACCTTTTCTCCTATTATTGAAGCACTCTCTGTATTGGCACACATCAGGTAAATATTCTGTGTTGGCACACACCAGGTAAATAGCATCTCAACACAACACATCACGGACTTTCCTGAATGCCCACTTTCACAAACTTTCCCGCGAAACCATACTCGAAAGGTAACACTGCATACCTTTGTCACATGAACGCAATGGACGGTCCAAGCAATGTAGAGCTCGGAATGGTTTACAAGCGAGATTTCATGTTGTGGAGACTAGCGAAGATGAAAACATGGAGTGCAAGCAAAAGCGATAACTAATCCCCGAAGCGCAAGAGTATTGTATACTTTGGAAGCATGCACGAGAGGTTGTGGCTCCACGGTGTTAAATAATGATGCAACTATGACTTGTGCCTTGTCTCTCCTTCACCCTGCTTGTTTGCTTAAGGGAATGATTGTTCACCTTTCTCATAGGATCTAGGGGAAGCAGTACGTGTATGCGGGAAAACTGCTACCTTGCTCATCATACGTCCTATACCCGTCCTATTCTATTGTTGTCACATACCTCCCATGCCCAAGGCCACTCCCCGTCGGTTCTGAGGTACTCTCTGTGACAGAATGTGCTCTTCACAAGCAGTGTGTTGCAAAACTGCATCTCCTCCATCATTTGTCACCTCCGTGAAAAGGGGTCAGATGAACAAGCGACATTGAACAGGGATGCGTATCAGTCTTTGCCCAACTTGAGAAACTGCGTGTCAGAAAGAGGACCTCCCAGACCCGCAAAGATACCCGTCCCATGGGAGTTTTCCTAGCACCCCTCGCTTACTCCCTCCAAAGGCATATTTGGTGCATCACCTTGCACTCAACCAGGTACGAAGTAAAAAGCATGTACACAAAGGAGCAAAGCATGACACAATCTGATCTCAGTCATGTTTTGTACTCATTGCCCAAGCCCCCAATCGCAGGTGGCACAGGCGGTTGTGTATGGCCTTGTCCGACTCAGTCCGTAACACATACCGGCACTGGGGACAGCGGGTCACAATACCCTCAAAGAAGGGTTGGTGTGTGTCAGGCCCCACCTTGAGGCATTTGTTCTTGCGGAAGGCCAACAAGTTTTGCATAGCATGCCATTGCTGGCCCTGTCCGTCTATCCCATCCCTTTACCCCTGCCCATCGCTTATGGTAACTCTTGCGCACCTAGTCCCCATCGCTTACGGTACCCCTTGCGCACCTGGACCCCATCGCTTATGGTCACCTTTGCGCACCTTGTCCAGATCGCATATGGTAACCCTTGCGCACCTGGTCCCCATCGCTTATGGTACCCCTTGCGCACCTGGTCCCCATCGCCGCCTATGGTAACCTTTGCACAACCGTTTCCCATCGCTTATGGTAACCCTTGCGCACCTAGTCCCCATCGCTCATGGTACCCCTTGCGCACCTGGTCCCCATCGCTTATGGTACCCCTGGCGCAACTGGTCCCCATCGCTTATGGTAACCATTGTGCACCTGGTCCCCATCGCTTATGGTAACCCTTGCGCACCTAGTCCCCAATCATGGTAGGGTGATTTGCCGAACTCCGAGCATTTTCCGCCCGTGGGTCACAGTCGCGTCGATTTCTCAAGATTTTTTTTGGGATCAGCAGGATTTTTCTGGATAGATCTACAGATTGAGAGCCAGGCTCTCGATTGATGTAAAGAAATCCAGATTTGGTGGTAAAAATCGCCAGATATACCGCTGGCAACAGAGCGCCCTCAGGGGATGCGCTAAATTCGGCATTTGCCAAATAGCGAGCATATTCGCCGCAGGTCACAGTGACGGCTCGTTTGGGCGCTACATAGCACCAAATCTTGTAAATTGTGGTTCTACGGGTAGCTATGGACCCAGGCTAGGTAGGAGGGACGGATCCTGTGGGTTTGTTCTGGTTGGGCTCTTTTTCTGCCTTCGGCACTGCTGGTACCTCGTGCTTTTCACTACGGTTTTCCTGTTTTTCTCAACGGTGACCATAGAAAACAGCCACCCTAGTCTTGATGAAGGACATTTTTCTTTGTCCTTCAAGTGGACAGATTCCACGAGTCTCCGGTTGGCTCAAAAAGATCCTTTTGCGGCTACTCTACTCGATGAAACAATGACATGACAGTGGGGGCCTGGAGGAAATCAGGGTGCTCTGGGCATGGATCACATTGACAGACAGTGGTGATTTGGTTGTTTCCGGACCAGTTATTCCTAATTTATAGCCTTTGCAAGGGGAAATCCAAGACTACTGCAGAGAGCAGCTGAAATCACACATCATGACATTCTCAGCAAAATGTAAGACATAAAATCATGAGAGTCGGGAGCACACACAAAAATGAATAGCACATTAGTGGTACAAGTGGCAGCAGTGTAACAGTACCCTGTGGGACACAGGCTCAAAACATAGAAAACCCAAAAGCAAGCGAAATTTCGCGTCTCAAACCAAAATATGCTAAAAACACTATTGAAAACACCAAATATGTCAGATGTGGCGAAATTTCGCCACTCCATGCAAAAACACCACAATCAAGGGGCAGTATGTGGTACATTGTGAAGACAACAGGTATGCCAGTCCCATTGTGAAGTATCCTGTCCAAAAACCTCCCCTTCATCCAGAATAGCTACTATGTCGTCATCATCCGACACAGTGCTGTCATTATGTCACTGTGGACTGCAAACAAGGCCACCTCGGGGCCATCGTCCTCGTCATCGCTCGCATTGTCCGCACCTGGCTCCCCCCCCCCCCTTCGGATGCTGCACCCTATTCTGCGGTACTGGTTGCTGTGGGCCAAGTTTGGCTGGCGGTTTTGGATTCCTTGGGGCAAGTTTGGCGATGGATGCACCGTGTCTGGGGGGGGGGGGGGGGGGTGAGGGGCAGCTGGTTTTGCAACGGGTTTCCCTGGTTTGGGTTTTGGTTTGGGTTTGGGCTTAGGCGGGCGGGTAATTTGCATCACTCTCTGGATATCCACATTCCGTTGCCCTGCAATCGTTGATGGAGGCACTGTTTGCCGTAGAACCGTAAGAAGGTCATCGCTTGGGGGGTTCTTACGAAGAAGGGTCCTAATATATTTGTGGAAGACATTGAAAAGAGCGCTACGTGGTGGACGCAAATGTTCTAGGAAAACGAAGGTCATCTACACTACGCAACACAACTGCTTCTACTACCCGAAGGGGTGGCGGCTTCCATTGTACAATGGGCAAGGATGCAACAGACACACTCAGAGTAAACTTTCTCAGATTGGACCCATACCGCTTCACACACTTCTCTGTCAGTGAGAACCGCGGGTTCTTCCTCCCTGTCAGGGTCTGACTCAACGTTACAAAAATTTTGGAGGTGCCACTCAGGGATGTGATGGTAGTCCATATCCGGCACTGTGCACACAACCTGCTCAACATTGCCTCCCCATATTCCTCACTGTGAATACAACCGGGCGTTCGAGAGTGCCAACGCTGCCATGTGACCAGAGTAGCCACCAATGTCTTGATGTACTCCACATTCTCCCATTGATCCCCCACCAAAGAAAGCATAACCAACAAACAGGACTCCAGCACTGCCAAGGCATTTTTCCCACTTCCGGGATCTCTACCAGCCCAATTGCAGTCTCTCACAAGGACACCAATCCTAAATGCAGCAGGGCAATACTCCTTCAACAACACCTTCAACCCCAAAAGTAGCTCCTTGCTTTTAGACTGCATGTCCGTCAATGGTCCATTCTGCGCCGCCACGGCAAATGCATCAAGTTTTGACTGAACTCTTGGTAGGTAAGTGCCAGCATTCAGACAAAGCGCCAGTATTGTCTTCTCCATATGAAGGAGCTTCACCTTTGTTGGTACTGCGTCCCCTTCCTTGAAATCGGTGTGCACTCTCTCGATCAGACAGATAATGGGCATAAAGTTGCGGTACAGCATGGTGATCATATGCTTGTACGGGTGCCAAACCCCGTAGATGAGGGGGAGGCTTGACCAGTGCAACTAGAAGTTCCATGAAGTGTAACTCTGCCCATACAGGTATTTCAAGAGCTCATAGTGAATCTTCATGTCCACACACAGAGGTAAATCATGACGAGTTGCCTGCTGCACATGCCGAATTGTATTTAGCAGTTTCAAGTGATCCAGTTTGGTTCCACACCGTAGTTGAGACGGCATCATTGGTTGCCAACGGAGAGATAGCACATTTTGCCGCACAATGTCCAGGGGGACTCTAACAAAGGTACGCTGAATCATGTCAGGAAGAGCATAAACCCGCCGAAACAGATCCGCATGACGAAGTTGTAAAGCATCAACACGTGCCCCAATTGTCCGGACGGCATGAATTAGTGAGACATGACCCGGAAATGGTGGTAAGGCTAGCAAATGTAACACGGCCACAACTGTGCAATTTATGGAGTGGTCAGGATGCAGTGGGTCCACCCCATAATTCTTTTTCACCCAGTTGTCATACCACAGCGCCATCTGGTGGTTCTGCATGCTTTGCCAAAGCCAAGTTGCTTGTTGTCGTGCATTGGCAGTAACTGAGGGCATAGCTGCATGCACAAGTCCTGTGGGAGCCAACAATCGGCGTTTCCTCCGGCTCAATGAAATAGGCATTGGTACATCCTGGGACTGTGCATGAGGGGCTGCCATCTTTCTCGAAAGTTGCCACAAGCATATCAATTGATTTGAGAAAACAGTGTACCAACGGGGCTTCCTCCGTATTCCATGGGCAAACAGCAACCGTGTAAGATCCTTCCGTGAGCGTCGATTTGTTCGCATTGCCAGGGCCCAGACAGCCAATAACCTTGCAGAGCCCCCATTGGCAACATCCGTCATGAGGTCATCAACGTTCTGAAACTCACGACTTGCCACAACCACCCTTAGCAGTGCTGGATCCATGTCCCGTGGTCACCTCACAGCAAATACTCACATATTTGCCTCAGAACAGGGAACATACTGCATGCCAAGATTGTCGGAATGTTCATAAAATTCATCAAAGGCACAAATTTCGGTACAAATGAAATCAAATTAGCACACAAATATACAAATACACAATAAGGTCATCAAATCATCAAAGAATAAAGGAGTGGCGAAATTTCGCGTCTCATGAGTGAAAAAATGCATGAAAAAAGGGTATGATATTGGCCAATTTCAAAGGAGTGGCGAAATTTCGCTTCATTTTTGGAATTTGGCTGATTTGGGGGTTGAAATTGACTATTTAGAATTGGAACATTGGTATCGTTCAAAAAATGGCTTTTAAAACATAAACTGAAACAGTGACCCCCCCCCCTGCATTTCATACCCTAAAAAAACACCCCAGTTTGGGGTAACAAATTCGACTTCTTGAGGGTCACCAGGGCGGGCAATTAAGGCCTCCTAAGCCCAACTCAAGGGGCCACGCAACAAAGTGTGGGAAAGAGAAACAAGAAAGAAAGAAAGAACGCAGTGTGTTCGCCCCCAGAAGAATTTGGCGCTGCACTCGGGCCGGGGTTTTGCTCCGAATGCAGGATCTTCACTTCGCAACAAACTACATTTGTATAGCGGCCCGTCTTGCGGATCTCCGCTAGAAAGCACTTCGCAACGAACGACAATTGTATACCGCCTTGTCTTGCGATATCTGGCGCTCAAAAGCTCTGATCAAAAGTGGCTACCTCAAAATCAAAATTGGCTACCTCACCCCTGCCTTCTTGGGGGCCCGCAAGTGGGCGGAAATGCTACCTAACCCATGCATTCTCGGGGGTCCCTAGCAAAGGGGACAAAATTTTCGGGTGCCTTCGGCGCGACCATATGTATGGCCTGTAGCCATTGACCCTTGGTAACCAAGTCAAGTAACCAAGCAAGTGGGCCCGGAGGGCGGGGGGGGGGGGGGCGTACCCGAGCCGAGGAGACGTCCCCCCCCTGGGGTGGAAATGGGTGAAAGTGGGTGAAAATCCAAAAATGCCATATCCCGAGTGGAAGAAGCATCAAAACCTGCACTAAGGGCAACAATGATGTCCCTGGTATCACAAAATATGGGTCTCCAGTACGGCTAGACGCCCAAACGGTTGCACTGCGCCCGCACTACGCCGAATGCACCCCCGTATTCAACGGCGCCATAAGCAAAAGAATGGCCTATTCATACTTGTTAGGAATTGGCAGAGCCTCCATCCAAGCTCTGCACTCCCCCATTGCCTTTTTCGGGGGTTTCAAGACCCTCAGCCAGAGTTGTTTAACACACGTAACAAATATGTGTCCCTTGTATATTTGGTCAGGGGTATTGCTACAACTGTGCTGTGCTATTCACAACCAACTTTTTAAATGGGCCCATGGAGACAACAATCGTTTCCTTGTGATGGTGTTCCGTGGTATTGTGGGAACTACTTTTCCCAGGTAGTTCTTGGTAGGAACACCCGAACACTTTTTCCGTGCATTGACCCAAGGCAAATTCCGAGCACCAACCCCAGCCCAGCCCACCCGGCAACCTCGCATGCAACCTCGCAAGCACTTTTCCCAACCACCCCGGCCTATCAAAACGTCCAAACACTTTTTCCAACCTCCAACCCTACTCCCTTTTCCGAGCACCAATCCCAACCCAACCCACCCGGCAACCTCGCATGCAACCTCACAAGCACTTTTCCCAACCACTCCCGCCCATCAAAATTTCCAAGCACTTTTGCGAAGCGGCGGACACCGTCGGTTTTCCAAGCGGTGTGTTGCACCAAATGTCTACGAACTTTTTTTTTTGGCCCATGCAACTTTCCGGCCCTCGCTTAGAATTGCACCTTGCAATTTAAAACCAACACTCCAAAAGGTTTGCACGTCAAGGTACAAAAATATTTCATGCTGAGGGGATTTGCGACGTGTGAAAGCGCTAGAAACTATTTGGTGATAGTGTCACCATCCAGTGGGCCCCATTGCACGTGGGTATAGTGGGTAATGAACAAGCAGATAAAGGGGCAGCACAGGGTGCAAAGTGAGTGTTGCAACACTTGCGGCAACACAGATTTGTGCATGCCATTTGGGAGGAATTGGGGTTACAGGAAATGAGCAAAGATGTGGACGTCCGTGACGGTGACTCATCACGAGACTCGCCGTACGCCGGTTGGCACAGTCCCACAGTCCCACAGATGAACATGCAAGTGAGGATGGTGACAAGGCTGAAATTGGGACATCAGTGACAGTAGTTGTGACGGCTCGAGTGTACGGTGTAAATGGCACGGGGAAAGGCATGCTAGTAGCTAAGAGGACCGTGGTCTGTGTCTTGTTGTGGGTCCCGCCTCAGTGTCGTGACATTGAGGTCATGCAGTAAATTTGTTGTACAGGTGAAGCTGTATGGGTGAAGTTGTAGGGGGAACTGTGCAGCAACACATTTGTGAGCAGTGAACTGTTGCCTTTGTCACGGGGGCGTTCGGTAACTAACTATCCGTTGGTTCATGGCCCATTCCCGATGTGGCGGACACGGGATAAATAGTACACAACTGTCCAACCACATGGAGCTCCTGTTTAACCGGGACACAGACAAAAACAATTCCCCAAAGCATGGTTTGTTGTTTTAATTTCCTTGTACAAAACATCGGTGGAATCTTGAATACGAGGACGAAGGCAAGGTGTAACACGCAATATGCCATGGCACATGACAAACAAAGTCTTTTAATATAGGGCGAAACTTGACATCCCAAACCTGATTCCAATCCCTTGGGGAGTGTGAACATTAAAAATTAGTATTGGCTATTAGGTTTGTGAGAATATCAAATTTCCCCCATGCCACAACACACGCCATGGGACGGGCCCAATGTGTGACCGCGCCCGTACAAAAAGTGCGGAGAGCTTGGAAGTAAACCGGGCGTCACGTTGGGCCCATTTTCTATAGCAGTTTAGGTGTAGCAGCTCCATTGGAAAACACATGCCTCGCTTGCGAGGCCATTCCCAATAAAATGTGGGGAGCAATACATCACATGCCGATCAATGTCCAAAATTCTATTGCCTGCAGTCAAGCACTTCGAAGAGAGAGAAAAACAGAATTTTTGAAAATTTTTGGGTGCCACTAAATGGCAAAGGAACGAGCAATTTTGGGGCTTTTGGGGGGGCCATGGCCGAGGCTACAAGGGCCTAGCGGCCACTATGTGGGGCCCCATGGGTGCTCAAGTACCCGTATTCTCACCAAATGATCACCCAGACCCATCTTAGGGGCGACGGAAGGCATTCAAAAAAAGCCGAATTTTGAAAATTATACCATGGCTACTAATAACAACAATTTCGGGTATAACCCCTTTTAACGTCTATAGGCCAATGTACAGAGGTAGAGTCTCACCTTTGCAATTTTGAAGCTATGGGAACGAGTGGTCATTAGCGGTGTGCAGCATAATTGTGGCTACATTCCATTGGAACACTCGTACAACACACCACAAGGAGTGGCACAATGGTGTGCCTTATCACTTCATTGGTCACCACCACTCATATTAGATAAATTTTGAATGAATCTTCGATAAATGGTTCCCATTGGGCTCCTATGGGGAGGCATTTTAAGAATTTTATGATTTTTTTTTGACTGTATGACAAGGAGAGCTCCGATGATAGCATCATGTGTGAGGGATCCTCCATATGCCCGGCACTACATTGCGCCCCGTCGGAATGCCGATGACCCTAACACGTGCAAAATTCCACCAAGAGGCAGCTGGTAAGTATTGCCGATTGTGACTGTGTATCCCCTGCCTTCTTCGGGCCACAACCCAGTGAGGTGACAAACACCCCTCAGAACAAACACCGTGGGGGGGGAACCCCAAGTGGTGAACCCCCCGGGTATCAAAATGGCCAAAGACAGGTGCGTGGGGGCGGGGTCAACCCTTGGGAGGGGGGGGTAAAAAAAACTGTTGTGCACATCATTTTTGTTGAAATCCAAAATGCAATGGCACTGCATCAAATCAAAGGAAAATCACAAATATAACTGTTGCCCTGATTGCCCTGATCCAGCCCTTCCCTGGCTTGTTCAAGTGTTTGCAGAATTGAAGACAACAAATGCACACCTGCCTCCTCATGTCCTCACTCTGGCTTATGCCAGCTGCACCCATTTATCATTGTGCTTTGAAATGCATGCTGCCCACATGTTGGAGCCAGTACGTGTGCATTGGGTTGGGTAATTGTGCCTGTGAGCTGCAGCAATGCACATGCAAGATGGGGGATGTGTAAAATGCCCCAGATTGCATTTGCATTCAATTACTGCACACTGTTGCATGCTTATGTGAGAGTGTATTGTGGGCCCTCAACCACTGCAATCCCCTCCAAGGAGCCCTGCCTTCAGGAATACCAATGATTGCGCAGTGGGTGCCCAAGGCCGTTCCCAAAACGTATGATTCTTCTGTGGCAGTGTGAGAGAAGGATTTAGAAAAGCATGTCCATAGACAACACCAACTCACAACATTGTGCAACTGCACACTTGCTGCTATGCCAGGAAACAAACGAGATGAAAAGAAAGAGATGTTGCATGGTAGGCGAGGCAGACGTAGGTGCTGAATCATTTTTCAACTGAAAATGGAAAAATCAAAATCATTCATGGTCACTCAAGGTTGCAAGCGACCTTGGTGGTGCAATATTCGTCATGCTGTTTTGAATTACAAACGGCTTCACCTTGCCAAAAATAGCCCCAAGGCAGCCTTGCATGGCGAAAAAATCCGGAAGCAGCTGCATTCACACAGCATGCAAACTCGGTAAATGTTGTGAATGCATAAACATGTGAGAATGCATAGAAAAGCAACCAGCTTTTCACTAGACCCTTGCAATATGATTTCTTTGGCAGATGACAAACGACTACCAATGATGTGTGTGTGGGTTGACCAACTGAAACCCCAAAAGCGTCGCATTAAGACGAGTTACTTTGTGACCTGAACCAGGGTTCTCGAATGAAACCTAGGAAACAGCTGGCTAGGCATATTGTGGGTGGGTTGGGAAAAAAATGGTTCTCAAATGAAATGGGCTGACACATATTTGAGAAGCTGTGCCTGGGATACGAACGAGGACACTCAGCGGCAGAAGAATGGGTCACAGCAACACTGCAGCAATGACAGCAGTGAAAGACAAAACACAAACAAACTCAAAACGCCTCAATACAGATGCCACCAATTAGTACATCATGGGAGATGCATCAGCGGGGAAAGAGCATCCAACTCGAACCAACACGTGTGCTGTACTGCCAGCTGCCTGTCGGCACTGCAGAACACAGGTCAGGAATGCAATGAGGCAAAACACAACACAAACCCACAAGAGTGTGGGGGACCACAGGCTGACTGTGTCAGTCCTGCAGAGGACACATAGGAGAGTGCCGGAAGGGAAAACGAGGAAATGATCACGTCACCCCTGAACGCATGGGCGCCACACCACACATTGTAGAAGACCATCATCAGCACAATGTACTGCATATGAACAACACACGGCGCCATAGTATGGACCAGCTGACACCTCGGAATAGCCCAAATGATGGAAAAAGAAACTGGGCTACAACTAATTTCTGTTGCCTGTCGCGCATCACGCATCACCGGAGGGATCATAGCCACCGTCCTTTCCCCATATCTCTTACATTACTCGAAAAAGAATCCGACAAACAGCAGCTGCGGTCGGTGAACTGCCGTAAGTAAACTGTCCCTCGGCGTCGGAAGCCCCCACCAATCTACTCTCAAGCGCCGTCAGTTGAACAACTCACTGCGTTCTGTTGCCATCTGTTGGGCTTCAGCTTTGGTCAGCCGCAAAGAGGGGGGGAGTGCCCACCCTTTGGGCAACCCTTAGGGAAGAAAAAACTGCCGCAGAAGAATGGCACGCCTTGAACACAGCCCTGCTATTCCCCCGGGCCTGTCAATCAAAGTAGCAAAGGTGTACAAATGCATGCCCTCAAGCGGGCCAGGTATCAAACCCACAAAGGAATGGGCATCCTGGTTGTGGTTTGTCGGCGCTGCCGCATTCCCTGCAGTAACCGTCAATATGAGAGGTAAGAAATCGTTATAGAGGCCTCGTTATCAACACGTCCCCCGTACAACAGTGTGGTTGGATTGATTGGGAGTCAGTCGCAGCCCCCAGCCCCCAGCCCCCCTCAATGCATCTGTCGTGGTCTCCTTGTTCGCTCCGTTTCATCTCCCCCCATGATAGGTGAGCAAATAAACACAAATCTAGCATCTTCACAAACAGCTGACGAACTCAAAATCATCTGCACATCCGTGTTCTCGGAACGGCAAATTGAACAATCCTTGAAAACCCCTGGAAAATCCTACCAAACGGCTATTGCCCAGTGCCAGCAAGCAATCTCTCCTCCAACTTTTGGATCTCCTCGTATGAGGTGGCGGCTTCGATTTGTTGCTGAAAAGAAACGAGAAAGCAAATGTGAGTGTCGCGAAAGCGAAACATGAGGGCAACCATCAGCGTGGCAGGAAAACACAAAAACTGTGCCACAGCTACAATTGTGTCCGCTACGGGATGTTCGAGACTGGCCAAGTGAACATGGCTGCTTCCGAGGGATGATTGCAGATTGGCTTTGGGCAAACACGCGTTTCAAGCGGAGTTTGGTCTTCGGGCCCAACCCTCACGATGCAGTGCCCGGGCGTGCCGCATGGGAGATGCAAAATGCCGGCCCGCCGATTGCACCCGGAACACTAACCTTTCTCGCAGTTTCTTATCCAATCCGCTCTCGAGGCGCGTCCTGATTCCCTGTTGCCCTTTCCCGCAATCTCACAGACTCCAGCTTCCCCGAGGACTTTGTGCTTGGATGGATGGATGGATGGGGGAATGAATGGATGCATGCATGCGAGAATGCCCCTCTGACTCGCAGTCTCACAACTCGCAATACGTAAATGGAAACTGACCAACGAGGTGGTGTTGGCGGAGGAAGCCAGGTGACAACAACGCGCCCTCTACGTCAGCGACTTCTGCACATTTCCTGTAATGTCTTGCACGCTGTAGTTCACAGCTACTGTCCTCAGGTCTGTACCCAATGCCTCGAGCAACATCTCGCAGAACACGGCACCCGTGCATGCTCTTGCACACATACCATGATCTTTTGTTGCTCCTCCTCGGTGAGCATTCCCCCTTCCGCGACCACGTCACCACCTGTGGCAATGTGATCAAATATACTTCAGACGAAGGCCGTGTCCTCCTCTGGGCATGTGTGTTGTGCTTCAAGCACCAGGGTTCATAGAACACGGTAGCATGGATTATGCGGATTGCACAATGTGCTCCGTAGTGCTGGCGGTCGCATTGCCAACCGGAAATCACCACAACGCCCCCACAATATCAAACTTTCATAAGACCTGTCGATGGTGACTGGGAAGCACTGCAAGGGGCGTTTCCTGTTCTCATGTGTGTCGCTTTAGTGGCCGAGTGTAGTTGTTTTGGGCGGTCAGAGGATGAGGACATTCCCTTTTATGCCTCGAACCCCGTACCCACCTGGGCCCAGCCTTTGTGGGCACTCTCCTCCCAATAGGCCCACCCGCCTTCTCTAGACCAAATGAAAACCTTGTGAACGAGGCCGGAAACGTGCCCTGCAACCAATTTGTGAGCACTTTAGGAGTCAACACAACAAACATAATCCAGAGAACTCGAATTTCAATTTTCAGGCCCCAGAGCTGAATACTTCTAACGCATTCATGGTCTGCAACTACAGACCGGCCGGCATCGCTGAGTGCCCTCAACAGCACCAGAACAGCCCGTAAGCTTGCCGAAGCATGTGCAGTACCTGTGCCTGAAAGCTTCTTCGGGCATTCACTCTCTTCCCTTTGTTATGGCCACCCCACCACACCATTCTCCACTTTCCACCATTCTTCAATCCATCAGGGCAGTATCACCTAAGAGATCTCATGCAATTGGTTTGCACCAACCTGGCACTCCAAGCACCCGGGAGGGTCTGAAAATGCATGGCACCCCGCTGCAAAAGTGAATTGAGAAAGCTTCTGTTTGTGCTGTAGGGAAGGGAGGGTCAATAGTTGGGGTACATACTGCCAACAAAATTAAACACCCAATCAAGAAAATATGCATGTCGGTTGATGTGACATCAGACATCGAGCCTCCATCTGAGTCTCAGTCATAGTGGGAGTCCTCGGACGCGGACGAGTCAAGGGACATGGTGCATCAGCGTCATAGTTGCAATCCTCATCATATCATACTACGCGATGCTGCAGGGTTACGGTAGGGGCCAGGGACAACAGTCCGCACGGGCACCACAGTGACATCCTTGTATCTTGCAAACCTGGCACAAAAGTCTTGGCTGCCTCTTTCTCTTTTGTTGCGGCCCCAAACATTTCCTCTGCTTGCTTGCGCTCCTAGGTAGTGGATGTAGGAAAATAATGCAGATGTCCCTCTATTTTCGCAACCTGTGGCAACCCGTCTCTATTACAATTGCCGCCCACACAATGCAACAATGCATAAAGAAGAAAACTTTCTCAACTTGTACCCGAAGTGTAACCGACTACAACTGCCAATGTAGTAGAGAGAGTTGTGGAAAGAATGCAATATCGATTTCACTCTTGTGTTTCAATCTTTCATGCCATGAAATTGCATTGCTTCAAGCGGTCAACGGTTTGTATCATTGATACGGGTGCAAGGTGAAATCAGGACTTCACCAACAGAGAAACATGATATTCTCCATACCAAACCCTGTGCAGAGTGTTGGTGTTGCCATTGTACAGTAAAATGTCTCCAACGACCACCAAACGGGGGTTGGGGACGGGGAATAGCTTTGCCTGGGTAAAGTGCAACACACCGGGAGAAAAGATTTTCCGCCATGGTTGAAGGGATCCAACGCTTAGGATTTTTTCTACGTAAGAAAATTAGGAGGACAAGGAAATTGCTCAACGGTATGAAACAATGGAGGAAATTGGCAAAACGTTGAATGGGCACCGGTGCTGTCGAGTCGTGGTATTGGAGGAGAGGCAAGACACAACGAAAACTGCATTTGGAAAGGAGTAGAGCTGTGCAGAAAAGAGTTGCAATTTAACCCATAGGTATGGAAGCAAAAGAGCAATAGAGGGCGGTGGGGAAATAGCACGTTCAATAGTTTTAAGTGGAACAACATCCGGAAAGAGAGGCGGCACCGTGTTAAGGGAAGGCGTTGTGGAAAGTGACAACGGTGAGGGCAAATGTGTGGCACAAAGTGTGCTTCTATGAGACGGATGGGGCCCGCAATGCAACGAGCGCACCATCCACCACCCCACAAGTGCCAAGCCATCGGTGCATGTTCCCTTCTTTGCATCACATTGTCGAGGAAAGAGCGTTCGCCTAATCGGGTGGCCCACCATGCATGCCAATTCCAAGGTTTGCCTTGCGACCCGACAAGTGCCGCTATTGATGCAACCGTACTCCCTTTTTCGTTCACTATGTTTTACTGTTGTGCGTCACTCGCATATTTTGAACCAGAATGAACGGAGAATGGGCCGGGAGCTGTAACCTGTGTGGTTCACATTGAAAGAGCACAAAGTTGATGTGCACCTCCAACGTCCCCTCGCCTCGTGTTATTTGCGATTTGCAAGGATTAGAGGTGACAAATACCCCCCACGCATACCCGGGGTTTCACTTTGCGGAAATCGAGATGCTTCAATTTTGGGCACTTTGCAATCACATATAATCTATAGTTGAGCTTCTTGGTAACCAAGTTGTCGCATAATGATAACCGCAATAGATTCTGCACAAGAGGGAAAACGCAATTGGGATTCGCGCACCGTCCGTCGAGGACAAAGGGAAAGTTCAGCCTCGGCAAATGAGGCTTGAGTTGCTGTGGAGGGTAATCGGTGCAACACGATATCACCGCCGTCATTCCTGTGCTATGCTATGAGGTGGGATCATGGCTTGCAAAAACACATCAAGTGCCGCTTTCACACAATGGGTGCTCTGGAGCCCCTCCTCCCCACTTTCAATCGCCGATTGTGATGTACCTTCGCAAAGGAAAGTGACTAAAGACCCTTGAACCAATACGCGTCGGATCCAAGGGCGATGGCATTCGTCCGGTGGCCCATGACGTGGGAAATCGTGGCAACGCGGCGAGTTTGTTGAGCAACAAGCCAACGCAAGCCCGAACACCCTCAACATGCAACACCAAGTACCGGGAGGTCACTCAACGGCTCTAATTCTTCAAGCTCCTTGAAATGATTGTTGTGCATCGCCAAAGTGTCAAGATTTGGGAGGACTTTGCCTGAGACATAGAGAAAACCAACAATCCGGAGCCCATTCCTTCATTCTCTGGCCGTACGCAACGAAGGAGTCGTCAAGAGGCAAGGCACGTGTCCGCACAACGCACCTAAACCCGGTGCAATGCGGCAAAGTCGATTGTTGTGCGCGATCACGGTCTTCAACCGAGTGAAAAGCGGAAAATTTTCCAGCTTCGTAATCTCATTGTCGGAAAAATCGATGGTGTCGAACGCGTCCTATGTCATGTGCAAGAATTTTTTTGCAGCTATGATGTTGTTTCCCTAGCATAACATGCAAGCACCCACAAACAAACTACTTCGGTCGCTTGTTGCAAGGTGAGGTACACTCATGTCGCATAAGACCCATCGTGGATCACGGTCCAATGATGCTCGCAATTGTTTGACGTCCTTCTTGCAAAGTGGCGTTTAGGGGAAAGGTACATCCGAGTGGGGTCGTTCATTCGTGTTCGCTTGCTCGCGCCAAGGTCTTTTGTGCGAGTCGACGCACCAGAAACCGTGATTGTCTATAAATGCATCTTATCATTGAGGAACATCGATCAATGGGATTGGCACCATGTGACTCGAATCATGGGTTATGTTCGCACCATTGTCTTTCTTGCAATGGACGCAACAATACCATGACCAACAACACGGCACACCAAATCCTTGATATCATGTTGACCAGTAACCAAGCAGAAGCTTGGGTTCACCAAAATCTTGATACACAAAAGGAAATCATTCCAAAACTACCCCCATCACAATCCACACGGCGCGGGGGAAGAATTGGAACTCTCCTTAAGATCATTGGCCGTTGGCGGGGCGCACCCACAAAGCAAAACAACAAAAGCAAATGCACTCAAAACTGTTCCACAATACTTGCAATTCTAGATTTGATGTCCTCTTCAGCGGGCAAAGAGAAAGCAACAACGGCCCACGCCCATAACAACACACTGAAAAGTAATACGTGTGATCGCTTTCGGGCATCAAACAAAATTGTAAGTGAGTACAACACTTCATGAAAGACACTCAAGGGCTACGAGCCGACCGTGGCAGCGCGAAGCGCAACTGGCTGGCGAGGAGGCCAACTCCACACAACTGCACGCAAACTGCACACCTCCGTTATACCGATGTTTTCAATTTGCGAGATCTTATTCCCTGTTGAAAGGTGCGTGTTGATGCATGTTATGCGCAAAAGTGGTGCGAATTGTTGAGCAATGGTTGTGCGCACTCAATACCCCTGAGATCTAGCTCCCGATCTTTCAAAGGATTGGTGAATTGCGGAACGCGCTCGATTAGCTCTGCCGTCAACCGCATGACTACAAGAAAACAAACAGATGCCAAAATGCACAGATATGGAAAGGAGCAACGGCGGAAATCGCCGATGCGCTCAAGTGCTTTCCATTGCCGTGAATTCACATGACTATAATATCACTTGTTTTGTGTTTGAAATAGGAATGTGTGTGACTTCAGCTTGCATAGGCCAAGCCGCGCTTGTTAGGTCGCCTGTGTTTGTCAACTACTGGAGCTAGAGGTAGCTTGAACTAGAGCGGACACGGGTAATTAGCGATGGGCCAGAAATTATAACATTTTCGTTACATCTCTTCGAGTACCGTGGTATCTGTGTGTAGGGTGTGGCGCCGTTGTACGGTGTAAGTGTGGGGGGGGGGGGCGGAGCGTTGGGTTCCCAAACCATGGGTGCTTTTGTGACTATTGCAGCTGTACATGCGGAAAGAAAATCCGTGTTATTTGGTAATTGGTGCTATAAGGCCAGTAGACACCATTTTATGTTATATATCGTATATATAGTTATGTTATATTTTAAGGCCCCCTATAACCTTGGATTTTGATGACCGTCTTAGGTTTGTGAACAATTTTAATGTGTAGTCAAACCAATTCCTAATGAAATTTGATAAATTTTCAATCCTTTATTGATAAGGCATTATTCTGTTTCGGCAAAAGACATAACAGTTGGCACGTGTATCTTGGATAAAAGTTCACCGCTGATTCATAGCCATTAAACAAGCTGACATTGAAGAGATTGCTCATATGATATGATGGACATTAGCATGAAAATTCATACTTGATTCGCAGCTTTGTTTAACAACAATTCCACAAATTTGTTTTACGTCGGATTTAGCTTTGTTTAACAACAGTTGCACAAAATTGTTTTACGTCGGGTTTATTTGTGCCTTGCTTGTCTTCAGAATATAAGCTTGGTGAAATTCCGCTGCTCTCCATCCCACCAAGCGTGCGCTCTTTTTGATTCAGTAGAAGTGCGCAGAAGCATGAAAGATGTGGCCCAAAATAAATGAAATCACGCAAATTTTTACTTGAAAATAGTGATGGTCCTAGCAACGTTGACTTGTGCTACCGCAAAACATTTGCACAATGAGCAACATCATATCCGGTGAAGCCGGTTCGGATCCCATTTGGGTGCATTGTGTCCCATACTTCAGCGATTTTAGGTATGCTCTTGGTCACGGGGCAATCGGGGCGCACGTTAAGTGTAGGAACCGCTTGCCTTCGCTTGGCCATTTTGACTGGGTTTCGGGGCCGTTATGGGCTGTTTTGGGTTTTCAGCTGTTTCAGGGCACAAAATGCGCCGTTTTGAGAGGGCACCTCCCAACTTGGCGCCCCCGCCCCGGGGCGCCACCGGTGAGTCTTTGGGTGAAAACTTGGATTTCGAATTTATAATTTCTATAATCAAAAGGTTTGGAGGATTTGACACTTCTGGTTCAAGCCTGCTGTGTGTGCGCGCGCCCTTGTGGTGTTCCTCGTATTATGCGCGTGATCTCTGCTCTTCAATGTGGGCTGATCGACCGAATACCCCTTCTTTCCAGTGCTAATAGTGTTAGTTTTGCCATGTGGCACTGATCTAACCGGAGAAACACTATGGACAGCTGTAGTACGTACATTGATCGCTGCCGTGGACTAGTGTTGAGGAGGTACCTTCGGAGAAACAAAGGCCGTCCTTATTTATACTACAGTGGTAGTCAGTCGTCACGGTGAAAGCCAGCAGCCACATGGAAGAAAGAAAGATATGCTTCCAATGATTGATTTCTGTTGATGTTCCTCTGTTTGTTTTGCTGCTTCTTGTGAATTCTTGCCTTTGCACCTTGAAATACTTTCCCAAAATCCAATGTTTGTTCTCTTGCACGTTTTAAAGCAGAATATCCAGAAAATCAAGAACTCAACCACGAGCGATCCCAAGTGCAGCAATAGGAATATGAATCGTGTTGACATAAGACTGATGGGGCTGTAGTAACAAAAACAGAGCTTAATCACTCTATTTACATGCACAGCGTTTATGCAGACTTCATGCTGGTCTGGGTCACCTGTGCAGTTGTTTACTTGTATGTTGCTTTGCCTGCTAAGGTTCGGAATTGGTTTCAAAAAAAATAATCAGTTTTTTCCGATCGTTTTGCAAAAAATAACCGATTGTTGCGATTATTGCCCCTTCAAATAATCAGTTTTTTCCGATCGTTTTGCAAAAAATAACCGATTGTTCCAATTATTGCCCCTTCAAATAATCAGTTTTTTCTGATTGTTGCCATCAAAATAATCGATTTTGAAACAATTATGCCCGGTGGCTCAAATTGAGAAGTTTTGAGAGTTGGTTTCCTGTGTGACCACACTGCCCACTGAGGGTAAGCCGTGGGCACTCCCCTCTTAAAACACTGTCCAATGGCACCTGCAAACCACATGGCAATTCGAGTCTATTCACTGTGCCTCAAACAAGCTCAAAGGCCAAAAGCAAAATAACACAAAATCTCATCCAAAAACTGCGGCCATCACTGCAAAGACCACACACCACTTCCACAAGCAGCATGTGGGTTATCTTTTTTCAACACTTGTGAGTACTTCAAACACACTGACGGTACAAAACTGGAAATATTAAACATCTCCCCTCCACACTTCTAAAGTTTACGTTGTCTTGCCTGCAGAGACCAAAGAAGAGAGAACAATACACGCCTGACAGCAGAACACAAAAGCAAACGAAAACGAGAGCAAGTAACACAAGCCACGCAATCATGGCGAAACAAAACAATCCGAAGTCGCAATTAGATGGCAAACAACACAATCTGCCACGACAGAGACCTAGACCAAGCAGTCCACAACATGCAAAAAACTAACGAAGGGTGAAAACAAAAACAAGCATGTATGTCAGTGCAATGCTACACGTCTCAGAGCTCTCCACAGCACAGGTACAAACTCGAACAATCAGATGACAAAATCAGATCTACGAGAATGACCGCAGAAACGAAAAGGAACGAAGACAAACAAAAGCTACCGAAGACAAAGACAAAAACACGGAGCAGACACACCCACAGAAGGCGTGCTCTGCTTGTCTCCGTCACGATAGTCCCTTCTCACGCGATGGCCTTCTCCGGGCGAAGTCTCCTGCTCGCTGGCCTTCGTCGGCGAAGCATCTCACGCGCTGGCCTTCTGGGACGAAGTCTCCTGCTCGCTGGCCTTCTCCGGCAAAGTCTCGTGCTCCCTCGGCTTCTCCGGCGAAGTCTCCTGCTCGCTGGGCTTCTCAGGCAAAGCATCTCATGCGCTGGCCTTCTCGGATGAAGTCTCCTGCTTGATGGCCTCCTGCTCGCTGCTATTCTCTGGCGAAGTCTCCAGCTTGCTGGCCTTCCTCGTTGAAGAATCTCATGCGCTGGCCCTCTCCTGTAGTAGCGTTGACTTGTCTCCTACATCGTTCTTCTTGTTCCTTTTGGTTTTCTGAAGATAACAAAAAATGCAGTGAAACGATAATTAGCTGCATTCTTCGAAATGGTTACACTTTTTAGCAAAGATGTACTTGATTTCTCATGTTACTTCTTTCTTCTGTGAACCACAAGACATTCTCGGTTGCGGCTTGCGGCGTTTGAGGGTGCGCTTCGCAGCGGCATTTCTAATTAAATAATCGATGCGATAGCGATTTTTTTTAAAAAATAACCGATTCGATGCAATTTTTCAAAAATTATCGACGATAAACGCCGATAAACCGATTAATCGATTAATCGCCAAAATCAATTCCAAGCCTTATTGCCTGCGACTCAGTGTATTGCTGTGCAGGACTTCGGCTGCTCTGTACAAAATAGGAAAAATGCAGATCCTTGAAATAATGCAACTTGAAAGAAAACAAATATCACAGATGGCTTCCCCATCAAAAAAATAGGTAGAAAAACATCAAGAATCACTCCAAATAATTTTTCCATTTTTTTTGTCATTGATATCTGGTGACTCAGCACTCGCTAGGCACTGCCCATACCCAGGTCAGGGCTGGTCACGCGCGCGCTGAGGCTGGTCACGCGCTCACACACCCAAAAACACCATTTTAGGGCAAAAATTGGTAAAATACAATATTGTCCTCAAAATGACCGGAATTTCATGCTGAACTCAAATATGTGGTTAAAAACTGATCACATGAAGTCATTTTGGGGAAAACTCAAAAATACTGTCTGTTGTGGATCGTTTTTCAGACTTCATGTAGTCTCAATATGTAACAACAACTCAATGGTTGTTCCACTAACCAATATAGCTAACAACAAAGAAAAGGGGCCACTCCAACAACCCTTTAGTGCTTCATATAATCCTTAGGGGTGCCTTCAAGCAAGACATCAGGCCCCTATAGTTAGAGGGCCACGAATCCCCCAACTCTGTCCCAACTAATCTGTCCAATCTAATTGAAACATGCATGCAATGGCAAATCAAAATGTTAATGCAAACACAACAAATGAAAGACCAACGCCACATTGCTAACTTCCAACACTTCTTGCTTGGTCCTCTGGTTTTCATGTATTTTGGAAACTAAAAGAAAAGACTCAATCCACAGTCCAAGTAGGGCACAATTCAGGATCTTATATTGCAAACATGAAGGGCTGCGGTTAAAGAAAGAGAGATTTCCAAAGTTCACAACAAAGAATCAACCACTGACGGCCAATTAAAAACGATAGTTAGAAAACAAACTAATCATGATAGAAAACTGCCCTCAAGGGCTCCTTCTCTAAAACAGTGCCACACTGAGGTGTGCACTCTTTGTTTTTGGGCCCTATAGGTGCTGTGGTGGCATGGCATGTTACGATGCGGTCACTGCCATGTCATTGGTGAGTGTCCTACTTAGCTAGGCTGACTAGGGTTTGTACCCAGGACCTCTCAAAAAGAGGTGTCATTAGCCTCTAGGGTGCAGACCACTAGATAGAGTTGGCATTCAGGCAAAAATAGATAAAAATCCATGGGCTGTGAGGCTTTGAGGCTCGAATTCGGATCTCTAGTTAGTCAATGAAAAGATGGAGAATCAGGCTTCATCTCATTCCAAAAACAAGTGACGGGTTCTATAGGCAAAAATGCTTTTACCCAATTTTTGGTGGAACAACTACTAAGACAAAAATGTGTAGTGTCCCTTAGTGTCTTTAATACAAATAAAGTTACTGACCTGGCACTGTGAATACACTTTTTCTTACCCCCCTCTTGTGCTGTGGTGGCCACCACTGTCGCATTTTAAGGGAAAACGGTATTTTTCTTTGTCACCCGATGTGGCTTTTGAGCATTCTTTTAAAACTACCTGTATGCTCCCTAATCACGCCTGCCGTCCCGGATGCAGAGCCAATAGAAAATCATCATAGCTCCCCATGACGCTCTGAAGGCGCTCAGGGCGATTCCGTGGCGTTCTCTTTAAAGCCGGTACTGGGCAAGAGCGTGCTAGTTCGGCTGTATGTACAGCGATGGGCTGTATGTACACAAATGGAGTGCTTGCGCTGCTTGTGCTGCCTGGGCTGGATGAGCCACAACAGGCTGCTTGCGGTGTATGTGTCCGTGCATGGCGGATTGGATGCCCCGTGGGCTGCACTGCTCGCCCCACATTCCGGTTGTGCTGCTGTTTGTGTGGTGTGCTTGGGTATGTGGGTCGTCTTGTGTGGGTTAGGCGGCGGGCGGTGGGTGGTGCTCTTCGTGGTGGCTGGTGGGGCAAACCCCGTGGTGTTGTGAATCATGTGGGCCCATGAGTGAGAATTACTGGGTGAGCATAGGGGGGGCACGTGCTTGCTGGGTGTGGGTTGGTGGTGTTCTTGGTTGATGGTGGGAATCTTTGGGGTGCCCTGTGTGGCACTGTTTTGGAAAATCCTCGCCCTTTAAAGAGTGGCAATCTTTGCAGTGAGTAGGGGGCTTGTACATTATTGCAAGATGGGGTAGCGACCTGAATAACGTGAAAATTTGGAGGCAACAACTTGCTGGATTGTGCTTAATGAAAACCCAAAAGCCAGTGTCTCATTTGCAAAGATTTGCGAAAATGAAGTGAAAAGAAACAATTGGCTGGAATAAAAGTGAATCATACTAAAAACATGACAGAATTTGAATAATGAGATGAGTTCGTGACCGATTGACTGTTTCTGAAAAAACAATGCGAAGTGTGGATATTTTGGGTAGAAGAAGAAGAAAAAAAAGGTGGCTTGTGGTGTTGTGGTGTGTCTATGGTGTGTATGAATGTTTATTGAGTTGGTGGTGTGAATCGTGTTGTATGTGAACGTCCAAGAAGGCGACGTGTGTTGGTAAGATGGTGGAACTTGCGGGAGTGGTGCCAGGTGAGTGAAAGAGTTAATAGATATTGGCCTGTACAAAACTTTTACACCAACTGCTGTTTTACCCCTAGGGGAAAAGACAACAAAGTGGAATAAGCGCTTTGCAGGCAAGGCAATAGCAGTGAGTGACAGTGGTAAGACTGTGCATGGAGTGTGCGCTTGCACTGTTAGTGATGAAACAAGCAGTTCACTCGCAACATGCTCAGAGAGTGTAGTGGAGCACATACAAGCGCCTAGGCTTGAGTGCGGTGAGCGGCTGGTTGTTGTCGTGCACAAAGATGCAGAGCTTCGCAAAAACTGAGGCAAGCCTGAGCATGAGCGGTGGAGAGGCATCGCTGACATAGTGGTGGGAGTGTGAAAGTGAGCTAGCGTGATGATCTCAATTTTCACATGAATCGGAACATGTGATGAGATCACCTACATGTGCAGAGGGCACATATACTTTGCAGCAGTAGCAACCCTGGCACTAAACATGCTGGGCAAAAGTGGCTCAAAGCAATACCAGCACAAAGCACAGCGCCTTCCTAGCGCAACTGCTTATGGAAGAAGTGGACCTCGAGCCCACCCGTGATGGGTGTCATGACCACGCGGTATTTTAAATGCGGGCCTCAGATGGCCCTATAGGTAAGGTTCCTGGCGCGAAACCCTCACCCAACAACATGCCCGTCTCTGAGCACGATGTGCAGACCCTGCAACAGGTCCTGTGGGCAAAGGCTGAGGGTATCGAGCGACGGACCCGCCTGGACGTCCTCAAGAACACCTGGAAAACCTCCATCTGGTCCGAGGATAACGATGAAAACATGACTCTCCTTGATCCTGAGACACCCTTGGTGTTCTCACTCCACTATGCCTAGCACGGTCGCCAGGACTGGGATGATGAGCTGCCCCGCGAAACCGTGGGGTGGATAAAAAAGCAGGATATTCCACTGTATGTACACCACCTGTCGCTGCATCTGACCTGTTACTTTACACGACCCGCGCGCCTGGTATTTTTTGCCCCTCTCATTGGGGTTTTGGACCCTCCCAGTCTCGTTGAGGCTGCAGGCACCATCCGAACGTGATGGTATGCTCAGCGGCTGCCCAGGGACATCTGTAGAGATGGAAAGCAGATGGATGATTCCTGATCTCTCACAGTCGATCAGCGTTTTTCGAGATCCGTCAAAAAGGCACGCACAATTTTTCTGAAAAGACATATGTGGTTAGCATCCCATTGCGCTTCCAATGCGCATTTTTGTAAACGTTCTCGTCGTTTGAAAATATTTTAAATTCAAAAATTGGTTTTATCACCCATTTGGGGGTGGTTTTATACCCACGACCAGATGCCGAGCAGCCAAGCAGAAAGAGCTTCATCGCCTCATTTTGGACTCCCTCCGCCGAGAGCATGTCGCAGCAGATGGACGGAAAGACTACACTGAGCCTGGACCCGTCTACAAGAACGGTCACGCCGTTTGGCTATTGCGCCCCCGCCCACTGGGAATCCACAGGTTCAAATCCTGGTGAACGCCAGCAGTAGTGAAGATAATTATAGCGGGGCTTAAAAAAAAGATTTTGCATGCAAAAAAAAGATTCTACCCCTGTTGAGCTCCGCGGTCATTTAAATTTAGACATGCCATCCACTGAGCTGGTTGGCCATGAATTAGATTTAGGCTCCACCATTTCTCTTGATCATGGCGCTTTGGGGGCGCCTGTGGCCGGTGTAAATTGCAATGATGAAAAAAAAGCAGGCATCTCAAACAGCAGTTGTTGATGCCAGACAAACAACAACAAAAAAGGCACTCAGGGCCAAAAGGGAGGCCAAAAGCATGTTTTTCGGGAAAGAAATATTGCAGCAGTTGGGCAATAAAAAGATACCCACTACCCCACATGCACTTTCATGTCGCTGGTTACAATGAACAACATCTGGAGAAACAACAGATCGCCTTTCCGCCACTGACAGCCAGAAGAACACTGAGTCATGAAGTCTGCAAATGTGATGCAGCCTGTTCCAAATACAGTGGCCCTGGAGTGACATTCTCCTGCGTGTTACCAGCCACATGGAGGGACCGCTTGTAGAAGAGTTGACCGCTTGCACAAGAGTGTCAATCTCTCTGAGACTCTTCGCAAAATAGGATAAATAACAGATGCAGAAATACTGAGCGCTACACACTTCAGCCTCCCTGCCCCCCCCCCCCCCCCGACCCCCTGAGTAAAAGTCCCCTCAGCCTGCACGCCAGTACCCCCTTCTCAGGGTGCATCCAAGCCCCCGCAACCCCGGTACCCCAGTAAATCCCCCCCCCTTTGCTCCCCCCATAACCAGCCATTTGGGTATGAGCACCACCCCACTCTGTTTAAACAACGTGCACATCCAGCGGAAACCACCGGACCACCAGGTTTAAAAATCAGGTCCCACAACCTGAACAAACAATCACTGGAGATTTTTTAGTGCTTCTACCAGGAAATCAGGCCAGTGGTGTGCATCCACGCAGCAATGTCTGCACTGCAAAGTGTGTGCAATGTGCAGTGTGCAATGGGAATGGTGGTGCATTCAATGGGAGAAGTGTGTGCAGTGATATTCCCTTCCCCACCAATACCCAGTCTTGATGAGGGTTGGAGACAACAGAGGACCAAATCAAGTTCCGCTCAGGAGGCGTGAGAGGATATGGTTCTGGCTGATGGGGGTGGGGCATCGATCAAGAGGACAGGGTGCTGGCAGGGTCAGCCCCCTGGCCCTGAAATCTGGTTGCCGCCGAACGGGTCGCCAGAGGGCGCCGACAACAGTTCAACCGGGTGGGGGGGCGGCCCCTGTGAGCAAAAAGAAAAGCAAAAGAAAAAGGGGGGGGGGGGAACTGCTGCCCTCTGTCAAACCTAGCTCGACGCTAAGTGACAGCAGTTGGAGGGTAAATCACGGCGGTTTGAGGGTAACCGACGGCAGTTTGAGGGAAAATTCAACAGTCCCTAGGGGCTGTCCTGAATATAAAAAAAAAAGCAGTCCTTAATGACCGCTCTGAGGATGGGAGGTGGTGGTCTGATCCCCCTCCCCCATTCCCCCACAAGCAGACTAGAGCAGAAAGCCTTCCCACTGGTTGTTCGTCCCTCCACAGAACCAAGGTACGAAGCGGAGGCCCTCAGTACTGCATGTGCCGATGCGAACTGTGGAACGCTGAAGCAGAGGCACGGGCTTGGCAATCTGCAGCCCGCACGTTGCACTGCACACGACGCACTCCGCAGTGCACACCGCACACTCCACAAAACGCACACCAAACAAATGGCCCATGGCACCGCGCAGTGCACGGACCCAGACTACCCACACGGACACTGTGCATTGCGACGCACACTCGGCAGACTGCACAAGTGTGCTCTGCTCCGCCCACTCCGCACATTTGCGGGTCCCGTCGGATCCCACTGACGGACGACGCACAATTTTCGGAGGCCCAAGGGTGTGCATACAACGGAGTTACCTGATGAGCGTCCTGTCCTGCCTGGCCTTTCATGGGTGGCTCTGCCCTCGGGGCCTACGTTCACACGGCAGGAGGACAGCACGCCATTGCCTTGTGGAAACCACCGACACGAACTGGACCAAAAGGCGACGAACATTCCCTTATGCCCCTGTGCTGAGCCGCAACAGCCCCTCTGCCCCCCGCGACGGGGTTGATTGCACATCAGGTTTCCGTGACCAATCCACTGTTGCATGCGGGCAGTCTTCCGGCTCACCGTACATACTGCGCATCAGGCAGCACCAGGGGCGGGCCCTCTTTTTTTGGTTTGCTGCGTTGGTGCCGGAGTCCCACGTCCGCCCACAGCGCAGTTGTAGGCGGACGCAAGCTTTTCAGGGGACCACCAAAGTGCGGTGTGATGCAGAAGAGCTGACGGCCCCCCATCCGAAGGCCCTCTCCTTGTTCAGCCTCTTGGTCGATCTCACTCTCCCAGGCCTGCCACAAACCCCTCTTACAAGGCCCCGGATGGAGCCCAAAACTGTGACTCTCATGCGGCGCTGCGGGCTCAGCTGCCCCGTCTGCGGTCTGAGGGGCAGCGTGCGAGCACACGCCTTGTGAAAGCATCAAGCACAAGAGATGCGGAGGGCTTCGAGTTGCTCGAGGGGATGCCTGTTTCCAGCGGGCCTCCAGGCACGACCGTGCACTTACGCGCCACTGCCACTGAGTCTTGTGTACGCCGTCGCCAGCCCTTCGGGGCCCCCCACATTGCCCGGAAAAATGACCACCGGAAGATTCGGAAATTGTGGGTGGTCCGGAGGGGTGCAAACGACGGAGCAGCCGGCCAGGATTTGGCCCAAGATGCGAGAGGTCTTCAACGCTAAACCAGTGCTGAGGACGTCATTCGATGTGATGCCTCCTTTGCTGATGAGGAACCCAACGTTGCCAGGCATGCCTGTCCACGCGCAATGAAGGCAAAACAGGGGAGCGCGCGGGGGAGGGGTGGGGGAAGCAGGTGCATGGCAACGAATCAAAAGAAGGGACAGCCGCGTGCAAACGTACTCCGACCCACCAGCACGCACACCTCGCACCACATCCATCAGCAGCTCCGATACCCGGACCCCAAAGTCCAGGCGGGCTGCAGAGTCGTCAAACGTCTGCTCCGTCCTGCTGGTGAACACGACCGCGGTGCGCTTGTTGCTGAACGCCTCATGCATCTGTTGGAGACGTGAAGAACGACACCAGCGCTGCGCAAACTGCAGTCGGTGCACGAGATTACGCCTCATGCGCCCCCACTGCCCTGTGTCCCAACTCAGTTTTCATGAACACAGGCCCGACCATTGGATGACTGCCCCCATGCGAAGTGGAAACCAAAGAATTGGTCACGGAGATATGCCACAAGGGCAAGACACTTGTTTTAGAGGGTCGGGGGGTCTGAGAGATCCAAAGGTTCGTGCACTAAAAAAGACCCAAACAAACGCGCCACCAGGTGCGGCTCATTGGGGACACCACCACATGCAAGCCGGTAATTTACGGGGGTTTACAGGCTTTTCGGCCCCCGGCCCCCAGGTTGCGTAAATGGGTGTAAATTTTTCCCCAAAACGGCGTAAATTCCCAAGAAAAGTGGCATTAATTCCCAAGTAATGGCGTAAATTCACAGAACAGACGGTGTCACTCAACAGCTCAACCAACCTCAAAAACTCAAAACACGGGAACTCAGTGTTTTGAAGGTTGGTTGCTTCGGTCTTGTGACCCGAAGTGGCGTTTTCCCACCGGTTCAATGATTGGTTTTGTGTTTGGATTAGAAAAGAATGTGTGTGGATACATACTTGTATATACCGACAGCCACGGTTTTTTTTTAGTGGGTTTGCCCATGGACTGCCGGGGGTTGGGGGGGGGGGGGTATGGGGTTTGGGGAATGCACCATGGACCCGCGCCTCGGTCAAAATTGTGTACCGGCCCTCAAAAACACTAGTAATTGGGCAACTGATTTTTTGGTGCATTCCAAAAAAGGGAAGGGGCTGAAGGTTGTTGGGTTTTTTCTTCTTTTTCGGGAGCCTTGCGATTTTTTTTTTTGCCGAACTGCCCCATTGCGACAACCATTCGGTCCGGACAAATCTTTTTCGACCTTGTGCGAGATTTTTTTTTTTTGGAACCTTTTTGAAAATCACTCCACCCCGGGCCCTCCCACCTCTAGGCCCTTTCCACTGCCTCTGCGCACTTCTCCACAGCCAAATCTTCAAGGGCTACACGCCGTCTCTTTAACTGCATGATCTGCAACATACCCGCGCACGCCCCTACGACATCAAGCATGAAATGCAGTGACGCCACAAACGTGTAACTGGTGAGCAAATACAACACTTCCTGTTGCTTCACCAGGCCATCGGGGTCTCTAGGCTTCTTTGAATGAAGTGCACAAACCACCACCGGGTAACTCCTTCACATGCTTTGCAGTGCACCGTACGCAAAGGCTGCCCAGCGACGATCTTGCAATCTACCAAACTTCAAAACTGCTCTGAGGCGAACTCCCGCAACCCCTTCAAACGCGGAGGGAAAGAGTTGTAGTATGCAGCCAACTGTTGCAGGCCGTTGCTGAACACGTCCAAAAATGCATGGGCCTCCTTCAATGCATCCTTGAATGCCAAAACTGTCCGATGGCAGTTGGCATGCATGGCTGCCTTGTTACCTCTTGCTGCAGCGCACAAAGGAGGCCAAGTAGGCCAGAAATGGTTCCTGCCATGACATTTGCCCCATCCGTGCAAAGCCAATCAAGCCGGCGGACCCAAACCTCCAAAGGGATGGCGGCTTGCTCCAATGCTGCCTTGTAGGCTCTCAGAATTGACTTTGCCCCCCACCCCTCCAATGCTTGAAGTGAGAAAAAGTGTGTCACTACATGATTGGGGAGGGAGTATCGGACATACAGCATCTCTTCTTTCTTGGCTGACTGATCGGTGCAAGAGTCCAAAGTGAGAGCAAAATAGGGGGCTTGGGAGAAGGGTTTGGCCTCCTTTGTGCAAACATCAGCAGCAAAATGCTCCAAAATTTCAATCGCAGACGGGTGGCAGCAATGTGTCTTGATGATGCTTGCACCATTGAATTCACCCGCCTCAGCAGGGATCTTCACTCGTCTTGCCGGATTCGGCCTAGTTTTCGCAGGCATAGAAAACGGGCATCTACAGAGTTTGCATTCGACAATGGACACAAATCTTGTTCACAAATGTTTGTAAGTGCGAGGAATGGCACGCAAGGCACGTGAAAGCAAGGAAAGAAAAAATGCCCCTGAATGCCTCCTTCTCGAGCCGGGGACAAGCTTGAGGCTGGGATCTTCACTCATCTTGCCGGATTCGGCGAATTGGCTGCATAGCCCTTGCTAACTCTGACACAGGGAAGGGGCATTTACACAATTTGCATTGCAAAATGAACACAAATCTAGTTCACAAATACTTATGAGTGAAGGCAATAGCAAGCAAATCATGTAAAATCCCTAATTTACGCCAAATTTACAAAAATTTACGGGAATTTACGCCACTTTTCGAGGAATTTACAAAAATTTACGTAATTCACAGTGTAAATTGCTCCGGGCCCCCGCCCCCCCCCCCATTTGTTACCGGCTTGCACACGGCACTCCACAAAACGCACACCAAACAAATGGCCCATGGCACCGCGCATTCCACAGACTCGGACTACCCACGCAGACACTGCGCATGGCGACGCGCACTCGGCAGATTGTGTTGCTGCTGCGCAGACGCAGTTTTCGAGAGGTGATATTGGGTGAACGGCTGACACTGGGAACGGATTGCCTAGACGGTGGGCGGTTTCCCAAGGCCCACACGTGCCGCCACTGTGGAGTTGGCATCAGCACGCTGTAGTATTTTGGGCACAGGGAGGGCAGCTCCGTGCACACCTTCTTCACCGTGGTCTCCAGCAGAGCCTTTCTTCCGCCCTCTTGTAGCAGGGCGGAGACATCCACCTCCACCCCTTCCACCGCAGGCTCCTTCAGCAGCAGCTCCAGCTGCCGCGTGGACAGTTTGACATGCGACCCGCACAACACTACTCCGGGTTGACCTCCCCGCACGTATTGGGCCATCTTGTCGGCAGGGACGGGCTGGGGCCCTAGGCTTGCGAGGGAAGTCAACAAGCTGGCGGCGCTGCGAAAAAGGAATCGCTTCCCCTGAGAATAGATGCATGCAGAGACCATGTGTATCCATTTACGAGACGTCTCGGAAAGTCAAAAGCCCTTTTCAATGGATCTTGTTTTTTGTTTGCATCCATTTCAGTGATGCACTGGACTTCAACCACAATGTGCTTTGGCTGTCTCCCATGAAGGCTGCTTTGTGCCGATGCTGTGCCCGCCGTCCCGCCGTTCTGTCGGTTACAGACCATTTTCTGGGTTACGGTGTATTGCGGTTAGCTTGCACCGTATGGTGACACGCGGTTGTGTCGCGTGTGTGTCGACGAAATCAGCAGATGTCGCTCCGCATGTTATGCTAATGATTCGGAACACGCACATGTTGGGGTAAAAGGATTTTTGGGCACAAAATCCCCTGCAAAGGGGGTTTGAGGGTTCCCGCAGCAAGGGAACCGGGGAGGGGGTTGGGGGGGGGGGGTGAAATGCATTTGCATGTTTTCCTTCCTTTATCAAATTCCCCGTCACCCGTCACAAGGAGGGAGAGGGATCTGCCATAAAAGCTCAGGACGTGTGCCGTTGGTATATCTGCATGCATGCACTGGTTTGGGTTTTCAGAAGGTGTTAGTTGACGTTCTTTGTCCACCGGCAGTGGGGAAACATATTTTTGGCAAGCGACAGGGCGGGGGAGGGGGCGGGCGCATGTCACAATTACTGTTGGTACACATTCAGCATGAACGGAACCCCATCCGAAGGAACTGGTGTAATAAGGGTCCCGCTGGCTCAGGTCCGCACATTCCATAAGCGGTCCGTGATTGGTTTTTGACATGTCTGGCACATTGAGTACCGACAAATTGCGCCAGAATCCTGAATATCGAGGGGACAACTTGTGCCACAAAATAATGCATCGAACGTCAGAGCTATACATTGCAGCCCCAGATACCAGGCTCAGCTACATGGCCAACACCATGGAGAAAGGAGGGCTGTTTTGAATCCCAGCCCCACCTCCCGGGGTGACCACTGATTCCTGACCCTGTAGAGCACGCAGCAGCCAGAGGTCGGACCCAAAACCAGAGAGAAGGAACGAGGCGCAGGGAAACAGCAAACATGGGTGGCCCTGGAGGCGAAATACAATGTGCTTAGACGGACAGTAGGTGATGAAAGCCGTGGGAGGCGGGCGCAGCTGGACCCCATTGAAGCCCCGGGAGCACCCATCTGGTGGTACAACTCACCACCCATCTGGTGGTAGCTCTTATGGCATACCCCTCCCCCCTGTTCCCCAGTGGCTTGGGACAAGCAATACAAACAAATTATTCCTGAAAACTCAAATCAGTACGTCAGGGCCACTTCAGCCCCATTATGGGTATGCCACCGCACAGCACCAACGGGCACACTTACTTAGCCTTTTGGGGAACCCCCCCTCCCATGGACAACAAGAAGTGGCGGCGCTGGGTCCTGTAGCCGAGGATGACAAAGCACCAGAGTCAGGATACGGCTGTATAGCAACAGCCAACAAATCAACCTCAGTTGCCGGAAGCCCTGCTGGTGCCACACTCCAGCCATTCTCGGGGGCGGGGGGGGGGGGGATGTAGGCTTGCACATGTGTCACTGGAGTCCAGCGCTGGATTGGGATTTGGAGGCCCATGCCTGTGCTGCGACTGTGAGGACATCGGCTGCGAAACGATCCATGTCGTCCTGTGTTTCAGAGTCCACAACCCCACAAGCGTTGCCAGTGAGCTGCAGCAAGCGTGCTGCGCACTTGCCTTCGCGGATGTCCTCCAGCACAAAGCGATGCACCTGGGACTCGGGCACCTCGCCACGAGTCTTCTCCTCCACGTACTTGGGGAGGTAGCTGTTCTCATACGCAAACACGGAGTCCTTTGCAAATTCCGTCAGGTGCACCGGGGTGTCCACGCCATTGAGGGTGAGGTAGTGGATGCTTTGCAGTGTCTTCCGCCCCCCTAGGGGACAAAATGAAGGCACAGTGAAGCGATGCGGACCTCATGCAAACAAGTGTGCTTCTTCAAGTTTGGGCAGGGCTTGCAGGTAATTTCCCATGCCTGGGGATGCATAGGAAGGAGACAGGGCCCAGAGCAGGGAATCAGGAGTAGTCAGGAAGGCGGTTGGAGAGGGTTAGCAAAACGGTTTGGAGCCATGGCTGTCCTACATCCTTTTGGTGGGGGCAGTTGGGGAAAGGGAGAGAGCAGCTGAGTCACAGGCTCGGCCCACAGAAGCATCTCATGCATTCCTGCCCCTGCCGGACCCTGCACCTGGAAATAATGGCAAAAAATGTGGTTTGAGTTGACTTACTTCAGTGTTGCACCTCACGCACCTCATAAAAGTGCATACCTCATATGCCTCATTCACTGAGCCAAAAATCGCCCAAATGGGCCGAATTTGCAGTTTACCTTGCTCAAGCAGTTTGACTGATTCCAATCATACATTTCTATGCTGGAATCTGACAAAAAAAATGGTTTTGACACTGTGAGTTGCTTTCTCCAAGATTGTCATGGTTTATCTGACAACCTGCTGCACTCGCATCAATCAAGTACATTTTTGGACGCTTCTTTGGACGTCGTCCAATCTGTGGTGCTAAAAAATAGTGTGATGGGGGATACAACGGTTGTTGGTTATTTTCCATGTGTACAGTCCCAATGGTCATGTTTTAAGCATGATGGTGTTCAGGTTCACAATGTGGAACCATTGTTGTTGCTCGCCTTCTGCGGGCTAGTACAAAGAATTTGTGGGTGTCTATTGGCACAAACCACTGCCACAATTGGAGTATTATGACCACATTGTGTCCACTAGTTTGATTCGCTGGTGAACACATTCGTTGATGGTTGCACTACGCAATGGATTATTGAAGTTCTCTGTCCAGTGTTGTGCGTTTTGCCATGCTCCATTGCACAGTAAGTATTATGTTGAGACAACTCATCTTCGTCCCTTTGTCTTACTATTGCTTCATTGCCACCTGAGTTTGTCCATTGGAGCCAATGTGGTGTGATGGGCAGCACCTGTGGTTCATCACTCCGGTGTCAAGATATGATCCAATACCGAGTGCTGTTTGTTTACCGTTGGTACTGTAAAGTCTGTCTTCAGTGTGCTTTGGCCCCACTCGAGAGCTTGAACCTATGGATCATGGATTGTTAACAGATTAAGGTGCTGCGGAGCCACATGTTAACATGGTCCGTTGTGTCATTCATTCAGTTTGTGTTGTGCCACATGCCAGACCAATGCGTAGACTAATGCCTGTTTAACCTCACATGTTTGACTCACATACTGAGGATAGTCAATGTTGCTAGGTCCGTGTTCTTCAATAAGTGGGAGGCGCTACAGACAAATTGGTGTATGTGTGATACCACTGCTCTAAAGTGGTGGTCTCCACTAGTGCTCCACTGCTGCGTCAAGTGCATGCATTGAGTTTGGTTGTTATGAAGACACGGAGATGGCGACAAATTTATGACTAAATTTGTCGCCATCTCCGTGTCGCTTTGTTGTGATTATATATCCTTTGTGATGGTCATGTTGTCCATGTCAAGTTTGCCACACACCAAATTGAAAATTGTGACTCTCATTTTGTGCTGAAGTGAGTGTTGGTCTCTGCTATGATATAGGATTATTCGTGCAGATTAGATATGTTTGCATCACTTCATCTTTTTGCATGAGGTGCTTGTTCAAGGAAATCTGAATGCTCTGATTTGCGGAGGGGATAGCTGGTGCACTCCACTTGTACAAGAGGCTAAGCAGCTGCCAAAGATTAAAATCCTCAGCAATAGCAAGGGTATACCAACGAGTATATCAACAAAGGCATACACAGGTTTACCATAACCAACAGCCCTTGACAAAGCCACGGCATCCCTAAAGTGAGCACCTTTCGGGAACTGACGGAGGGGGGGACCCTGCATACAACAAGACTTGTAGGAGAAGGAGCATGCTGCAGAAGGTAGCACAATGGGTTTACAAACCTTATACATTGCCAAAGAATAATAATAATAATAATCGCAATAAACCATTAACGAAGTTGTATGTCTGCTCCAATTGGATAAAACATCTACAAGCCGACTAGCAGCCAAGACAAGTCACAATGAAGATGGGTGCATCGTAACAAAACGGTACCAATCATTGCAACAATATCCGACTACTAGCAGCAACACACCATTACACAAAGCATACTTGCGGGAGTTTTCGGGATGAGGTCTCGGGATGGTTCAACATCAACATAGCCGTATAGTGTCCTTATTGCCAGTTTTAAGTAAGAGAACACGGCGCAGGGCGTTCTTTTACTGAAAGGTGCTTTTTGGGATGGTTTTTCGCAAAGAAATTGCAATGAGGTTCCCGTCCAATCATGGAGACGTGCAGCAACATAAAGGCATCATCGTATGGAGTGTGGATGTAGTGTCTCGAGCACACAGAATGTGGAAAGTAAATTAGTGGTTTGCAGGTATAATCACACCAGTCTTCAATGTAGTAACACTAGCAAGGTATCAAGGAAGACGCGGGAAGACACCAAATCGCAGGAGTAGTACAGGGTGAAACAAGAGTGTGCTTTGGAGCATACACAGAGAGTATGCCTCAACCGAAGAACCCGGGAACATCGACGCGGGTTGGCCCAAATAGCAAACACAATGACCCATGCAGCCACCCACTATCCCAAGCTAGTATTGCATTTGGTGTATATGCATGCGTACAGCACGATTATATCCGTCCGCCAATACAAGGTTGCCATGAGCATGTTCACCCTAGCCCTAAAATCCATTGGACTAGCTAGACGGCGCCCCCTAGACTGGGACCAACTGGACAAGGTTAAGCTGACTGACCCCGACCGGATCCCCCACCAACCATCACCACCTTACGGTGCACGCTTCTAGCGTGGGTTCGCCATGTGTTTCATTTCGTACTGTGATGGACTGACGAACACTGTGTTTGATCACGCAAAAAAAGTAACACCAGCAAGGTATCACATCCTAGACTCCCACATGTTGCAAATCCCCTCGTCATGAAATATTTTTGTACCTTGACAATACCTAAGAACTTTTTTCAGTGTTGGTTGTAAACCGAAAGGTGCAATTCTAAGTGAGGCTTAGGCGGCTCTTTCCGAGTGTGTAATTCGTAGGCATGATGTGCGTTTTAGGGTCATTTCAAAATTGAAAATTATACCCCCGTTTTTGGGATTTTGCATTCCTGCCGGGTGCTTGCTTTCCAATGACAATGGCCTGCACAACCCCGGATACATGTACGTTGGTTGTGTATTGAAAATGCTAAAATGTGCTATGGATTTCACGCGCCATAATAAAAGAACACGCTGCACCGCATTCTCCCGACATAGCACTCTTTTTTTGACCCGATTAGAGCTTATCTTAATACAATGGTGTCCATCACGACCATCCTCATCATGGGCGTTGATGTATTGTACGCTTCGTGCTGCGACTCCATGCTGGGAGAGATAACAAGCTATGTTGATGCCACTAAACGATAGTTTTGATGGTTATTGCAGCTCCACACAAGGGACAGATGACAGCACCACCCATCCATGCCTTTGTAGTAGAGCATATGTGAATGAGACATGCACAGTAAATTTGAGACAGCACTGTCCCCAAGCAGAGTTAATGGTACATTTTTGTTGACCATGCCACTAGGAAATAGTACATGAGGTACAGGCAATGCTAGGAAGAGCTAATGCCTTTTTCATCATCCATGCCACTGGTAGACCTTTGTATAGAGAGCCTCCTTGGCTCTTTTTCAGGGTTTGCTGCTTTTTGTCACTTTTGCGGGTTGTGCACCCAGCCTTGCGGGGTCCCAAAAGCACCAAGTTGTATTGTTTTGCCCTCCAAAAAATCCATTCAATGTACTTCCCTTTATGCCCATACCTTTTGCTGCTTTTTGTCACTTTTGCGGGTTGTGCACCCAGCCTTGCGGGGTCCCAAAAGCACCAAGTTGTATTGTTTTGCCCTCCAAAAAATCCATTCAATGTACTTCCCTTTATGCCCATACCTAAATTGCATCCTTGCATGTTTGTTGATTGGGAGGTTGCTCAATAGATGTGCTGCAATTCTACAAGCGTCCTACTCGCAGAGCACTGTGTGTCCCACCTGTGCTTCTCAATGCCATGGTTTACTCTGCCTTGGCATGATTAGGAACTGACCGGTGTAGTGAAGGTCATGTCACCAATAACCTCTTGACACGGGTCTCACATTTAACCTCCAGTCAGGGCGATGTTTGAGTCTGTCACATGTGTCGAATTATCCAAGGTTGTTCTTTACTAGCAGTTTTGTCTTTCCAATGTTCATGATATAAGCTGGGGCACAGTGCAAAATGGGGCAATTCCTGGTATCCATGAAGTATTCCAGAGCGCCAAATTCACCTCCATGTCCGTGTAGCAGTGCCATGCTTGTTACAACGGAGTGCCAGGGTTGGGACCATGTTTGTTGTGCAACCATTTGGGAATTTTGTGCAAAAATTTTCCAATGGTGTTGACAAAAATTTCCCCCAACCCCAACTTTGCCTGGCACATACCAAAATGAAGGCACAGAAGCGCAGACCCAAACCTTACGACTACTTTTGCGGACATACACAGAAGACCTGGCTCAACACACATCAGTAGAACCTACCAAGCGCCACCAAGAGCACCAAAACTCAGACCCACAAAAATGGCTGCGAGTCTGAAACACCACGGCTCTTCTTGAGCCAAAATGAACGATTCCAGATTTGCCCTTTCCGACCCCCTTGCCCCCTACCCGGTATTTACATCCCTGCCGAGTTGCCCCCAGTTGCCCCAGTAGTTGCGCCGCACGAACCGCAAAAAGTATGTGAACCCCCTATGTGTAAAGCTTCGCTGTCCCAAATGACCACCTGAAATGTCAATGCATTCCCGACCGACCGCAGAGCGACAACCTGCAAAGAAAGCCGGCGTCAAAAAATGTGCATCAAATGGTCCTAACTCTTCACTAATCACGTTCGTCTCGATGGGATAATGGCCTCTTAGCGTGGAATCAGATCGGCTGACCACCATCCATGACGGCGTCTGCGTAGTCTCCAATGCCTTCTTCACGTTGTGGCACGCGTTCCTCGTAACCTCTGCAGCAGCCTGCGGCGTGAGGGCCCTTGTGTTGGTCAGCAGAAAGAATATGGGCGAGGCGTCAGTGAGGGCGTCCACTATGGTCGGCACGTCCCATTTGGTGAGCAGCTTACAACTGTGCACCGTTTGAGAACCCGTTGGGTCATCATCAAGCACAATGATCTTGGGTCGGGTGCTCATGGCGAAGAAAATTGCATCTTGAGGGAGAACATGCAAGAACACGATTCATGCCCAATTCATGCCACGGACCCTTGCCCCGTGTGACATGCTGATCTGTTGGCATCCCTTCACTTCCAAGGGAGGTATGGAAGCTCTGGGGACAGCTTCGCCCCTGCCATTGCAGACCTGGAAGCCAGAAACACCCACAGTGTCCTATGGGCTGCCAATGTCACCAAAGCCCTGGGCTCGGCAACGGGATCCCCATTGTTTATGAAGCTGATAGGCGTGTTTACAGACGATGGGGTGTTCCATGTTCGCGTGTTCAGTTCTTTTCTTTTTTCGCAGTTCAGCGATTGTCATTCATATTTGGGTTCAGCCCGGCAAGTGCTTGCGCACGATCAGGCGCCTTGTCCTCCAATTTGTTCCAAAAAAAATTTGTGATACGCTGCGCAATGCTTGCATGCATAGGGTGTTCATCGTTCCAGGGAAATAACGCTCATGTGGAATTGTGTACCGCACATGTCGTTGCTGCAAAGCATACCACATTTGTGCGCACAAGTGACTGCACACTGCAGTCCCTGAGAAACGGAGATATAACATGATACATCTACGGATAGCTCATGTAACTTCATCTTGGCACAGAAACAGATGATCGTAAACAGAGAGCCCAAAAAATGAATGAAGGCATTTGTGCTGTGCCAGTGCAGATGTGAGTTTTTTTTTGGGGGGGGGGGCTGGATATCCATAAACAGCCGGTGTTTTGGCTATCTTAGAGCAATTGTGCGAGTTGTCAAGTAGTCCGATTGCAGATGCACCCTCAGCACATGCATGCAGCCCCTTTGCGATTGCTGTCAAACACTTCTTTTGCGAGTCATGGGCTCACTACGTACTATTGAGGGCCTTGCCCCTGCCTGTTAGGGACTGTCCTACTGTTATTGGCTTGACCTGCTCACTTCGACAACTGAAACGCACAACACTCCTCTTTGCCAGGTCCATCGCTCACCAGCACCCCACGCAAGCAGTGCTTGGAGGAAATCCAGCAGTTCTATGGGGAACAGTCAGTGCTGTGTGGCTTGCAGATTGCTCTGACAGATTGTTCTGTGCTCGGACAAGCCTGTCTGGGGGGGCGCGGAGGGGGGGCATAAAGGCTGAACGGGTATGCTGGTTGGTATGTCCGGGTGTGCGTACGTGTTCGCCTTTTGAGGAGGGGGTCCTCCACTCGTGGATAGGGGGGTTGGTTGCCCACCTGTTGGGTCGGGGGTGAAGAGAGCAGGGGGAAATGCTTCCTGCGCGCCACAGGCGCCGCAAGGAAAAGGTAATTAGCTTTAGTGTACACTGTCCAAGAAATATACACCGGAACAAAAATACTTCCAGGCACGTTGATCTGAGAGACAACGGCCCCGGCTCAACGTGCAAAGCGTGATAGGGAATCCCGCCCTTCTATTGTGGTAAAGGAGGAGGGGCGTTACTCCCTCAGTCAGAAGTAGCAGGGCCTGGATGCTACTCCTGACCCCATACCCCCTGAATCAGGCAACTTCATGAATACATGTGAGCCCTCCGCTGTGCCATGGTTGTGTGTGAGTGTGTAAATGTGTATGAGTGTGTCTCGCGGCACTACGTGGTTGTGTTGCACGCACATTGAAAACAACCAAGAGTACCTATTTTTGGGATTTTGGATTTATTGGGACACAACACACTTCAATGCAAAATTTTAAAAAGGAATATTGCGTGCACTCCGGGATGCACAATGTGCCGCACAACGTATGTCCGATCCCCCACCATAGCACAACATTGGTCCCACCATCGCACTTTGTTGCCTGATCCCCTACATTATAGGGTGCCCAATGTAGGCGTTTCGAGTCGTTTCGCGTTTCGAAAGTTGGTCAAAGGGAGCCCATCCCCTATGACTTTCGTTTCGGCACGTTTCGTGTTTCGCTTGTAACCAACACTACTAGTCATCGGGTGAGTAGGTGGGTTCGGACGACAAAGAGTCCGGAGAGCATGAGGTCAAGCTCGACCCTAAGTCGGAGTCGGTGGTGGAGTGTAAGTCGGAGTCGGAGTTGCAGTCAGATGTGGAGGAGTCGTCATCAACAGTACAGGACTTCGTCCCAAACATCTCCTTAGGAAAATGACCCCATGGACCATATGGCTTGTACTTGACGTCGCACTTGTTGATGAACTGCTGGATGTGAACCACAGCATGGACCATCCAATGGAGTCGTAGGATGCGCTCCTCCCAGTTCATCCGCAACTTGGTGCACGGCTCGCGGCACACGGCCCAAGTGTACAATTGGGCAAACGGATGCTCTCTAGGGCCTCGAATGAAAGAGTGCCCATCCTTGTACTTGGCTTGCCATCTCGGGTGGTCCTTCTGTGAAAAATGTAAGTCGTGTACAAAAAAACCGTATAGTCGTGTAATTTTTTTTTTATGCTGTAAATGCGTGTAAATTTTTTTTTTTGCTGTAAATCGTGTGAATTATAAAAAAAAATTGAATTTTTTAATTTTTGCTGTAAGTCGTGTAATTTTTTTTTTTGCTGTAAGTCGTGTAAATTATAAAAAAAATTGAAAAATTGAAAGAAATCCAACCTTTGCAATACATGCGCAATATGTACAGCTGCCGGTTCCGTACGGCACCCCATAGCGACCTTAACGATGGGACGCCGAGTCCACAAAGCACATAGTACTCTGCGTGGCCACCAATTAGTTAGAACTCGGCCAATATAACATAGTTTCACATGTTGTCATTGGCACTAGACTCAAAATCAGGCCCAAGAGAAGAGTCCTGACAGGGCCATGGCCAACATCCAGTGTGCCTGCACTGGGAACAAAATCAGGCTCAAGAAAAAGAGTCCCGACAGGGCCATGGCCAACGCTACTGCCACCATCGGGGAGCCCCACCGCTTCAGAGCGGGGGGCAAAATCAGAAGTGGCCCACAAGTGGGCAAATTGGCTACCTCACCCCTGCCGTATCGGGGAGCCCCACCGCTGCAGAGCGGGGGGCAAAATCAGAAGTGGCTCACAAGTGGGCAAGGTGGCTACCTCACCCCTGCCGTATCGGGGAGCCCCACCGCTGCAGAGCGGGGGGCAAAATCAGAAGTGGCCCACAAGTGGGCAAATTGGCTACCTCACCCCTGCCGTATCGGGGAGCCCCACCGCTGCAGAGCGGGGGGCAAAATCAGAAGTGGCCCACAAGTGAGCAAATTGAATACATAACCCCTGACGCTTTTTTTTTCTGCTGTAAATGCGTGTAACAAAAAACCGTCAGGTCGTGTAATTTTTTTTTTTTGCTGTAAGTCGTGTAATTTTTTTTTTTCGCTGTGATTGCGTGTAACAAAAAAACCGTCAGGTCGTGTAATTTTTTTTTTTTGCTGTAAGTCGTGTAATTTTTTTTTTTTCGCTGTAAATGCGTGTAACAAAAAAACCGTCAGGTGGTGTAATTTTTTTTTTTTTGCTGTAAGTCGTGTAACCCGGCTTACACGACTTACAGCGAAAAAAAAAAAATTACACGACTATACGGTTTTTTTGTTACGCGCATTTACAGCGAAAAAAAAAAAATTACACGAATTACAACATACACGGTCCTTCTTCTTTGGCTTTCGCCACGGTATAATACCATGCTTTCTTCTGGGGAAACCGCCATCGAGTAGGATCACCTCACCCTTCTTTCAGTATCCGCGTGTCACTTCGCAAGCCGCAGGCTAGCCAACCGACCCACCGATATTGACCCAACTAGTCAATCAACAACAACAACTTGTAGACCTCGTCCTCATACTTGGGTTGGAATAGCACGTCATTGATGGTGCCACTAGTGGGCCCAACAGCTTGGAGGTGCAAAGCTGTGGTGGGGTGTAAAAAGGGCAATCTGACATGGGAAAATTTTTTGTTTTTTGGCGCCAATGCCCTTTTTTACTGAAACATGTGGCATCCAAATTTGATGGTTTTCAATGGGCAGAAATTTGTAGGGACCGAAATTGTTTGTCCCAGAGCATTTTCTAGACACACACTACCACCAGTTCATGTCACAAGTCTAATACAAACATCACATGTAAGACATCTGACATGCTGCATACTCTCCATCTTCGCCGCAAGCTCCTTGTTTGATGAGCAGTGAAGGAACCTAATCTTGCACAACAGCACATGTGGCAGAGGGACAAGGGCAACACAAGAATGGGCACAGGTGCAGGTGCATTTGGAGAATACCATATCAAAAGTGCAATGAATTGTTGTGAATACCAATACCTGTTCTGATACATACCGGCACACCACAGCACAAAACACAACTCAGCATTCTTGACACGGAACAACCCCCAAGGATCCATTGGCATCGGATTGTGCTTCCCATTCAAATTGTCTGCACACAAATTAAAAATTGCCCAATTCCACTCCAGTTGACTGCTCAGTCAAGGGGTACATCATTGTTATGTCAGCCGTCTGACACACCAATCTGCCTTAAGGCAACAGCCCGAAAAAATAGAATGCCAAAGCACACAAGACACTAGCATGCAGGCTGTTAGATAGTATATCACTGTCATGGTGGCGTCAAACACAACAGTCTGCCTTAAGGCCGCTGGCACAAAAAAAAAAGAGGGCAATGCACGCCAGACACAAGCATGCAACCAGGCACGTCCAACGCAGACATGCGTTCAGAACACTTTTTTCAGATCAGACGCCTGACACAAGACAACACAATACAGCGGTGAAAATGGTGAGCAGGTCACATTAGGTCACAAAGCTTGTCAATTGTCGAACATCTGAGCAACAAAATCAACCAGATTGGCCGGGCCATGGATCCACAGGTACACAGGGAACTCGGGGTTTCCTTGTTCTTCGCTCAAGGACATTTATTTTTTCGGCTGCCGTGGTACCAAGCAGCGATGTCCGCTTGCACGTGACATGCATGGTTTTGGCCGGGCTTTTTCCAGATCTCCCCCTTGTGATCGCGGTGCCAGTCCCACTCCGTCTTGAGCCTGTTGCACAGGTCGTCTGCAGCTGCTGCTAGAAACGCATCCGCCTCTGCTCCTTCCATCCTGATCTTCATTCGCAGCCTGAATCCCCCTCCACACAGCTCCTTCTGGACATCTTGATGACCGAGACGCCGCCTAAGTCGCTTCTCGAAATACCCTTGTTGACACTTGATCCGCTTCACATCGAGCTTCGCCTGCCCCTCTTCCGATCGGGTGTGGGTCCTCTTCCGCTTCTGCGGTTGCTGTTGTTGCTGATGGCCATGGTTGCCGCTCTTGGTGTGGTCTTGGCAAACGACAGGCGGGAAGGGCCGGAGGGTCTGTTCGTGAGTCTGCTGCGGGTGACACCATCGGGATGACAAAGGACGCAGAAGAAGATGAGGCCATTGCAAGAACACTGGGCGGTGTCGGATGGAGCAGATGTGCATTACGCACGCGCAACTTGCACATGCAGGCACAGGCACGCGCATCACGCACATGCATGCAGGCACAGCACATGTAGCAAACACCTGCAAGACATTCGATGTCAAACATCTGACAGGCACTCACCCATCTTTGTGTCCGACAGCTGACATGAACACCCCACAGTCATGTCAGACAGCTGACATGGCAGGCAATGAAACACAAAGGCAGTCAAGGCAAGTCGTCCAAGGTGCTTCTGCCCAATGCTGCTGCCAGCCTTTTGGTGGGCATGGCTCTCTGAATCTGGCAATTCGTATAGCATTAGTGAATTTGTTGAAGGTCTTCAAATTCATGAAGAAAGTCTTAGAAGCGCAAGTGCAGGCCACAAAGTGTGCTAGTGGTCCAAATGTCCTGTTCACCTCGCGTTTCTGTGAAGAATGGATCATGCCAGATGTTTGTCATCAAATGGTAACAAACAGGTCATGTCAAACGTCTAACATAAGCGAACAAGGTATCAGTGGCATACACACAAGGATTTTGATATCTATGGTGTCCGATGTGTCAACCTGTGCAATGCCGCGCACTCTTTTCTTCTCCACCCCAGGTCTTGCACTTGGCATTGCAATTTACCAACCACTGCGGAGCGTCGCTGCAAACAGCTCTTTCGTTGACAGAAAAGCAGACCTATGCTCTTGCTTTCGTTTTCGACAAACCCCATTCAAATGCCCCACCAGATCCACAATAGTCTGCTCCTTTGTGTTGGGAACGCTAATGAGCCCCTGCTGCACCTTGACAGTCCTCCAAGCTGGTGTCGACCAGCAAGATATGCCCAAGGACGTATTTACAATGATCTTGAAGCTGATCAGGTTTGTAATGCCGATCATTGATGAGGTGTTTCCGACTTCGCAGACACCTGGCTGAAGAATGTTTGCCTCCCAATACAGAGTCCCATCTAGCGGGAAGGAAAGGCAGCGACGGTGATTGTCATGTCAGGTGTCTGGCACGAATTAACGATGATACCTCCATGTCATATGTCTCACACAAACAGAAGCTGCAAGACATAATTACACGGTCCTTCAGCAAACATTCCACTGGTCCAAGGTCCTGTCCATTATACATGGCAAGGGTGAGGTCGTTGACGTGTTCTGGATCAATCTTTCGACACTGCCCATGCTATGCATGCGGATCCCAGTCAAGCATGTCCAGAGATATCATGTCTATTGTCAGTTTGTTTGGAGCACCTTTGAACATCTTGACAACAACCTCATCTGCAATGTCTTCTCTGATTCCATCATCGTCATCGTCATCATCATCTGGTACCGGCATATTCTGTGACTCCATTAGTGCCTCACATGAGGCTGACACAGGAGCATCATTCAGATCCATAGTTTCTAGGGCTTGGTTTGGTGATGGGGTGACAATAACCGCATTTTCACCACCAATAACTTCCTCCACTTCATTGGCACTCTCGTTCGCAGCACCTTCTCGGGGCTCGCTATTTGTAGGGTCATTCTTTGCTTCCTGTGGTAGATCCGGGTCTTGAGAGCAAAATCCAGTCACTAAGGAATTCATTGTTTCACCGGCAATAAAATCAGTAGGCTCTACTACAGGAGCAATTGGACTTGCCATTGGGAAAAGGTGCTAAATGTCAGATAATCAGGGCTAGAAGTACAAAAAAGGGACCCAAACAACAACAACAATCATGTGCAAATGCCACAAAAAATAAGCTATCCCATTCCACAGGGCTGCAGAGTGATGAAACTGGTAGCAGCAACATCGGCTAACATGCACCCACTTCCAAAAATGCAGCAAAAAAAAGCAGAAAAAAAGGTAAAGTCTCCACATCCCAAAACCAAAAAAATTCCCCTGCAGAAATGATGTTCAGACCAGCCAGATTTCTTGATGTTAATCTACAATGGCATGGCGGTTGCTGGCGGTCGGCTATCAACAGTTTGGTGTACAAAAAATTGATCACCTGCGAAACATGGGTTTTTCCAAGCCATTGAGAGACAGCATGTTGAAAAGGTGAGGATGATGCTGGTCAGAAAATTGCACTATCCAGGCTTTGCTACCACACCACAATTTTTTTTGAACAGACACAAATGAAAGGTGGAAATGATGGGGTTATGGCAATGACCATACATGGCCTCGCCAATGTCACTTTATATCAGACGTCTTACACGTGCTGTGTCACATGTCAGATACCTGACATCATTGTGATGCAGTGACTTTTTTCATGACTCAATCGGTGTTTGTAAAGGCTGGTTCCGAGTGGACGGCATATATCCAACAACTGTGTGGAAATGAAGACCCCTACGGTTCTACGCAACACCTCATCGAAGATGCTCTGGACAATGGATTGCCTCGTCCATTCGTGCGGCACCTCCTTGAGGTCCGCTGCAACAAAGGCACCCGTAAAAAGTGGGTTCACTTGCAGCAATCATGGGGTACAAATGATAGGTACAACCACTGGATTGGGCCCTTCCAGAGTTTCCTGTGGACCTTGTACACCGCATTCCGGAAATAGGCACTACCGCAGGGTGTGAGGCCTGAAGCCCTGAAGGCATTGACCCACCTAACAAAAGAACAACGCAAAGCCCTTCAAGGGCTGGGCATAGTGGATGCCCGGAAGGAGCAAGTGTGTGTCACTGCACGCAGACAACTGCAATTGACTAGGTCTTTATTGGCGGTAGCCCGCGTCTTTATCATGTGGATCGACAACTTGAATAAGCACAAACGTAGTAGGAACCCTAACGAGGTACATCAATGGAACTGCATTTGCAGTCCTTCCAATCACGGGCCGCCTGCATGCACGGTTCCGTGGGCACCCCACGCATCTAACCCTCATTGCCAATGTTGATGTTCTTGGCCCACGGCTGCAGGATGCAGCGAGGCAGGTCCGAAACAATGTCCTGACGATAGCACAATTCAATTTGCAGTTTAAGCATGTGCGTGCCCCCCTTGACATCCGGTGGTACGGTGTCTCCATGGCCCTATGGCACACCTTGGACATCACTGGGAACAATGTATCCTCACATGATGGCCTTCTAAGGTCATGGAAAAGAGCCATTAATGAGTTGCAATGGCACACCCAAGCATGTCACACATGTGACATGACCCCGCCAATACTTTCATATGTGGATATTTATGGGAGGAGTATGAAAACAATGTATGTTGCAGGTGTGCAGCATATAAAAATTCGACAGGGTATGGCCAAAAACCCTTTGTTATTTGGAGTGAGGCACGGGTACAAAATGTCTGCTTTGGTGTGCAATGCATACCAACCACTTTGGACTGCCTTTGAGTTTACAAGCTTCCTCAGGTCCCCCAATACAGCTAGTGTCCTCCCTGCACTTGACTGCATCCTCATGGAACGCATGGTCCTTGCCGTCTTCCTTGCAGCCCCGCGTCTAGGCAACATCCTTCGGCGTTCCATTGCAAGGGGGGGGTGGCAGGTTGGCAAGTCACCGGCTGCCTGTGAGCGCATCCTCTGCCGCTTGCAAGCTTTGTAGACACTCATCACTAAATACGTCCCTCTCCTCTTTCTAATGGGACGCGCTGTGGGGCAATGCCATTGGCGTCAGCACTTTACCCATACAGGGTTTCATGTCAAATTTTTTTTGCAAATGCAGTGGCTCCTCTTTCGGGGGGTCCATAGACACAGAGGTAGAGAGCAGTACTTGGATGCCATCTCGTTGGCATTGCTAAGCTGGTCAGACTATCACAATGCCTTGCTTGCATGTGCATACATGGAGGAAAAGCTTGAGATGACCCTGAGTGGGTTGGCTTCCCTCACCAAAACCGACATGCGTGCTGAGACTGTGCGGCACTTTCGCAATCTTTGCTGTTGTGTCATGCCTACCAGCAACCGCCAAACTGACCGTGCCGACCCTAACCTGTCCCGTGTGTTGCCCCATGGTGTCCTAGTGCGACTTCGTGCACTTTTAACACATCTGGAGCAAGGCCGCCCCCTTCCCTACATTGGAGTTGGTAGCCAAGACAAAAAGGCCACAGGACAGATGGTATGGCCAAACAAATTCCACTGGCCCACTGACCCATTTGTTCTGCTAGAACAAACATATGCACGGCGGCGTCTCCACCATGCCCTTACTACCACTTTTCCAAACAGAGATGATGTCCCTGATACTGAACTATTAACGTGTTTCGGCGGCGTCGATAGCACATATGCTCAGGAAACACCGGACCTCATTACCCGGTATTGTACAATGGAGGAATCCATGGCCCCTATGCGACATACTCCAGCAAACCAACCACTAAACCTTGGACTACTAGAGCCTAAACCCTCACCACAGCAAGTGCATGTTACACGTCTGACACACGGAGCAAGTGTGGCACAAAATGCAAGGGCACGAGCCCAAATACGCACGTCAGAGGGTCCACAGCCCGCAAAGCTTGCCCCCCCCCCCCCCCCCGCAAAGCCTCCGGCACCAGGAGCACCAAACTTGGTGCGAACGAGGTCTAAAAGTCCGGATGAGGCTGCAAGATCCAGAAGACAATGTGTCTGTAGAAACATTGTGGGCCCCGCCACCCTTTGTTGACCCCAATCCTATCCTACTTGAGGGGCTGGGTGTAAGTGTCCCTGAGGCACATGCTGCAAAACCTGCAACCCTTCCTAAGCCGCAGGCTGCCAAGCCGAACCCTTCGAGAGGCTATCCATCTTGAAGGCAGCAGCACGACACTATGAACACCATACTTGACATGTAGCCCATTGATGTCCTCAGTAGCAATGAGCTGTCATCAGCAACTGATTGCCCTAACCCTCCCACAGACAATGATGTCAAGTGTCTGACACATCACGTCATGAATGATGTCAAGTGTCTGACACATCACGTCATTCCACATGTCAGGCACTCGGACTGATGTCAGTCCCTAACCTTCAATCCTCACAAAGAACTTGATGCCAACTCTGGCCTCACCTATCAACACCTCTTCCCCAGGGGTAAATTTAATCAGAGGTGAAACCTGCCGGCCCGAATCTTGTCAAATGTTGTCAAGTTGCCCTCATTATTCATTCACCAGCGTCAGAGCTGTGTCGCGCCTTGGCCAAAATGTGGGATGTGGATTGAAGTCACATCTGCATGCGCATTGGATGTGCGTGCCAATTGCAGGTACATTGATTGTACGTGCACTGTATCTGAATCCCACTAAGAGGTATCCACCTCATCATCCTCTGTGCAAAGGCGCTGGGGCCCAAGGTAACCCATGACCTCATGCTCATTGGTGTGTCAGACACCTGACATGTTTGTGGATTTGTCAGATTCCTTACACTGTGGAGAACATTCTGCCAAGAAAGGGTGATGCGTGGCGCCACACCACGTCAATGCACCAACAAAGTAGGGTGGGTAGACGGCTCGCTCTGACGTTTTGCCTTCTTGTCCGCCTTGTCTTCATCTCCTTCCTCGCTCCTTCTTCTCTTGGATGGAGGCACTTCCTTTTCTGCCCGTGCCTTCCTCTTCTGGTGAAACTTGCCTTGAATGTGCTCGAGCCAGTTCCAACTGCTATCGCAGATTTCACAGTCACACAGTCGGCACATATTGATGATGGGCAGGCGCTCGAAGTATTGGGCGCCTGGGGTATTACTGGTCACGGACATTTTCGCCAAGTTCCGTACACATACACACAGAAAAAGCTGTCACGCAGAAAGGTGGTGCGTAATCTCACTTGGAACTGGAACCTACAAATTGGAACCCCATGTACCCTGCTTCACATCTAGAAGTTCCTCAAGTACGCTAAGGACCACAAAGGGCCCGGACAAGGCCAAGGACTGGGACACGACAAAGACAGAGATGTCATGTATTTGAAATAAATAAATCGTGTCAGACATCTGACACGAACACAAAAAACACGACATGCTTCAAACTCCTTCAGCAAAAAGTGTTTCTGCAAAGAACCGTAGGGTGAAGTCTGTGAATTCATAGCTTGTTTACATGCGTGGCGATCCAACACAACAAGTGCGCACGTGCATCGCGCACATGCAAAGAGCACGTGCTTTTCTTTTATCATGTCTGATATCTCACATACCACATCGACAATACAATGAGCAGAAATCATGCAGCAAATAAGTGTCAGCTTCAAAGAATTGTTTAAATGTTGCTCATAAACAATCCACAGCATCCATCAGACACAAAACACACGTCAGACACCTGACACACCAACCCGTGGTACACGCTAGAAGACCCAATCTTGATCTAGCCTAGAACGCTCTAGCTACTATACTATACTATTAGAATACTAGAACGATATAATGTCTACCAACACATCCCAATTTCTTCATTGCTCCGCCGTGCATGCTTGCTATTGTCCGTAGTGCATTGTTCCATGCTTCCTTCTTTCCCGCTTAGATATTGCACATTTCTTTGCAATGAAACGCCCCGCCACTTCCCCCCTTGCTCCCTCCTCAACCGGGAAGGATACTTCCCTCTTGTCTAAGGCACTCCGGGAGTTGAGTGGGGCCTCAAACCTCAAGGATGAGCGGGTGGGCCAATACTTGGCCACGTGGGCGCTATCATGCCCCCTAGCACGGCGGCAATTCAACAACGCCGTCGAATATGTGAACTCCGCCACTTCTACCCATACCACGGGTGAGGCATGCAAGGCCGCCGTTGAGGCATACACCGCCTCCCTACTTCCCCCCACCGCCATGTGTGAACTAGTGCTCAACATGACGGCCCCCAAGTCCTCGTGGAGGACCCTCTCGGAGCTCTACACGCTCCGTAAGTTGGAGTATCACCGCACCGTCCCTAGTGGCCCCTACTCCCGTCCAATTTGTACCGAGCGGGCTTTCCAAGCCCGTTGGAAGGAGTTGGTCGCCCCGGTGCAATTGGATGACCCCGTTGCCACGGTGTTGCCCAAAGCCACCGGGATCTCATGGCCCTTCGCCTCATGGGTCACATACATCCTCTCCCGGCCGGGCTTGGTGCGGTCAATCAACCGCACCTTTCCGTTGACGTTCATCGTCCGGGGAGATGCCTACCCCGTGGCCGGGGGCAATTGGACCCAACTCACCATCTCCTTGGCCAGCTTTGAGCGCTTGGCCCGCTCCCCGGCGGGCCTTTGGGTGTTGAGCATGGCCAATTGCGATGACAAGGCCATGGACACCCTTGGGACGTTGTGGAACAGCAATTGGGAGGTACTCCTCTCACCTAGTGCCTTTCACTCGTTCTAGTTTTGATCTAGTCGGCCTCAAACACCGCTCGCTAGACGCTAGATTGGACTAGACTAGAACGAAATTAACCACCCCCCATGTCTCGTGTTTAGGTGATTCAAGATATCATCGACACAGGGCTGGTCCAATGGGGGGCCTCCAAGGAGGAGGCAAAGGTGATCCTCGGGGGGGATCAACCGTGGACGCGACGGGTGACCGGGGTGTCCACATGCCCCCAAGTGGGCTCCATGTTCAATGAGGGGATATGGAATGCCCAAACGAAGACTTGGGAGGGTAGTGCTAACCCGCGGACCATGGAGGGTGATGAGGCCAACTACACGGCCTTCCTCCTTGGGACGCCATCCTTGCAAGCCGCCGGCTGCAGTACGCAGCGCATTTTGAAATTGCCACGCGCTTGGGCCGTCTTGTGCATTTTGCACTTGACAATGGCCATGGGCCGCTTGTTGGGGGAGTTTGTCGACCGGGAGGCTAGGTCGGTCACCCCTGCGCTCCGTCAAGACCTGCAAGTTCTCCTGTCGGAGAGGCGTGCAGGTTGGAGCGTTTATGGGTCAGCTTCCTCGGACGGGGAGGAGACGGCCAATTTTTTTGACGCATGGCCGGATATTGCTAAGTGCCTCGGCATTAGGCCAAGCACGGCCAAGTACAAGGCCATCGCGAACATGTGGGACCTGCTACAGGCCCTCTATTGTACATATCAGGGCCCTAACCCATTGAATTGTGCTGCTGTGGCCCGCGATTTCCGGCGCCACTGTACTGTCGGAACAGCATCATGGTATCTACTAAGCCTTGAGCATGATGTAGATACCATGTTGCAGAACATTAAGCCATTTGGCCTGGCTATGTTCTCAGGTGACATTTTGGAAAGCATTAACCGGAACCATTTCTGAAACATGGTCACAACGAGCACAGCAACCGGGGGGGGGGGGGGGCATGTCGGGTGGAGGGGGTGGACGAGGTGTCAGGTCGTCAGTGGTCGGCCATCCACAGGGAGGCCAATGTGCAAGCACAGTGCATGACACGGTTGTTTGCATACTTTGATGTGTCGTGGGTTGTGCATGGGGGGCCGCGGTCGCAAGTGCCATGCTCGGGCAGGGATGCCATGGAGGTAAGGAGGGGCCAGGTCCACATGCAGGCTTCCCTGAACCAAAGTATTTCGCAAGATGGCATCGCAAGAGCAGTTGGACGAGCTGATGAGGCAGGTATATGTCGTGTTGTGCGTTCTAGCGGTGATCTAGGGAATCGTTCTAGTCTTGATCTAGGCAGCACGATCGGCCGCTAGACTGTCGCTAGAACGCCGCTACAACAGTTGCCTAGAACGCTGCTAGAACGGTCTTGTGTCTGCTACAGAATGCGGTGACCTAGGCGCTGATTGCCGACATCTTGGAGGCGCAGAGGCGTGCACGGCAGGCTCCGGCCGAGGAGGCGGAGCCAAAGGCCGAGCAGGCCCCGAAGGGCACGGCACCCCCCCTCGCCAAGCCCAAGGCGAAGCCCCAGCCCCAACCCCAAGCCCCACATCCACCATCGCCACCCCTCCCCCCGTTGGTCGCCCGGAAGCGGGGGGCGGCAGCGGTCCCCGATTAGGAGGACCCGGAGGTGGAGGAGGCGCGGGGGGCGCTCAAAGGGCTCTTGGGTTCCCTCGCCGCCTCCAAGGCGGCCAAGGGAAGGGCCGAGACCAAGGTCTCCGCCTGGGAGACCAAATTGGCCAGCCTCCAGGAGGGGGGTGTTGCGGAGAGGATCCGCTGGGGGGAGGCCAACCTTCGCAAGGCGAAGGCGAAGGTGGCAGAGAAGGAGGAGGCGATCGAGGGGTTCGATCGCGCGGTGAGGCAGAGCGAGAGGGAGTTGGCGGCGGTGGTGGCGAGGGTGAAGGAGGAGGAGGTGGACGAGGTGGTGGAGTTGGACGTGGAGGCGGAGGAGATGGAGGAGGGGATCGTGAAGGAGGAGGAGGAGGCGAAGGTGCTGGTGGCGGGGGGGGGGGGGGGGTGAGCCAGTGGCTCAGGGGCATGATGGGGTCGAGGGATGCGGGGGCCCTCCAGGACCTGCCATGGGACCGGGCTGTCCTGGCTAGCCCCCACCCCCCAAACCTAGACACCCCCCTCCTCGTCGCCCCGGAGAGTCCGGTATGGACTCTCCGGTTTTTGTTAGTGCGGGTGCACCACCGGCTGGTGGGGGCGGGGCAGTGCGTATGGGTGGACGAGGGGGGGGTTGTCCACCTGGACAAGCCCCTGCGCCTAGGGGTGGTCAACGGGTTGTGGGGGTGGCAACGTGAGTTTCCGGGGGCGGGGAAGAGATGGGGGGAGGTGCCCCCCCCCCCCCAAAAAAAAATGGGGGTGAAGATGTTTGAGTTGGCGCAAACCAACATCTTCACCCCCGAGCGGAAAAAGGGGGGGGGGCACCCACTGGCCATTCGTCGCCCACTACTGGCAGGGGCTAGGCTTGGGGGGGTTGATTGGGTGGGGAAGGCCTGGGTCTGGACGCCGACCTGGTCGGCGCTGCTCGACTTCGAGGCGGTGAACCGGGGGGCGTATGCCGGGTTGATGCACGGCATCGCCTCCCGGCCCAAGTCCAAGCCCAAGCTCGCCGCAACCCCTGCTGGGGCCCCCCCGCAGCCGCACCCCCGTGGAGTGGCGCGATGGCGGAGGGCGGACGCGCCTCGTGGGGGTCACCGAGTTCAGCCGGATGATGGGGACAAACCCCAATTTGGCCCTCGGTGCTAGAGGGTTTGGGTAGGTGGGAAGCGAGCAGGAGTGCGGGGGGCATAGACCCGCGGCGCAAGGGTTGGGGGAGGTTGCAGGACCGGGCGGGGGATGGCAGCAGCAGCAGCAACAGCATCAGCATCAGCATCAGCAGCACCACCACCACCAGCAGCGGGGGGAAGACACCCCCCCCAAGGCCCCCAAACCCCCCCCAAGGCCCCCAAGAAAAGACCCCGCCACTTCGAGAGTAGCGACAAAGAGGCGCCCCCCCCCCCCAGGGCAGCAAGGCAAGCCCAAGGCCAAGGCCAAGCCGCAGGCCAAGGGCAAGGGCAAAGCCACCCCCCCCCCCAAACCCCAAGCCCCCCCCTTGCAAGAAAGGGGCCGGGACCCCTATGGGAATGTGCCGGGTGTGGGGGACACCCGGGATGTCCCTTGGGCAGAGGGGGGCAATGGGGGGACCGTCAGCCAAGCGACGGTGTTGGGGGATTGGGATGAGGAGTTGGACCCGGGGGAGTGGTGGGTGGTGTCGCAAGGGTCCAATGGGGAGGGGGAGGGGGGGAAGAAGGGGAAGAAGGGAAGGAAGAGGAAGCGGGAGAAAGAGGGGGGCACCTTCCGGGTGCCGGGAGAGCTTGTCTTCCGCACCCGGGAGGAAGCGGAGGCCCACCTCTGGGAGGCCTTGGGGCCCGGGGACGACGGGGATGACGGGGATGACGAGGGGGACGAGGGTGGTGACAAGGGGGAGGGTGGTGACAAGGGGGGTGAGGTGGGGGGTGAGAAGGAAGGGGACACGGGGGGTGAGAAGGGGGGTGCCGGGAGCAAGGATGAGCCCCGGCAACCCCCCTCCAGGGGGAACCCGGCGCTCCGTGAGTCGGGTCCAGCATCGGGACCCTGTGATTGGCCACGGCTGGCCATGGTAGCCGGGGCAGCTTCTCTTTGAGGAGTGGCGGAGCATTCATACATATCGTTCTAGCGGCGTTCTAGCGAACCGTTCTAGCGGCGTTCTAGCGACACTCGCTAGAACGAAAAAATTTTCAACTCCAAAATCAGGTGAAAACAGTGAAACTGTGAGAAAAAAAAAGTATGGGCCCCCGAGTATGGATAGGGGGGTCCAGGTTAGACACCTCATCCCCCCACCCCGCATCCCCCCCCTCTTTTTTTCGTTCTAGCCGCTCTAGCCGGTTCTAGGCTAGAACGAGATTGGGTATTCTAGCGTGTACCAAGGGAAGAGAGAGTGACACGGAACATTTCATCATTGCCTATGGACTGGGGGTTGCTGATACACTGGGCATACATGGTACGGATACAAAGAGGCAGTGAACCGAACCCAGTAGGTGCGTTGTGCGGTGTAGTGCACCACAATCCAAAGGAAGGCAAAGAATACGAACACCTACACAGACTTCCATGATATGACATCCACATCCACCCGTATGCTTGTGATCGAGTAGCAAACACACAAAAGACAAAGGGATATGAGGCTCATTGTTGCAGATGTCAGGCATGTGGTACAAAACTATTTACTTTGAGAAACAAACCACTTATGTCTAATTAGAAAAACATGTTTTGTTGGCAATGACATTTTCAATGTCTGTTTCATCCCTTGGTTTGAAAACGAAAAAAACCCATGTCAGATGCATGTCAGATTTGTTATTTCAGATTTCAAGCTCTCCAGCCCACCACAGGTTTGCACCCCCAAGAACAGGGGAGCAATCTCCAATGAGGGTCACAAAGTATGGGAAAAAGGTTGAGTGATTGCGCTTGTTCAACCTCCCCTCGAAGTCTAACTCATTCGCGTGCTGCAAGAAGAAGTCGAGGTCAAACAAAACTCTTCCCACACGATGCGATCACATTCATCAGCATGGGTTTCCCACTTGGCGTTGTTGAAGCCGGGGTTGTGCTTCAAGATGTAGAGGAATTGGAAAAGGGCTTTCCGCTCCTCAAATGGGCTTCCCTTGTGCCCATACTTGAAGTAGAGCTCCTTGGCGGTGTGGGCGCCCATGCCAATTCGAGCGATCTACTTGCGCCGCGCTTTACTCGTGCACAACTTCTCCCACTCCTCCACACCCTTCGGGTACTTCTGTGCCCCTTGCAACTCCTTCAGAGGATGCAATAGGAGGCTCTCAACAGCGTCTTCTAGGGCAGTAATGATGTTTTCGGAGATGCCCATCGTTGTTGCCCGGCCAATTGAATCTTTCTTGGCGCGCTTTGAGGTGCTTGACACTTCGTCCCCCTCCTGTTCCTTTTCCTTTGTCTTCTCCTTGCCGTGCCTACTCCCGTCGCTCTAGGGCGAATGCTTTCCCGGGTGCCTACTCCCATCGCTCTGCGGCAACCGCATTGGCATTGGTTTAGGTTTGTGCACACACGGGTTTGGGTTTGGGCACGTTGATGGCCGGATGATTTGATTTGGCTTTTCTGCAAGGGGGACCGCCCCTTAACAAGCTTACCTAGAAAAACGCGGAAAAGTGCGACACATGTAGTGCGAGAGTCCATATCCCCAACTCGAGGGGCCACGCCAAAGCGTGGGAGTCCATATCCTCAACTCGAGGGCCACGCCAAAGCATGGGAGTCCATATCCTCGACTCGAGGGCCACGCCAAAGCATGGGAGTCCATATCCCCAACTCGAGGGCCATGCCAAAGCGTGGGAGTCCATATCCCCAACTCGAGGGGCCACGCCGAAGCGTGGGAGTCCATATCCCCAACTCGAGGGCCACGCCAAAGCATGGGAGTCCATATCCCCAACTCGAGGGCCACGCCAAAGCATGGGAGTCCATATCCCCAACTCGAGGGCCACGCCAAAGCGTGGGAGTCCATATCCCTGGCTCGAGGGGCCACAAAGTGGCGGAGTCCATATCCCCAACCCAAGGGGCCTCCAACATGGAGGATAGAACTATGTGCCGGTTTCCTCAATAGCACTGGAAGGTTAACGAAGAGTGTAAGGCTCAAGTAACCCCTGTCTTGTCGTGGGTCCCCAATAAGGGGACAAAATCAGAATTGGCTACCTCAACCCTGCCTTCTCGGTTCGTTGTCCCAAAGACGCCTAATGACTCGGGTGCCCTGGTCATGAGGTGGGGCTATCTCATGCTGGGGATATATTGCATCCCACAAGTGTGTCCCATAGCAACTATGTCCCATGGTGACCGGGGGGGCAGTGAGGGTGTCCCCCCGGTGGTGTGTCATGGTCATTAATCGTTCACTGAATCCCTCGACTTCTTGCCAAACTGTGCACAATGCCAGACTCTCTTTAGGCCCAGGGCTGAGATTGTGTGGTGCTCGTTCTGCTCTTGCTTACCCTGCTCCCTTCCCTATGGGCTTTGGCCTTCCTGTATACCCTATTCACATGCAAGGTGCCATGGTCTGTGGCACACTGTGTGGCAGAAGTTAGCACTCGTTGTGGGCTTGACGCTAATGCCCCCCAATAATTTGGCACACACTGGGCACATTGTGACATTGGCCGCTCCTGGACCTCCCTCATCCCTGCCCTGTTGCCTTCCCTGCAGGCAGTCGCGTGGTTTCAGGCCCACGCTGAGCACACCAGCCTTTGCTTCGTTCCACCTGCCTCCCCGAGAAAACTGCCATACATGACGCCCCTCTCAGAAATCCATATCGTCTGCTGGGGGCAGGGTCCATGCTCTTGGGATGTGCAGCCCCCCCCCCCTCCCATCCAGTGCCATATGTCCGGGATCGATGTACTAGGCCAGTCCCCACCAGCCCCACCTTTAGCAGATGTGGCTTTACATGCTTTCTATTTTTTCATCCGCTTTGTTGGCTTGCTGTGACCCTGTGTTTTTCACGAGTGCATTACAGATTTTTTTTAGCTCCAGTGTTGTTGGAGATGGTATGCTTTGCAGGCTTTGGCCATTTTTGCAGGTAGTGACCCCATGACTGTGTTCCAAACCGCCACTGCAACCTGCCTATCACTCATCCCGCTCCGTGGGTGTTAAGGGGGACATGGCCATCTTACACACTGCCACCAGGCTTTTAAGATCATTCTTGACATCGGGGGAGCACCTGACACAGCCTGCACACGGTGCACCTGCGTGCTGCTATTTGGCCTGCAGGGTGACAACTGGCTTTGGTTTTGTTGTGTGTCGATGGGTCAATTGGCTTCTTTGGGCAGCATATTTTATTGCTTTGCACTCAAGGTTGTCTTGATGGTGAATGTGCTTCCCTCTTCATACTTCATACTCTGAATGATCCCACCTGGGAAGGAGGGGAATTTATTCAACTGATAGCAAATGGGTTTGCTCTCTTTAGGGGCCATTTTGGGAGGGGGTAAAAATCAGAATGTTACAGGTGCACTCACTGCAAAGTAGCTTGCGGTGAGTGCACACCACAAGTAGTTGCCCACACATTTCCACGTGGAACTTTCTCAGCAAAGACGAGTTGTTCATGGGGCTGATGTTGTAGAGCTGGTTCCCCTCTACCCTACATGCCCAGGCACATGAATGTACCGGACGTGTCCCAATGCCTGGTCCAACGCAATCAATCGCTACCACAAACGCGCATTGGCCACTTGCCCCTTTGAGCCCTTCCACCCCTTTGAACGCCATTGTGGCCACCCATTGCATAGCTGACAAGGGAGGCAGTTGTGCAATTGACATATCAACAAACAGAAGCGCAAGAGAAGATTGCTCACTGGACAATAAGATGCAGAGCGTGATTAGGTTGGATGTGTCCATGTTCTCTTCCATGTCCCCCACAACATAGAAGTCACCTCACACATTTTTGCACATTTTGGAAATCACATGCTTCAACTGAAAAAAAAAGAAGCATAGACTTGTCTTATAGATAGAAAATTTTATTTTTCTTCTGTCAAAAATACTTTTTGTACTCCAGTTTTCAAAAGCGAAATTTGGAGGCACGATTCATTTAGGCTTGCTGTTGCTGGCAATGTTCAAACCCAGTATGCAGGTGGTACAGATAGTTGATGATACCAGCAAAGCATGGCTCGGAGAGGGTATGAACCTAAGAATGCTCAGCTTTTTGATTCTAGCGTTGGCGATACCATTCATATACAACCATTGATATGTGAACTAAAAAAAATTGTTGTTTGCTTGGCATCAACATTGGCTATTTAGGCAGTCGGCATCAATTGGTTACTGAAATGAATATGGGATATACACCAGGTAATGTTGACTTCTTTGACTGAAAAAATTGTGAGCACAGTTTGTAAAAGGAATATCATAATCAAAAAGACATTCTCTACCCTCAAGACATTCGTGCAACATTAGATCCGGAGACTTTTTATGCAAAGAATACTTTATTACATGAAAAGAATGTACTCAAGGCAGAAATGCGGCAAGCAATCCAACCACAGGTCATTGGCACAGGCGGTTTATCATTTCACACGAATCGTATGTACACGGTATATATATATAAATATACAAGACGTCGCATCTGTACAATGCAGTGAGTTCACTTTCTCCTTCAGGACTCACCGGAACTACAAATTACTAAGACTTCACACTATTATTGATATACCCGCAGCCTGGCAGCCAGTTAATGCTTCCAGGCACCGGTATCCTGCCCAAAATCCACTCTCGATGCCACCTTAAACCACAATCCAGAAAGCTGTGCTGGCAGCATGCTCCAGTGCCTTACCTGGAGCCCTTCATCTCTGTGCTCTAGTCGAGAGCACCGAAACAGTGCGTTCAGATTGCACATGACAAGCCCTTCTGCACTGGCTTGGGAAATGCACAGCATTGACAACGAAACAAAAGAGAACTTAGTCCAAAATAGGCGTGCACAACAGAGACTCTGAAAACATTGCTGCATACCATTACTCAAATGCTCAGATGCTGACCTCAGACACCCAAAGCACCAATGCAATGTACTTGGAGACGGCCTAAGCAGGGCATACAACGGCACAAATAGAGACAAAAGCAATACCACAACAGACTCCAATGAGAAACGGAATGACAACCGAATCGTGACCAGGTTTGACCCCAGATCTGGTCCCATTCCCAACCTGGACCAAGATAGAGCTGTTTGCACAAGTCATTCCAGCATGCCTCCAGTTACCCCCTCTCTCACCCCCAAAGTGGCCATCCTGGGAAGGTCTCAGGCACTTCGGCTTTTTCAGGCCACTCCAAACTACACACTCAGACTCATGCACTACAGCACGGCAATACAGCCAGGCCCCCATGCATCCCCCTTGGGCGGCATTCTAAATGGAATGGCCTTTCCCCTTCTGATCTGGGCAGCCCTGGTAATAGTAAGAGGTGTTTCCACCCAGCGCATGCACAGCGCGGGTACAGCACCCGTCATTTGGATAGCTGTCCTGGAACTCACCTTAAAATCACCCAACCACTCAAGACTTAGCATACAAAGGTCAAAAGCTACAACCAGAAATCACAAAACAGTGTAGCATTCCCATCCACTCCAAATACCATATACAACCATAGCTAAAAGGGTGCAAATGAATGCTCCACTTGTGCCATACCATCCCCATGAATATCATTAAATACCTTTTGAAGGGTTGTCAACATCTTGGCAATCCTTGTGTTGGCTTGTGTTGGCACGGCAAAGCATTCTACCTATTGCCCAAGACCTTCTCCAAGGTGAGGCAATGGAGACTCTGAACACAGTATGGCCAAGGAGATGCATTCCATTCCGCAACGCTGATTCACCCCTACCCCATCTTGGAAATACTCCATGTAGCCATGCTCCTGACCCGTCGAAATCCACAATGTGTGGTCTAGAAGTGGAAGAGATATAATGAAGCAACATGACACCCCAAACCAACAGGAGGGAGGTCAAGGCCCCACAGTGCACTTCCAGTGGCCTATGCTCGTGTTTCTTGGCCGCTACTTGTGGTCACATTGGAAAGAAGAGGGGGGGGGGCGAGTGTATGCAGAGCACGCGCACAGAACACCATGTGCCCTCAGCACTCAATGCACTGTGATGGTCCTTGCAATAATTCACATGAGGCACGAGACACTTCCGCAGCAACCCCTTCTGCACCAGAAATGACACTGCCCCCAGATGAGCACACTGCCATGGGCACTTACTTGAGCATAACCTCAACCCTGACAACAGCTCTGGTTCATTAATGCCTCAAACTATTTCATCGATACGATAACTTGGCGCAGGTTCCAGTTGTTCCTCAGAACCCCAGCCCCAGAATCTGAGAACAGGATACCGTAACTATCACAGGGTCCTTCAAGGCGTTTTTCCAGTCCCCTCAAATGACCTCGTCCTCAGCTTTGAATACCACTCACCACCAACATTGATTGTGTGTCTCGGTGCACCACCGTATCGCTTGCCTTCTCCAATGACCACATGCATCCCTTTAAGTCCCGCTGAAACATGAGGGCAGCACCCAGTAGATGCGTACCCCGCTTCCAGCCAACCGTGGCTGCCCGCAACCCCTTCCCCAACCCCCATCGCTTTCCCAACCTCAAATAAGAGGTGTCAATTGACACTGGGCTGCACCCAATAACCCTTTGCCCCCTGTCCCGTAACTGTGGGCCTCATGGATGCTCTGGCCCCTTCCCAGTCTCCGAACAATACCACGAACCGTACAATTCAAAGCAACAAGCCACAAGTGCATGTGTGCCCCGGCAGTTTCCGGCAGGGTCAAGGGCAATGCGGAAGGCCCTGTAGTACTGCTGCGCCTCGGGGATGGTCCAAGTGGCGCTGAGCTGCTGGCTATTGAGGGTGGTGTCGTTCTCGTGGCGCCGCAGCCCATCCCATACCACGCCATCAGTGGAGCCATGGATTTCCCACGTGCGGGCGAAGCAGGGCGCATCCTTGTCCGCCCGGTGGGAAAAACTGTAATGGGTCGGGCGGCAGCGGTAATTCCCAAGATCTGATGAATGATACGCCGTGCCAGTAGGGGCTACGGGGGGGCTAAAATGTGCGGGGGGAAATCTGCAGCGGCATATTCTGATGCAATAAATACTGCTCCTGTTCTTAGAAAAAGGATGCAACATTCCGTACAGCCAAAATCTGCCCATGACAAACAAGGGAATACTTGAATACTTGCAGGGCCCTACTGTTGCACACAGTCGCAAGGAACCTTGTGACTGAATTTTTGAAAACATGTCAGTTACCTGGTGCAAATGTTTTTGACCTTCAATGGTCTGGTCATGCAGAAATGCCGGCAGAATCAGTTCGGAGCCATCAATCTTCCTCCATACATAGCACCACAGAGCTCATAACTGACAATCTGCCAAAATGGCAGTCACAGTTGCAGGTCTGCAGATTGCGACAGCTGAGCGCTCACAGTGGAGGCGGGTCCCTTTTGGAGCACGGCTTGAAAACTAAGGCTGATTTCTGTCTGGACCGCTCTGCGCGCGCCCCCTCCCACTTCCTGCAGGACGTAGCGTCTTGCTGACTGGTGTCATTGGACCCGGTGGGGAGGGTTTTGCAGGTGGGTGCTCCTGAAAGGAGCACCGGCAAAGTCTGCTGTGGACAGCTGTGGGAGGCCCCCGGCGGACTAAGATCAGGTCTATGGCGATGTCCATGAGAGCTCCTCTGTGTTTGGAATGTTGTGCTTGGGCTCGTCCAGGAGGAGGAGGGGGGGAGCAGGCCTGAATGGAGGGCGTTTGGGGCACGCCCCCCCCCCCCATCCCTCAACCCCTCAGACCCACCCGCCCCCCTCCTTCAGACTTCCGCGCCGTTGGCGCCCACAGATTTGGCCATTTTTGGCCGTTTTCCGATGTCAGGGGTGCTGTTTCCAACATCTGGACTGCTCCCTCCCTCCCTCCCCCAGCCCAACCCCTTCCCTCCCTACAACGCCTCAGTCTCATTCAGCCCTTGGGGAGGGGGGTTGCAGGGAGGAGCGAGTGCCCGAGACACCAGGTGAACAGGTGCTTGTCTTTCTTGGACAACCCAACAGGAGTGGGAATCCACCAGCGGCGCACCCCCACCAACACCACCACGGGCAAAATGCCTGAAACTGCAGCGCACTCCTGATGTGGTACACCGCACCTCACCCCCCCCCACACACCTCCTCGCCTCCATTACTAATCTTAGACACCAGGGGCGAGGGGTAAGGGAAGGCTTATCAATTCACTTCAAGGCCTCTGCGTTGGTCAGGGCACATCACCAGGTCTGCACAGGTGCCCACTCGTCGTCGCGCGCAAAACCCCAAATGGCACGCACCAGACCCTTGTCGTTCTCGCGCCGTGCCCCTCCCCCTGGTACCTCCCTCCCCTGCCCAGCCAATTTGCCTGCCGGGCTGGGGCTGCAGGGCTCTCTCCATGGCTCCAGCTGCTGGTTCCTTCTGCCCAAGACCTCCCGCTCCACTGGCACTAGGAAGGGAAGTGCTCCAAGAGTAAGGGCACAGAGTCACGAGGAGGTCAAAGCCACACCAATGAGCATCCAGGAGTACTCCTCGTTCGCCGTGAAGAGCACCTGATTGTCGAGCTGCCAATCCGCAAGGCTCCGTGGGATCCCGCACTTGATGCCGCTTGCGTCCACCCCCACAAGGCCCCGGTCCACCGGATTGCGCCAGCGCTCCCGGCCCTCCAGCGTTCCGATCCAGTGCAGCAGGCCCCCGCCATCCTGCGTGTGGCTGAAGGGCAGTTGGCCCGGGGACTGGCGGGTCCCCTTGGACCGGCTCTGGGGGGGGCTTGGGGGCTGGGCCTGCACGGGGGTGCGCCGGGGCTTACTTTTGGAGTTTGCGGATTTCTTTGGTTGGGTTTGGGCCTGCATGGAGAACGGGATAGCAGTGGGAGGGGAGGGGGGCCAGCATGGCACATCAGACGTACCGGGGGACCTGCCACCCACCGGACCCACCCACACCAGAACCAATGTCCTCCGTGGAAAAGCGAACTCTATCAAAGGGGCTGGAAATCGAAGGCTGGTTGTGGGTGCAGCGACGTTTTGGGGGGGCCTCGGGCCCCCTACCCCCGGAAACCTCAGGCCCGAAGGGTGGCAGGCCCACTTCACACATCGGAGCCGAAGGGTGCTACGATGGTCGGAGGAGAGGAAGGCCTTGGCCGGACGGACCCCAGGCCAATGAAACCATTGATCTCGTCCGTCCCAAGGAGACCAGGCGGTCCTCCATAGCCAGGGCACACCAAACGCCCCCGTGCCCCCCCGGTCCTCACGGCGCAGAGAAGAAGCTTGATGGATTGACAGGATGGACTGACAACACGTAGAAATCGAGCCCACCAATGGTCAAGGTGCCTTGTCCAGAGTGACTTATTGCACGGAGAAATGAAAGACCCATAACCACCGCTACCACCACTTCCATGTTAACAACCATTTTTGTTAGCACTTTGGTAGGCTGACCAACTGACCCACGATTGCCTACACACGGTACCTGACATACCCTTCCTCCATCCTACAGTGCACCAGCACTTTGGGAAATTTGTGCCACATCACAGCACAGCACATCAAGGCTCTCCCTGCCTTCCGAAGGCTCACCAGGTCCGAAAAGATGTAGAGGAGGACAAGCTGTGCGACACAACAGCACACGTGTCCAACCCAAACATTGTGCTGGCGCGCCCGGGTTGTTATCAGTCCCACGTCCCGGTCACAGGGCACAAACACGCCGCAGAGCACAAGCAAATCGCAGGGAAGAACGTGAGATGAAGCCCATTGAGATAAACATGAACAGAACCAACAATGTCACTGTCCCTGTCACTTTCACTGTCACTGCATTGTCACTGTCGCCGCTGCTCCACTATCCCTGTCCACGTCAGTGCCATCGTCACCGGCGCTGGCACTGGCACTGGCACTGGCACTGGCAATGGCACTGGTACGCCAAGCAGCCACTCAGAACCTTCGCTCTGATTCGAAATTGAATGTCTATACCGTCCCTGAGAGACACTATCGCCGAGCAGCACCGATCAGTCCAACGGAGGATTTGCCGCACCCTGTTTCCACAATGGTCCTATGTCATGTTTTGCGCTGTTGCTGACGCCTCGATCTTTGAACAGGGCCAATGTTTTATTGACGTCAACATAAAGAGGGGGCGGATGGGGGGGTCACGTGCTGGGGATCGGAGGTTCAAGGCAGAGGCGAGACACTTAAACCAAACGCTGAGAAGACGACTCCCTTTTAGTACCCCGGGTCAGATTGGCTTGAAGAAGGATTGAGGCTGCGGGCATTGTGGCAGCATTGGGAATGGTACTGACCACTGGTGCTGGCGTGCTGGTTGCGCTTTCACTGCTGCAGTTGTTTTTCGTGTTGAACTGCGGGAAATGCTCCTTTTTCACCAGATCATCCATCTTCAGAGCAGACGCCAGGTCCAGGACCAGCCCGGTGAGCTGTGCGACCTGCTGCTTGAGCACCTGGCGGGTGGAGGCAGGGTGTGAATCACAGAATGGGGGAAAAGAGGACGGCAAAGACGGGGGGTTTGAGGGGTTCAAAGAAGTGTGACCTCCTTCAGAGAAGGACCCTGTAATTCTGATCTATGGCCTAATCCGACTCCTACCCTGCCCCAGTCTGTCCCTCAATCCTGATCCACCCAACCACAAGGTCCCAGAGCTCAGTCAGGCCAGGCAGTCAGGGGGGGGGGGCTCTGCCCTGCGCGCGTGGCACGTGCGCACTGCTTTTAAGACATATTGTCCAGGAAAATCTGCAAATTGACCGCCTTACAAACGCCCATCCAAACTAGTCTATGAATAGCCTTTTGGAGCCCTTAGAGAGCAGAGGCATTTTTGTGTCACAGTTGCCACCATCTTTGACTGGTGGTGGGCGACCACATTACTACGCTGTGGCCCAGCTCCTTGGTCTCGCCCGACAGCCAAATGGTTGCACTGCGTGCATGCTGTGCACGCGCGGCGCTCAGGGCGCTCCCTTAAGGGGTGGCCAAGTGTCACCTGCTACCAAAACAAAACCGAACACAGACTGTGCAAAGGTCGGTCTGTGCAAAGCACTGCAACCCCTTCCCCTATCGCGAAATGAGGGGAGGGAACGGGGTTGGACTCAAGAGGGAGGCAGGGAGGGAGGGAGGGAGGGAGGTCAGGACGGATTGGACTGGACTGGACTGGACTGGACTGGATTGGATTGGATTGGATTGGATTGGATTGGATTGGATTGCATTGGATTGCATTGGGTTGGATTGGGTTGGATTGGGTTGGGTTGGAGTGGGTTGGGGTCAGGTCGGGTTTGAGAGGGAGGGAGGGATTGGTGGGGGGGGGGGGGGTCGAGGAAGGGTTAAGGTGCAATGGGCCTGGTCAACGAAGCCCCCAGCCCGGACAACCCCAAAGTTTTCGGGGGCTCCATTGACCGCAAACCCCGAAATTAAAATAAAAGAAACCACATCCCAAACGCAGGGTATTCTTAGTAGCCCTCCGGCCAGCGGCAACATGACTTGAGGCTTAGCCCCCCTCAACCACAGCAGGCCACCCTTCCCCAAAGCCACAGCAGTGCACCATCACAGATCCCTGTCATTAGAGGCAGATCACCTACTCCATTGCCCAACCCCAACATCAAATCTACTGGGGGACAACCCAGCCTAGACATAAAACGGGGGGCTGTCTCGAGGCATCTGTGCAAAATTGCGGGTGACTTTTCTCGCCTTGATGGAGCAGCCAAACATCTCACACTATGTGCCTGTGTCCCTCCCAGTACACATGGGGGACACAGACAACACCCTTTCTTGGATCCTGGCCGGGCATTGCAGCAATAGTTCCCCTTCACGCTATGACCCTTACCAGCTGCAATAAAAGAGTACAAAAAAATTGAAAAAGTGCAGGTGTAACCAAAAAGTGTGGCCCACTCCCCCCCCCCCCCCTGGGGGACAGCCCTTCAGGGTCCTAAGGCCCTGAGGCTACTTGGGCAAACATTTGCACACTGCACGTGGTCAACTACGCAGGGGCAAACAGGACATTTTTCATTGAAATGAAAGAAAACTCGGGCCGTCCAGTAGCCGGCTCATTACTTAGGCACACTACTATCAATTCGGTACCTAATCCGCTTACCGAATTAATTAGGTCCCGAAAACTTACGGTCCGAACAGAAGTGTTCGTTGGGCAAGGCATTCGCTGGATACGGGGGGGAGGGGTTATGGGGAGGGGACGTTTTTTTATAAAAATTATTTTTAAAAAAAATATCCACTAAAAAAGAGCGCTGGCGCCAAAGGGCAAAGAGGTATGTTGGGCCTGAGAGATTGGGAAACTGAGAAGAGTTGTCCGTGCAGGCGGCACCTGTATCTCCATGGCTTGCTGCTCAGAGGTGGCAACCTCCACTGGCGTATACGCCGGGCTTGCATTTTTACTTATGCTCTTTGGCGTCACCTGCGGCGAACCCTCCCGCTTTCCATCAGGGTGCCACTGTAGCATGCTGCTCCAGTCAGCGCTATTGGGGTTGGCATTCAGAGGACTTCTGATTGCAGGGGTGGCATTGGGAGTGGTGAAGTATGGGCTGGTAAAGGGCCGGTCGTTGGGGGTCTCAAAAGGATCCCCCAAGTCTGAAGACTGTGAAACGGGTATGTGAGGAGTCGATTGATGGAGCATTAAAAGGCTGCAACAGGATCAAAATATGCAAAAGAGCAGGCTACGCGCGTTGTCTGACGAGCGTGATATGTCGTGATGTAATGCAACGTGTAAGGCTGTGTGGTGTGATGCGTTGGCGATGCAATGCAGTGTGATGTGATGTGATGCGAGGTAAGGTGAGGTGAGGCGAGGTGACGCGACGTGGCATGACGTGACGTGACGTGACGTGATGTGATTGACATGACGTGACGTAACATGATGTGACGTGACGTGACATGACAGAAATTGGGATGAGGTGGGGTGGGGTGCAGTGAGGCAAAATCATGTCATGTAATATGACGTGCTGTGGTTTGGTGTGACATGAGGTAATGTGATGTAGGGTCAGCGGCCGCCTTGAGACGGTGGGGGGGCGCCGGGGCTAGGGGGTCCGGCGACCCTGCCCCCAGCGTGTCCCAGTGTGGGGCGAGGCCCGCTGGGATGGACCGGCAGGTGGCATCCCCACCTTCGTCCCTGGCCTCGTCGGGGTCCCCGCCGCTCGCCACCGGTCCCCGGGGGGGGGGGGGGGGGTGGCTTCCCTTCTCCCCTCCTCGTCTGCCGCTGTACTAGGCGCCGGCGGCGCCACAATGCGCCTAATGTAGGTGGGGTGCCACAGGGACCAGCGTGCTTTTCCTTGAAGGATCTGAGTGGCCGCTTCCCTGCTCTCTTCCGGGGCAGAGGCGTGCACCACGTGCCAGGCGAGGTGCTCGAGCATGGCACCGCTCGTGTAGAACTAGTCCTCGCAGAGGGGGCATTTGGTCGGCTCCATGGCGCCCCACAGTGGAGGGAGAGTAGCGAATGAATGAGGATGGCGCCCTCTGCAGCCGGGGCAAAGGGCAGGTTCGCTCGTAGGACGGCATGTGACGCCACGGCACGCCGGGGGCTTGAGCCCTCGGGTGGTCACACCAGGTCGGGCGCGGGTCCGAGGTTGTGGATGATGTAGGTGATACAATGTGACCATACATACACACACACACACACACACACTATGTGTGTGTGTGTGACGCCCAAGAAGAGTCCCATCATGCTCAAATTGCGAGGTTCAACAGGCCTACGCTCCTACCAATCATCAGCGAAACGATAGGGTCAACGACAGGACTAGCACACCCAGCTTCGTTGCCTTTCTCCAGCACAGGGCAGTCCCTAACGGAAAAAAAGAACTGTTCCGTTGCACAGTTCTTTTTAAAAAAAGCCCGCGGGCACACCATGTGTTGGCAGTTGGCGGTTGGCGACTGGCGACTGGCGGTTGGTGGCGGTTGGTGGTGGTTGGCGGCGGTTGGTGGTTGGGGATTGGTGGTTGATGGTGGTTGGCAATGGTTGGCGCTTGGCTGTTGGTGGCGGTTGGCAGTTGGTGGTGGTTGGTGGTTGGCGGCTGATGGTCCCTTGGGGCGGTCCCTAAGGGCTGTCCTTGGCCAATAAAAAATCTCGTCCCTTAAGGACCCCCCTGCTCCAGCACCCTGATTCACAACTTCAAGATGTGGGTTGCAGGCCTCAAAACATGAAGGATTCCCTCTCCCGCCCCTCCTCTTGGCAACTCTGCAAACCACTATGAGAGCGGAAATGGCGGAACAAACAAACCGGACATGTGTGCCCCTGTTATTCCCTTTATGGAAACAGTCTTCTGGCGCTTGTCGTGGAGCGCGACACCGAGGACGGTTGTGGCCCCACCGGAGTGACCCACCCCATTGGTTCGGGTGGCGTGCAGACTGTGTGTGTGTGTGTGTGTGTGTGTGTGTGTGTGTGTGTGTGTGTGTGTGTGTGTGTGTGTGTGTGTGTGTGTGTGTGTGTGCGACGCCCAATCATATTTAATCAAATCAATAGTGTTCGCTATGATACACCACCTCTCTACAACTTTGTCCGCACTGTAGCAATGTTTGATATCTCCGCCCCGCGCGGCCTTTCCTCCCTCTCAACATGATAGCAAGACTATGCCCAGGGTTTGCTGCCCTACTGCGCCCTCCATCCCGCATATGCATGTCCCACATCCCTGACAGGGGCCCCCATGGGCGAGTCTGCTCTTGTGCACGGCAATGAAATTTGCTTGGTTGCTTGTGGGCTTGTCTGATGATGATGTCTAAAGAAAAAAGTTTCCTCTGTGCCCCCCGCCCCGGAAGTCAAAGGGTTTGTTAACCGATAAAGTGCTGTATAGCCTCGGCCTTCGGTTTGCCCTTTCCAATGTCCCCAAGTTGCCTGACATGGGCATTACAATCCTGACCCAGAGTAAATGGAAGGTGGCGTGGTGTTCGCCTGTGTTCCCAGAGAACGGGATGAGTGTGGAGTGAGGGTCTTAACGTTGGAATAAATAGATGACTGAGGGGTTAACGTGCAGGCATTGGAGTAGACAAAAGAGTGTTGCAAACAACAGTGTATGTTGGCGTCCGACACCGGTGATATAGTGCGAATATTGGAATACGATGAGGATGTTGGCGTGAGCGGGGTCACGTGTACGGCAAATCCTCGTGAGGGCACAGGGGCTAATCTAATTGAGTACTCAGATGACTACGATGTCTGCATCTCTGACGTTGTACCGTCCAGGGCATGCACTGCGATATCATGCTCTGGCATTTGTCAGGGAAGGGGGGTGATGGGGGCCTCACTAGGCACAATCCCATGTGGAGGAGCTCCTCCACTTCTAGGCGCCGTTTGCTCTATTGCCCTGACATTCCCACATGCCAATAGACCTTTGGGTCCCTATTCTGCAAGGAGTGAAAAATACGTCGTACAGTGGTCGCTCCCTCAACAAGGCATCTAGGCATAGATGCGGACGAATGGGTTGATGATGTTGTACCTTGTACGATCCTCATCCGGTGCTTCGTTAGGTAGCTCTTCAAGCTACATGGTAGCCTCCTAGAATTGCTCCTCTGCACTGTCGAGTTGACCCAGCGCCGTGCAAACCGCGTTGTCATGTGGCATACAATCTTTCATCGCCTTCATGTTGAGAATAATACAGTCCCGCAGTTATGTGTCTTGGGTGTGTGTGTGTGTGTGTGTGTATGTGTGTGTGTGTGTGTGTGTGCACTGTACTATTAATGAGGGTTGATGGCTTTTAATGTCCTGGCCGCTCTTGCGACGGGAGGGTTAGGGGTTAGCGGGTTAGAGCCTGCCTGAAGCCTGCCCTATCCCACCCCCGGCCCCCCGGTATGTCGCGGCGCGGCGGAAGGACGCCGTCCTGAGGCTATGTGCCCTCCTCGGAGGCCCTCCCGTGGCCCTGACCTGGGCCCTGTGTGCCGCCCCGGGGCGACGCCGCCGTCCGCTGCCCTGCTGGGCCTCCCCCCTCCCCCCTGATCATGGGGGCTGGCACGACCGCCGACCCTCCGGAGGGCAAGACGCCCGCTTGTTGCTGCAGCTGCAGCCCCCCCCTCTGGACCGGCAGACACCGTTGTCCCCCCCCCAACACCCTGGGATGCCCTTCGTGGTGGCGGCTGCAGCAATGCCGCACCCCCCTGTGCCCTTTGCATGACTTGCACGCTGGGGCCCTGTGCTCATCGCACAAGGTCTGCATGGGGCGCCGCGGCTGCCCCACCCTTTTGCCCCCCGCCCGCTGCGCCCTCTTCTGTGGGGGGGAGGGGGGAAGGGACTCTGCCTGCTGTCCTGTGACTGCCCCTGGGGGGGGTTCCTGCTCCGCCCGTGTAGCGGATGTCGCCGCCGCCGCCCCCCCGGAGCCGTCCCCTGGGGGATGGCAGTCAATCGACATCTCCTGTCCCCCCCCTGAGGGGTCCCCCACCGCCGCCTCCGCTCCCGGCGCGCCGCCCCCCGAAAGACTAGGGTGGGGTTCGACCGAAGCCCCCTGATCCTGCCCCCCCCCTCGGGGGGGGTTCGCGGCCCCCGGGGGGGGGTCGGCGCCCTCCCCTTTGGCGGATGACCCCGCCCGTGCCGCCGTCAGCCGGCGTGAGATGTCCCCGAAAATGTCCGCCAGCCCCCGGGAGGGGAGGGAGGGGGGGTGGGGACGCGGCTGAACCCCCCCCACCCGTGCGTGTCCGCCCGGGCGTCCAGCTGGCGCGCGGGGCGCTTGGACTCCGCGTGCCCCCCCGTGCCCGGTGGCTCCCGCTGGGAGGGGCGGGGAGAGCGGGAAGGGCCTCCTGAGCTCTCCCTGCTGGTTTAACATACCGGAGCCGCTTAAGCTGTGTGCCCCCCCCCTGGAGACGCTTGGGGGGGGGGGCGGGAACTCCTCCTGGCGTCGCGCGTGCTCGTGCTCCGGGCGTGCTCGTCGCGTCTCGCGCTCTGGCGAGGATGATTGCGGGCGGGGTCGTTTGCGCGCGCTGGGCGAGCCCCGTGCGGCCTGGGACGCCGCCACGGGGCCGGCCCCGGCCGGCCGCGCGGGCTGCAGCCACGCCCGCAGTGCTCGCGCCGCCACGCGTGCTTGTGCCGCGTCCATGCGGTGCCCTTCGTGCGCCCGCTGGCAGCAGTGCTCGGCGCCCCGCTGCACGCAGGCGGCACAGGGCGGGGCCCGGTGTTGCGCACACAGGGCCACCTGCGGCGGCGGTGCTACGCGGTCCGCGTCCCCGCCTCCGGCCCCGCGCCGGTCGCGCTGCACCCGCCGGCGCGGCAAGCGTTGAAAGGGCCGCAGGGGCTGCTGTCCTGGTCCTGCCGGGGGGAGGTAATCCAAGAGGAACACGTCCTGCCGCCCCGCTCCCGGCCGCGCCAGGCGCCGCGCCCACAGCGCTCGGCAGTGTGCCTCCAGCTGGCGCATCTGGAACAGCATGGCTTCCGGGCGCGCGAACAGTGGGCGCGCCGACCGCCCCACACACCTGAAGCCCCCCAGCGGCAGCAGGGACTTCTGTACTATTAATGAGGGTTGATGGCTTTTAATGTCCTGGCCGCTCTTGCGACGGGAGGGTTAGGGGTTAGCGGGTTAGAGCCTGCCTGAAGCCTGCCCTATCCCACCCCCGGCCCCCCGGTATGTCGCGGCGCGGCGGAAGGACGTCCGCCCTTGACTTAAGTCACCTCACTTGAGGCTCTCCCATGCACCATCACCGGCACCCTGCTGCCCCCCTGATGCGCCGGAGCCGGCGCCTCCTTGCCTCCTGCTGGGGGGGCGTGCCCCCCTCCTGGGCTGTGCCCCAGAACCGCCCGTGCCGCTGCCTGCGGCCACGAAGGGGGGAGGGGTCGATCCGGAATCCCCACCCCCCACGCCTCTTTCGCTGGGCCGGCGGCGGTTGAAGCCGACGTCCCCACATGAACCTCCTCCGGGCTGGCGGTTGCGGAAACCGACTGCCCCAGCTCCAGCGCTGGAGCTGCTGGATGCACCTGTGGGAGGGGGCGATTGTGATCCCCCTCCCCCCATGTACGCACCTTGTGCCCTGAGCGCGGGCTCGGATCGCACGGGGGGGGTTCCCTAGCCCGTGACATCACTGGGCTAGCAGAAACGAAAGCAAGCTGGGCCCCACCACTCACGGGGAGGCCGGCGGCTCTGGCTACCGGCAGGGCCCCTCCGTTCCCACCGCTGGTGGGCTGGGCCAATGGCCCTCTCAAAGACGGTGGCAGCGCCGCCACGCCCCCCCTCCCCTGGCCCCGTGGTCTGGGGGGCAGGAGGCTGGGGCGAGGGCAGTGGAGGGGGGGGGTGAGGCCCCATCCCCCGCCAGATGAAACAGAATCTGACCCCCATGGCGCCGCACAGGGCAGGCGGCCCGGGGGCGGGTTAGGGCTTAAATTGATGGGGGAGGGGGGGGCAGAAAGGCGCAGCCCCCCCTCCCGAAAACTACCCATCAGGAGCTCCAGCGTCGCCACCTGGAGCTCCTCTATGCACGCGCGGGTGCACACCTCATCCTCCAGCATCTCCTGCTGCCTCCCCCCTCCCTGAAAGACTTCCTCAAAAACAATGCAGCCCCCTGATGCCCCAGGGCATTGGGTCAACGCAAGGCAGGGGGGGGGGGCCTGGGCGCTGGGGGATGCGTCCCCACCAGCCCCAGGCGCCCCGGTAGCGCCGCAGACAGCGCCATTGGCAGCCTGCAGGCTGCCCGAAAAGGCACAGATGGCGTCCTGGGCGCCGGGGGATGCTTCCCCTCCAGCCCCAGGCGCCTTGGTTGCGCCACAGACAGCGCCATTGGCAGCCTGCAGGCTGCCCGAAAAGTCACAGGTGGCGTCCTGGGCGCTGGGGGATGCGTCCCCACCAGCCCCAGGCGCCCCGGTAGCGCCACAGACAGCGCCATTGGCAGCCTGCAGGCTGCCCGAAAAGGTACAGATGGCGTCCTGGGCGCTGGGGGATGCGTCCCCACCAGCCCCAGGCGCCCCGGTAGCGCCACACACAGCGCCATTGGCAGCCTGCAGGCTGCCCGAAAAGGTACAGATGGCGTCCTGGGCGTTGGGGGATGCGTCCCCTCCAGCCCCAGGCGCACCGGTAGCGCCACAGACAGCGCCATTGGCAGCCTGCGGGCTGCCCAAAAAGTCACAGGTGGCGTCCTGGGCGCTGGGGGACGCCGCCTGCACCTCCAGCTTGACATACAGGGGGCAGGGCTCATCCGCCCATGCCCCCACTGGGCCCCACAGGCCTAGGGGGTCAGTGCGCTGCAAGCATACCATGGCCCCCTGCTCGATGAGGCCCAGACCGCTGTGCGCTGCCGCCGTCGACTCCTCGTGGTCCACGGCAGCGTCGGCTGCCGATGCCGCCTCCGGTGTCGTGTCCGAGACCGACACGACGATGGCCGCTGCCGCTGCCACTGCTGCCGCGGTTGCTGCCGCCGTGGACGCCGCTGCCAACGACGCAACCGCTCGACGCGCCCTGGCGCGGGCTCGCCCCTGTGCCCTCCGGCCCGGCTCGCCCCGGGAGGGCGTCGTGGGCGGGGGCACGCATGTTGCCGGCAGCTCCGGCCACTCCGCCGTGGCGGCCGCTCGCCCTGGCTGGGCCCCGGCACGCGCGATGTGCACAATAGCCTCCTCGTCCTCGACCGCTCGCTGAATAGCCAGCTCCGCCTTGGCTGCCAACGTTGCCGCCGCCAGCACTGCCGCCGCCGCCGTTGCTGCCGCGGCACCCTCGTCGGGCTCGGGCTGGGGCTGGACCTCCTTCGCGTGAAGCTGCTGCTGCTCGCGCATTTGACGATGTACTTCTCGCCACTGTCGCGGAGTCTGCCCCGGGGGCAGCCAGAAGTACTCCTCCCCATAGTACTGGGCTCCATCGCGTATCCAACCCCCCTGGTCGGAGTCCTCCGCTATGAGGGGGTCCCCCCACGGGGTGCGCTGTAGCAGTGGCTGCAACGCCGCGACGATGGCCTCGGTGAGGGCCGCGGTGAGGGCCGCGGTCTGGTCCCCCATCGGAGTACTTGCCGCGGAAGCCGCGGCCGCCCGCGACGTGAGGGCGCGGGTCTCGGCCCTGGCAGGGGGCCGTGGGTAGCCCTCAACGCCGAGAGACCGCCGGTTCTGGCATTTCGTGGGTAAGCGCCCAACCACGGTCAAGGCGCCAGAAAAAGAGCGTGTACTATTAATGAGGGTTGATGGCTTTTAATGTCCTGGCTGCTCTTGCGACGGGAGGGTTAGGGGTTAGCGGGTTAGAGCCTGCCTGTGGCCTGCCCTATCCCACCCTTGGCCCCCTGGTGTGTGTGGCAGCGCAGCGGAAGGACGTCCGCCTCTGGTTATGTGCCCTCCTTTGAGGCCCTCTCGTGGCCGCGCTGCTGCTCTTGCGCGCCCCCACGTGGCAGCACCGCTGCTCCCGGCCCTGGTGGACCCCCGCCCCCTCCCCCGGCCGAGGGAGCCGGCGCGCGCACCGGCCCTCCGAAGGGCATAGCGCCCAGTTGCTGCTGCACCCCCCCCCCTTGCACCGGCAGACACCGTTGACCCCCCCCCATCACCCTGGGATGCCCCTCGTGATGGCGGCTACAGCAGTGCCGCACCCCCCTGTGCTCCTTGCAGGACTTGCATGCTGGGGCCTGTGCTCATCACACAAGGTCTGCATAGGGCGCCGTGGCTGCCCTATACGTTTCCCCCCCACCCGCTGTGCCCTTTTCTCAGGAGGGGAGGGGGGGAGAAAATGCCCTGGTTGCCCCGACACGGCCCCTAGGGGGAGGGGTTGGTCCAGCTCCACTTGTGCCGCGGAGGTCTCCGTCTTCGCCCCTTGCGCGCCGCCCCCCGAGGGATGGGGGTGGGGGTCGACTGATATCCCTTGCTCCTGCCCCCCCCCCTTGGGGGGGGGGGGTCTGTGATCCCCTGGGGGGGGGTCAATGCCCTCCAATGTCGTTGAGGACCCCGCCCGGGCTGCCGTCAGCCAGCAGGAGATGTCCCCGAAAATATCCGCCAGCCCTCGGGAGGGAGGGGGGGGATGACGCGATTGTACGACCCCCCACACGTGTGTGTCCGTCCGGGTGCCCAGCCGGCGCGTGTGACGCCTGCAGCCGTTCCCCTTGTGCCCCCCCTTGCCCGGCGGTTCCCCCTGGGGGGAGCGGGGAGGGCGGGAAGGGCTGCTTGAGCCCTCCCCGCTCGTTTAACATACCGGAGCCGCTTAGGCTGTGCCCCCCCCCCCCTGGAGACGCTTGGGGGGGGTTGAGAGCTCCTCCGGGCGTCGCGCGCACTCGTGCTCTGCTGGGCGTGCTCATCGCATGACGCGCGCTGGTGAGGAATATTGCGAGCGGGAACGTTTGCGCGCGCTTGGCGAGCCCCCCGCCGCCTCAAACGCCGCCACGGAGCCGGCCCCGGCCGGCTGCGCGGGCTGCAGCCACGCCCGCAGCGGTTGCGCCGCCACACACTGTAATATTAACGAGGGTTGAAGGCTTTTAATGTCCTGGCCGCTCTTGCGACGGGAGGGTTAGGGTTAGTGTACTATTAGCGAGGGAGACCCATATGTGGCGGTAGTGCAATCGGCATATTTAACCCGGCACGTGGGCGGGGCTGTGCATATGCTCGTGTTTGCGTTTATCGACAGAGTCAGAACCTTTGTGGTGTGGCGGGCTTAAGTAACTTCCGATGACGCGCGCCCGTGTCCCATGAAAAATAGGGCCCTCACCACTGCCGTGTCGTCATCATCCACCTGCATCCCCTGTGGCCGTGGGGCTGGGGGGGAGGGGGGGGAGGGGATTTGGGTCTCCGTCGCTTGGGGGCTGGCGGTGTTGGTGGTAGGTGTGGTGAGCGTAGTTGCATCCGCGAGTGTGCTGGGGCTGCTGACTGCAGCCGGGGTCGTTTGTTGGCGCCTGCCGGGGCAGGCACTGTCCTTTTGCCCAAACCTTTGTGCGGGGTATTAACCATGTGGTGACCACGTTGGCAGCAGTGTCGTACACCCCGCTGCATCAGGGAGCAGCGCGGGCACGGCGGCAGTCCGTGCGCCTGGCAGACCTTGGACAGCGGTCTGCGGTCAACAACATGGTGCATGGTGGCCCATAACACAACACACGGCCGCCGACTGGCGCAGCCGTTTACACGTAACGCACGCCGCTAGTTTGTGGGCTGGGCACGCGTGTGATGAAATCATGGGTGAGGGGGCCAGGTCACACGTGGCCGGGGCCGTCAGTTGCGGCGCTCTCCTGCGCGTGACTGTGTACGGGGCTTGGGCGGCTTAGCCTCCCCCCATAACCGGGTAGAAATCCCCTGCAAAATTTGTTGCACCCGCCCCCCCCTTCGGGCAGAGGGAAGATGAGGGCATCAGCCCAGTGTTCAGGCTGCCTGTAAGTGCACGCTGCAGGCGCGCTTCCTCGACTTCTTGCTCAGTTTTTCGGCGACGACACTCCTATGGTCTGTGTGCGTTTGTGCGCGTGTGCGTGCGCAGCGTCCAGGTGGACTCACAATAGGAGGCCAGGAGTTGTACGTGCTTGTGCATGGCGTCACGGCATGCAAAATATGGGCGGCGATTGAGGCCTGCCACAGGCGGCCCACCAAGCGGCACTAACGACGTGGTGCGTGTTATGACTTTGGCTGGGTGGAGTGAGCCCGATTTGACCAGTTTCTGAAGTGTGCATAGTGCCAGGCGCAGTACTCTAGCCCTTCCTTGCAGTGGTAGTGTGTGTCCCTGAAACTTAGCCTGGGGTGCCGCAGGCAGTGTGCGTGCCGCATGGTCTTCAAAATCGAGCACTAGCTCGATGAAGGACACTGTGTCTGTGTCTTCCGTCCACTGTAGCGCCCGCAGCCAAGCCAGTAGGTCTGCCAGAAAGGGCTTTTCCCATGGTCAGGTGCGTGCGGTGGGGTTGTGTAGGCATACCGGGCGCGCTTGGGGGGGGGGGGCATGGGGCCCACCAGCTGATGGTAGGGATATGCGCTGCGCGCTTGCGGGCGCACCGTGGGAAAGATTTTGGGTGCCTGTTGGTCCCGCAGCTTGCGCGCCGCCAGAATGGCCACAAACATGGCATGGAGGGCCTGTATGAAAGGTAGGTCATGTTGTTCCACCTGCTTGTTCACTGGTGGCTCGATTAAGGGTAGGAGACCGCTGATTTTCAAGCATGGGGGCCATCTGTCATGCGGTGGCAGGGCTGGGACTTTCGCCGCCAATGCGCGGACGTTGGCGATGTGCAGATCCCTAGCTGCCGCCCATTCTGCGCATTCCCAGAGAATGTGCTGTTCGGTTTCATCTGCCTGTTTGCAATATGGGCAGCACCGGGAGGTGATCATGCCCCGCTGGTGCGCCCGGACTGCTGTCCACAGCCCCCCCCGCCAGAAGTGTGCGCAGCAGCGAGCGTTCCTGTTGTGACTAAAAGGGGGTGTGTGAGGGGATTCTCTTCCCATACAGCTTGTGTTGTGATCATGGCTGGGCCACGTGTTTTGCAAAGCCTTGCTAGCCAGACGGCGCGGCCGTAAGGCACCAGCAGGGAGGGGGCAATTCTGTATCCCTGACACATGAGGCAAAAAAAAATTTTCCTTCGCTCTGCCTGGTATGGAGGCCCCCCAGATGGCTTTGAGGATGCGTGTCTCGAAAGGCCTGATGTTTTTTTGGCTGATGGCCACAATTTCGGAGGCATGGAGGCCCGTGGCATTCACCATGGTGGCGACCACCTTACACCTGTCGTCAAAGTCTCCGTACACACCCTATATCCGATCGAGCAGGGCGGATGCCTTGCCTATACACTTTAGGATGAGGGGGCCCTAGGCTACGCTGTCTGTGGTGCGCACGCCCGCTCCCAATGAGCGAAACTCGTTACGTAGCTCTTCAAGCTACATGGTAGCCTCCTAGAATTGCTCCTCTGCGGTGTCGAGTTGACCAAGCGCCGTGCCAACCGCGTTGTCATGTGGCATAGAGTCTTTCATCGCCTTCATGTTGAGAATAATACAGTCCCGCAGTTATGTGTCTCGGGTGTGTGTGTGGGGGGGGGGGGGGATGCCATATTAAAGAGGAAGGCCTGCATGGGTCCAGGGGTGGGCGCCCAGTGGAAGGGGCCTGTGCCAAAAAGGATGTCTGATGAGAATCATCATGACTGCACTAGCCCCCCTTGAGTGTCGTCACCCTTGCTTGGGCCAGAGCCTCTGGCGGCTGGGGGTTATGTGACCTCAGTGCCTGCACGCCCACGCTCCGGCCGGCGTGCTCGTTTGCCCGGCGGGCCGTCCTGGGGAGGTGTCTCTCCCCTCCGTTGCTTCGTCCCCGTGCGCCAGGGGTGGGGCTGGCTCTGGGCGCCGGGTGCCCCTGGTGTGTGCTCCCCCCCCTCCCCCCCGCACCGGCGTGTGCGTTACGCGCCTCTTGGGGGCTGGGGGTTGTCCCCCCTTCCCCCGACCTGGAGTCCTCTGGCTGGCTCTGCGCGCCCCCAGGCGGCGCAGTGGGGTGGGGGCTCGCCCCGCGGCAGGGGGGCACATCGCAGGCACCCGCGGGTGCCCCTGGTGTCCTCGGGCACAGCAGTACCGTACTCCCCTGTGTGCCAGCACGCACGCTCTGCACGGTGGGTGTCCGTGTGCCTTGCACACCCACGTCTTTCGCCGCCGCTTGTGTGTCTCCGGCCTGTGTTGCCGTGTGCGCGCGTGTTATGGTGTGAAGCGTATGGTATGTGGCTCCTGGCCCCCATTCTCTGGCCCCGTGTCCACCACTTGAAAGGGGGGGTGCCTCCTGCCATCCGGTACTGTGGGTTTCGCATAGAAGTCCGTGCCGTAGTGCAGCGCAGAGCGCTTGGCTCCTCCTTTTGCCGGGCACCGCCTCCTGTCCGCCGGCGTCGCTGGGTGGCGTTGCGGCCTAGCGCCCTGCGCCCTGTCGTGTCTGGCTTTCTTCTGTGCCTGCTTAGACCGTTGCCTCTAAGCCCATCTCTCCTCCCCATACGTCCGGAGTCGCTGTAGGTGGCGCGAGACCTCCAGCGGCCTGGTGAAGAGGGGGCGTCCCTCCAGCCCCATGACCAGTCCTGCTCCCATAGGGATTAGGGTCTTGCAGTGGTTGGTCATCTTGGCCGGCAAGATAGTGTCCTGTCCCACGGCCCGACCCATGAGCGAGGTGATGAGCCTAAGCACTCTGGCTTTCTCCTGGAGGGGCATTTCTCCCCCCACGAACCGAGATTGTGGTGCTGGCGGCAGCTGCTGCCCGGCATACGCTTCAAAATCAAGAGCCAACTCCATGTACGAGACCTGCCAGTGGGCCTGCGGCCGTCGGCGCTCCGCAGGCGGCATCTTCAGCCACTGTAGCTCCGTTGTCCACCGGATTACCATTGGTAGGAGGTCTGGGCCCCATCGCCATTCCCTCGGCATGGCCCCCAATACGGGGGGGGCTGTTGGTACCCCTTGCGGCTGTGGCAGCTGCAGCAAGTGCCATGGGTATGTGTTGTGCGGCTCCTTCCGGTGGTTGGTGGGGAAGAGGCTGCCCGTTTCGTCGTCGGCCCCCTTGCGGTCCCGAAGGACGCCCGGGAACATCTCATGTAACCTCATTGCAAATAGTTGCCACGGGTGGGTGTCCTGCGCCGCCCATGCCGCTCCTGCTTCCGCCAGGCGGTCCACCTCCCGCGGGCGGTCCTCCACATCCTCCAGCGGTCGCTGTAGCCAGTGCCTGGGCACCCTGCCCGGTCCATGCATCTCTCGCCCTCTCCAATGCCGCTGGCTAGAACCACGCTGTCAGGGATGATCCCGCATAAACGTATACATGGGGCCCATTCCCGGAGGGAGCCTAGCTTCAGTGCCTTGGCCAGCAACATGATTTCGGCGATCAAGGGCTCCCGCTTCGCCTTCCACGTTGTGCATCTCCAGAGGAGGTGTTCCTCGTCCTCCGGCTCCTGCTTGTCGCAGTACGGGCACACGCGCGTGGGCCGTAGACCCCTCTCGTTTGCGCGGACCGCTGTCCATATGGCCCCTGTCAGGGCCCCTCTCAGGATGGACTTGTCCAGCTCCGCTGTGCAGGTGTGTAGGTAGGCCAGAGTCAGCCCCCTGTGAATGCTTCCTCCTATGCCCGCGAACAGCCGAGGCCGGCGGTGCTCGACTTGCACTCGTGTGTGTGTGTGTGTGTGTGTGTGTGTGTGTGTATGCTAATTGCCAATTGCCTTGCCACGGGGGTGTTTTTTCAAGCAACCAATCCATGCTCGCGGTAGTTCTTTGTTAGCATTGTCCAGGCATCTATCAATGCACGTCAGCATATGCATATTGTCATCGAGCTACTAGACCCTTGGGGTCAGCCTGGCTATGCACATTTTCGGCCTCCGGCAGCGGCTCGTAGAGCTCTCTTACCATTTCGGGTAGACCCCTTCTGCACCCCAGAAATCTTTCTTGTTGTGATTCCCACTTGCAACCCTCTGACCGCATCTCGTGTCTTCGTGATCTTCGTGATAAGGATCATTCACACATGGCGTGGTTTGCTTCATCTTTGGTCTTGGCCCTGCCGCTGCCGCTTTGCCTCTTTCTTTTGCGGGCCACTCATTCTGTGTCCCCGTCACCCCTTCTTTGGCCCTGCTTCGCACTTCTTGCCGACGTGGCCACGTGCGCGCGTGTGTGTGGGCGCGCGCGCGTGCACCATGGGCTGCAATGTTGTGTGTGGTGTGTTGATGCGTTGCATTGTTCTGTTGAGCAGCACAACTCACGGTGGAGATTTAAATCAATGCATTCCTCAAGGCACAATCATGCTGCATGGAAGAATCAGGTCACATTCCCCCTTGTGTGAGAGGCCACTGAGCCGTGTGTCCCCCTGCCAACTCGCCAACAGGCTCCACAGCCTTCCCAAACCCCAGCCCCAAAGCCAGCCGCTGTGCTCTTGTACTGCATACAAACAATGGCGTGTCCATGGAGTATAGTTTCTGCACCTTCCCATCCTTTTACCGTTGTATTACCATAGATCGACAATGGTCGTCAGCCTCCGGAATCACTCTGGTATGCCATATATTACAAGTCAGCAAGGCGCTGTTAGGTGCTGTTTTCAATGTGCAGAGTTTGCAGCAATGTGCCGTCGTCAGGCACCAAAACAGATTGTTATGCAAAATCAGCGAGGCATTATTTGGACGAGTGGGGTGGGTGCTCCCTACAACTTTTTCTTGCATTCCCTTTTTAACTGTGGATGACCTCTCCTGATTCTGAATGATTTTCCTTTCATTTATGGACGAGAGCGGCGGTTGAAATCCCGTCAAAAGCATGGTATGATCTTTTTTTTTCATGCATCCGCCAGTCCTGAGTTTGGCCCCATATTGGGGAGCGGAATCATACTGTCCATAATGGTCTAACATGCTGTTCTGTCTGAGGTGTTTCACGAAACTAGATAAAGTGTGACGGATCTGTGTCTGTTTACAGCCGCGTGGCCCTACAGCATACCCTAGTGGTTGTTTATACCTCTACAGGGAATTCAGGGCATGTTTCATGAAACACCAAAAGGATGGTATAATCATTTGGCAGATTTTGCAAAGAGGTCTGCCCTGCCAGACTCCCCCACCCTTCTGCACCCACCCCCTTGCCCATGCAACACGCATGAATCATCCACCAAATCCCATGTCAAAGGCAGACTGCCACCAAATATCACCTGCAAACGGTATGGATGGGTCGGAATTGAACCTGCTCAAGATCGGGGACATGGGCCGCAGGTGACAATGCCTTGGGTTGCTCACTGGAGAGAGAATTTGCAAGGGCTAAGGCCTGCAACCCCACACCGTGTTGCGAGGAGTCCTCAGTCATGAGATTGCTGGTGCGGACTGGTGCATTTGCATAGGCTTCAGAAGTGGAAGCCCTAGACCCTGCATGAGTCAAACGAATACCACAGAGCTGTTCGCTTCCTGCACACACACAACACAGATGCAGGCCTAACAAGGGTAGTAGAGATGGGGTTCCAAAAATGGAAAAGGTTGCGCAACATTGAGCAACAAATGCACTGATACTTTCTTGTACGTCACACAGCAAGAGCAACCAGGCTAATTCACACTCGTTTAAACCCAGAAGCACACACCAGCAATCTGACTAGCGCAAACTCAAGCATAAACCACAAATAAAAACCGAAACCCAAAGCTGACACGCAACACAAAAGCACAAGCGGAAGCACACACAAAACCTCAAATCCAAAACACAAATAGAAAGACATAGGCAAACAGAAACACCAACAAAAACACAAACACTTGCGACACGTGTGGAAACCAAAAGGGGCCCAAAAAGGAGAGAACCTTGCGCACTAATCTTCACTTCCTGCCTGCTCAAGGGGCCACAGAAAAAAGGACCCTCCCCCCCGCCCCACACACACACCACAAACACGAGAACACACGATCGCAAGAAGTATGCTAAGTAAGGTGAAAGCCGATCATGCAGATTCCGTTTGTTGCATCCGTTGTTGAGAAGGCTTCCAGAGATGCTTCTCACTGAAAAATCCACCCTTCCAGCCTAGGGGAGCCCCTAAAAGTAGTCCAGTCAGTTGATCTACCCAGAACTCCATGCCTCATCACTGTGGCTGCCCTGTATCCAGACAAGGATTGTGCTTCAGTGAACCCTCCGTAACTCGAAGGGTCCCAGTTGACCACAAAAAGAAATTGATGAACACGCAAACGCTCAGCCGGGGGAAAATCTGTTGGGGTGGCAACAGTTTCTTGAACACAGTATCCCCCAACCAAAAGGAAGGGTGGTACCACTGGGTCCCTATGACGACCACCAACCAGTGCTTTGGTACCATTGGCACATATTTTAAGGAACAAGGTGGTGCAAACGGCAGCCTGAGGCATTCAAACAGGCAGCTGTCAGCCCCAGGGAGGGATGAAGCAGCAACACATCATCCTGTCCAGGCATCTACCGTCTGCATGTGTTCATGCTCGGAAAGAGCGGGGCAGGGCCGGCTCCAACTTGAATATGGGGGGCAATCCACCTCAGTGCATTGGACCCCCCCACACACTGTGAGGACCTGAGATGGGAGATCCCCCACTTTCGAAAATTTTTTCAGGCACCCCAATTTTGGCAGAGTTCTGTCAAGATATGGCAACCTCCTGTGGAACACTGTTGTTGCGATCTAAAACCAGGGAGCTGCAATTCAACCCAAGTTGAAATATGCATCAACCTGAGCAGGCACTTTGGGATTTGGGATTCTGTTGCACAGAAAGCCTGCAGTTCCTCGTCGAAATTGACTGTACGCTCCATTGAAACCACATCCATTTTCACTCCAAACACTGCACCACTTTAATCCCTAGGTAACAACAATCAAAAATTTTGATTGAATGGTTTTGTCACCCCATCCCATCTCACTGCCCCCCCCTCCCCTTGCATAACCCCCCCCCCCCCAGGCATCGTTTATAAGAGAGGGGGGGGGGGGGTATTTTGGACAAGACCCACCCACCCAACTTCGCCCACCCACCCGACTTTTGACCCACCCAGACCCCCCCCCTATCTTATAATTCTGTGGGGAGATTTTTTGTGAACCAAATTGAAGCCAAGGCGCTCTCCCGGGTTAGGCATCCCCAAAGGGTGACACACCAAAAACTTCACAATACCAGGGTTTGAACTAGGGATCTTTAGAACTGCAGCCAAGAACCTTGACAACTGGGCTACCAACCAGCTCTGATAGCTATGTGCAACAAAGGGTCCACAGGTTTAAGATTTTATCAAAAAAAATCCACCATCTGAAAAATTGCCACCTGCACACCTGCCACCTGCACAACGACAAAGCAGAAAGGGGCACTAGCAAACAGCCAGACAAGGCTCCTGTGACCAAAGAAAGAAGGTGTGGCAGGAGCCCAACCCAGGAAACCCTCGAAATTATAAGAGGGGGGGTCCAGAGCTTCAGACCCACCCACCCAGACCCCCCCCCCTTGCAAAATAGCTCTTATAAACGATGCCTGCCCCCCCCCCCCCTCCTGTAAGTAATCTGGGATAGGATCCACCAAAAAAAAATTCTGTCAGAGCCGCCCCAGGATGTGGTACATGTACACAGAGGGGGATACCTGTTGCCATTGGGCAATCACGTGAAATATCAGCAGAGTTGGAATAAGAATGATATCTGTTAAACAAAACAATGTATGTAGAAGGGCTCAGTCCATGCATGGGCCAGGGGCAATCTACTGAGAACGACCAACGCCCATCCCTGATTTGAATACGAGACGTAATGCGCCACTGAATGGAGGTGCATGCAACTCAAACTCCCCAAAAAAACATCGCCCCAAAGCCGTTGCTGTGACCCCACCCGAAAGCCTTTGACCATTGGACTACCCCACTCTTACAATCATGCAGCAAAAAATCCAGGCATGCGACAGGGTCCTGGAAGCTCATCACAATGATGAGCTTCAAGCAGATTCATCCATGGTGCAGATGGACAAAGAAACACTGTCAGTGAATGGAGCACAACCAGAATGAATGGCTGGACAAAATTGCAGATCCAAACAGCTGCAGAATGGACTGGACTGTCCACTTCCTTGACGCAGTCTGTACTTGGAATTGGGCAGTACCAAAGGGGTTGGGGTATCATGCCCTAAGTCAGCCTGCCTTGCGCACAGGGTGTGCCAAAGGATGAGACCACTGCAGTGCCCTCCCATCTGCCGGGTGGAAGCAGGTGACGCATGATGATTCCCTGGTCAGCCCAATGGACAGATAATGTCCTGGCTGCAGAGAGCTTCATCACACACTGTCCTGGCACCTGATTTCGTGCTTCCCTGCCACTTGGGGAATCCCAGGGAATGGTTTGCCATTGATCTGGGCCATGCTCATACCCATACCTTCAGCGAGGACAAATGCTTTCCGGACCACAGGTGCCAGAGTTTGGGCGACATATGCGGTATAGCGCACATTGGTGGTGCCAAAATCTCACCATTCTGAGTGTCCGAAATTTGGTGACATAGCATTTGGGGGGTTTCGTGCACTGTACAATAAGAAGAAAAGACCGCTATTGATTCACCGCTTGGGATACTTTCCCATAAAAATGGAACACCAATCTGGGGGCTGCACACCGATCTGTTGACACCATCACTCGCTCCCTACAAAGGAGAGACTATGGCCCCTGGCTCGTGCAAAGCGTGGCACATACACTCTGCTGGCTGACTCAGGGCTGTCCTTAACGCAAAAAAAAAAAAATCCCGTCCAGAACGGGGTAATTTCAAAAGAGCCCGCGGACAGTACATGTCTTCACCCCGGTGTTCCCAATTGTTCAACCATGAGTCCCTAGCCCCAAATTGGTCTCAGCACACAACCATATGATCCTAGCCCCACATGTGTTGCATGACCCTACCTCACACCCTGCACAATTCAACATGAACAAGAGCAATACTTTTTCTGATCAAATACAGTCATGTAGCGTTCAACCACCCGAATGTTCCATCGCCGGTGGCACAGCTGGAAACAAACTCCCTACTGTTGGTACAACCTCTGGAAGTGCACCCTGACACGCTCCATAAGCTCACCCTTCCCCCCGCCCACACTCAAACCATGCTTCCTACAAATGGCCTTAAACTCAACCTTAGTCCACTCATGCAACCTCCCCCTCTCCATTGCGTTCAACACCGCCTCATCCACATCATACCGAAACACCAACTGCGCGGCAGGGTTAGAAGAGGTGGAGGGGACAGCTGAGGGGTTACGAAGGTCAGAAGAGGAGCTACTGGCAACTGCACTTGCCTGCTCCATATCCTTGTCCTCACTGTCTTCGTCCTCACCCTCCAACTCAACCCCATACACATCGCCAATGTCGGCGTCACGTGTCGCCCTCTTGGGGACAACCCACAAATCTCGAATGTCCAACGGAACCTCTGCCTCACCATCCTCTTCCAAAGAAACTGCCAAATCCTTGAAAGCCGCAAACCCAAGCAAACCACCATCTTCCACCTCAACCGCATGCCCTTGCTTCCGTTTGCGCGGGCGGAAAGGGGTCTTGCGCAACTCATCAAAAACCTCAAAGGGCCCCCAATCCTCTGGTGCCTCCCCATTGCACCTTACCCACAGCGTCTCACACATGCGCTCCGTGGTTTGGCCAAAGTCCGTAGCCGTCACGTAGCTAAAAACTCTCTCACACGAACACGAGCTTGCCTCAACCCAATCCTCCAGGTTAGCACTACCATCCCACTCAGCTCGCTTGAATCGTGTCTGCACGTCCTCAATCAAACTGCGAAGAAACTTCATCCGGCTACCCTTGATGACGCTACTCCCTACGTCAACACCCAACGATTCCTCCCACCCCCCTGGAATGACATGGCTACCTCACCCCTGCCGTATCCGGGAGCCCCACCGCTGCAGAGCGGGGGGCAAAATCAGAAGTGGCCCGCAAGTGGGCAAATTGGCTACCTCACCCCTGCTGTATCCGGGAGCCCCACCGCTGCAGAGCGGGGGGCAAAATCAGAAGCGGCCCACTAGTGGGCAAATTGGCTACCTCACCCCTGCCGTATCGGGGATCCCCACCGCTTCAAAGCGGGGGGCAAAATCAGAAGTGGCCCACAAGTGGGCAAATTGGCTACCTCACCCTTGCCGTATCGGGGATCCCCACCGCTTCAGAGCGGGGGGCAAAATCAGAAGTGGTGCCCAAAAGAGGGCCGGGGGGGTAGACATGGCCCACGTTCGGCCAGGGCAAAAAGGCCTCTAGGGGCTGTCCTTAAGGGCTGACCTTAACAAAAAAAAAAATCTCGGTCCTTAAGGACGGCCCTGGGCTGACTTGTTCCAAAGGCGCGCCGCAGGCACCACAGGGTGGTGCTGCCCAGTGACACACTCAAAGACCAAGACATCGTCAGCATATTTTGGACCCTGAAAATGTTGGCGAATTTTCGACCCTCAATTGTGGCATCCAATTCAGACCCCCAAACAGGTGGGATCTTGACAACAAAATTGGACAGCCTCCAAATGGTGGGCATCGTTCGAAAAATGGACCTCAAATGATGGTGCAAAATTCGGACAAAATGGACAAAATGGGAGATTAGTGACGTTGGCTCGGGACTCAATCTGTCCACAATTTTTTTAATCTACCTGCAGCACCATGCATAGCAGAACAGCCACAATGCCAATGTAGCTTCTGCAATGTTGGCATTGTGTTCCCCCTTTTCTGGCATCCGTTTCTGGTCCCTCTTTGTGCTTGTGCGGTTTGGGGACTGTTTTACAAGCACGAAGCAAACAATGTTGCAGGGTATTCAACAAATGGCCGGCCCTGGTACAGGTACAGGCTGCAAAAACTGGCCCTTTGCATCCTACCATGGGTTTCTTGGCACAGTATCCACCCAACCACCAAGGGAAAGGGTGGTGCCGCTGGGTCCCTATGACCACAATGAGTGCTTTGGCATTCTTGGCACATGTTTGAAGGGAAAAGGTGGCGAAAAAAAAACAAGCCTGAGGCGTTCAAACAGGTGACCATCTGCCCTGGGGAACCAGGGGTGTACCGAACCCCAAACACAATGCACTTGTGCTTCGATTCGGCGCCCGTTCATCAAGCTTCGAGCACAGCAATAATTTGGGACTACTTTGTGCTGCACAAACGGAGCCCTGGCCCAGAGGTGCAGGAAAATCTCATCACAGGTGGAAGAGCACAAGTTGAAAGAGCAATAACAAACGAAAGGTCAAGCCACCATACTCGACTTGGTTCATGTGGTGCTGAAGCACCGCATCAACCAAGCCCAATACTGATGAACAGTGTTCCACTAAGGAGGCTAAGTGCCAACCGTTCCCAACCCTGCCCGCCGTTTCCACATTTTTAAATCAAGATTAGAGAAAAGGCAGGTGGACAGTGCAAAAAGTCCGTTGGTCAGGCCCAACGGATGAAATGGGTTTTGTGAGGGCAACGTCGTTAAGCAGAATTGAGAAAATTGTCCAAACACCCTGGGCCCGAGCAGCAAATAGACAAGAAACACTGCATCCAGCACCAGCAACACACTACTTAGTGTCCGAAATGAAATTGAAACCTCACACGCCCACTGCAAATGCCTGACACCCTGAGCACCTGAGCAGAAACTGAAAAAACAAAACAACCACGGCTGAATGACCTCGGCCGAAAGGCTGTATAAACGTCGTCGGCAATGCCAACAAACATATGTGACCGCCCGATCGACCCCTTGACTGCGAACGGCATGGCTCAACAAAGCACATCGTACAATGGCCATAACCATTGCAGACCTCTGCTGCGGGATTGCTTGGAACTTCGGGTCGGTCGGGTTTGCTGGCCAGGGCTGTATAGATGTGCATAGGCAAAGCTTGCTTTGCAGCGGCTTCAACCACAAAGAGCAAGGACCCTTCATTTGTGGCCCTTCATTTGTTACATGACAAGTATTCCTGCCCACTTTGGTTATTGTTAGCAGGGCGCTCCCGAAGAAAGAAACTGGGTCACCATGCACTTAGTCATATGCGGGCGGGCGGTAACGGCGGTGGGCGGCAGTCGACGCCGGTTAGAGGGTGGTGACCGACGGCGGTTAGAGTGGAGCAGTCGTTTTGCATGCTCCCTAAGAGCGGGCCCTGGTGCAAAGAAAAAGATAAGTAAGAACGGGGCAATAGAGGATCGCGCTGCTGGTTAAAGAGCCTCAGTGACGGGACACTTGAGGAATCGGGAGAAGCATAAGGTAGGTGTGAAGAGATTGACACAAAAAGGCACCCCCACCCCCAAGCATGGCACGTTCGGTTGAGGTCAAAAGTGGGGGTGCGGGGAATGGGTCAGTGGCCAATAATTTCTTTCGTCTTGATCTTCATTGGCCACTGGTCGTTGAATGCTCCAACACCCAGATTAGGGCAGCCAACAGTGTGAGGCCGATTAACATTGTATGACAAGCTGGTCCACGAGAGCCAAAAAAAAAAAAGAAACAACTGCTGGTGCCCATGAAACTCACCTCGTCGGTTGGAGGGTAACCAACGGCAGTTGGAGGGCAACCAATGGCACTTTGGTGGCAACTAGGGCGGTTTCTGGTGGCGATCCTGAATGCAAAGACAAAAATGTGGACGTCCTACGACAGCTGCATGTCAGCGGCAGCGGATCGCGGCCAAATGGATGCAATGCGTTGGCGGCAAAACTTTCCAAATCAAGGATACGGGGCGGGGGGTTTGAAGTGCGAAACGTGTGAAACAGTGGGAAATTGCAGGATTGCAAAATTCGGCGTGGAGACAATTTGGTGCCATTTCTTAGGCAGTGTTGGACGCAGCACAGCATCATTGTTCACCCTCTGCGACGTCAGGTGCCGGCTCTGGTTGAGGAATTATCAGAGCTGCCGGTGCGAAGCGCCCGCAGCTGCAGCGCTACAGCAGTTCCATCCGTGCAATTGCGGCCAGCCCAAACCCTAACCCCAACCCAACGCTGTACTTCGTGGAAAGGGAAAATAAATGCCGGCCTCCAGTACCCTTGGACCTCAGCAGAGCGCCTGCCGACGAGTAAATGCTATCGGTCATGGGCGAAAAGGCAACGGTTTTAGTCGTCAACCTCCTGTCGTTCAGCACCAACCTCCGTCGGTTGAGTGTCAACCGCCGTTGATTAGCCGAATCCTGCCACCGATACCCTCAGGCCGTCCTTAGAGGGGAAAAAAAGACAGAAACATCTCACTCCTGAAGAACGGCCCCTGCCCTGACCCCCAACCCCGAACCCGCAACCCCAGCCCCAACAGTACCATTCCTGAAGCGCCACTCAAATGCGGCCGAGGTCAAGGGGCAGGGTCTGGGGTGCAGTCGGCGGCGTCCAAAGGCAAGAGGCCTCATATCTTGAGCTCCCATCGCTTACTCGCACTGTCAGACCGGATCGCGGACGAACGTTTCGAAGGGAGGTCTTGAGCCGGCCCTGAGTGCTTCCTCTTGACAGCGGCCTTGCCTTCCGTCTTGGCCTCGGGAAACACGAGATCGAAACCACCTTCAGGCAGACCCTGCGGGACATTGCAGTGCGTCCGGTCGGGCCCCGGGATGTTGAGGGATGAGGGGGGACGGCAGAAATGCTTGGGGCTGAGACTGGGGTCCAAACCAGAGCGTAGGGCAGACCAGAGCCACACTTTGGAGCGAGGAAAAGGGGGGGGGGGCGAGACCCAAGGGCTGTTGGACCAAAAATTGTCTAAGACTTTTCCATCAGAACTTGTGAATGTTTCCCCTGAGAAGTGTTCCGTCGCACCGCCAGGGGTTTGCATTACACCCCAAGTAACTGTGCCGATTGGTACTTCCGGGTGTACGCACTGGCTTTCAGGAGGAACCCCCCCCACACGCGCAAGCGGACTCCACGTGGGGGGGCACGCTTGTTCTAGAAGGACAGGAGGGGTCTGCGGGGGTGGACCTGGGGGAGGGTCTGAAGGGGTTGGAGCGGGTGGGTGCGTTGACCCCCAAGGCTGCCCAAGCTGCCGCAAAATGGTTTCAGTTTGTCCGATTCTTGGTGGCTTCAGGATGGTCCGTGTTACTGCCTGGAGGTGGATGCTTCCGGTAAATTCCTGGAGTTATTTGGCTCTTTTCGTTCGTTTTCCATTGTACCTGTGCAGCACACTGTCGGGGCAGATAGGGGGAAGGATAGCCGTGCAGATACCAGCCATGAGGTGTCGGGCACCCTCGGACTCGCATTGGAGGGCAATTGGGGCGGTCCTGAACTTGCGCTGGCTCACCGACCCACAACCATCCCTTCAGCATCCTTCAGGGTCCACTATTCCTGCCCATCCCACAATGGCTGCACGGCGTTGCTCACCCTGCGTCCGTTGCGTTCAAAAGTGCACAACGTTGAGCGGCCTGCGTTCCGCAGCTCCATCACAAAGACAAGCCACCCCCCGCGTTCGGTGAGGCAGCGTTCCCAGGGCAGCCACCACTATATCGCCGGGAGGTTGGCACCAAAGAGTCGTGCATGTTGCCCTGCTGTTAATGTCGCTTCGAAAATACGCGAAACTAATGGCGATGTCCCGTTCACGGGAAGCACAGAAAAGCTTTTGATGCGGGTTGAAAACGACCCACATCGATGCAAATGGAGGGAAATTATGGATACATCGGGACAGAGAATGAAACGGGGACCAATCTTACTCTGCGTGTCTCGAGCTTTTGGCTCAAGGACGTGGTGTCGAGCATGCCTCAAAAACTATAACAAACACGGTAAGTTCTAATCTCAGCTATTTTTTTTACCGCGCATGCGCGCATGCTGGGCATGAGTGGGTACGCGGGTAGCTACGAGACACCATCACATATGCTTAAATCACATGGGTGCACACCAGCAGCAGGCAGACCACTGCACACCACGGGTACGTACTCACGTGGTCAACCGACCTCAAGCTGACGATTAATGCACTTCTTTGACCCTACCGTGTTTCAGGGCCAGCAGAGTTCGAATTGACACAAGGCTGCGGATTGGAGGGTTGCGGAGGGATGCAACCTGGCGATCTTCCACGAGACCCGGTGCCTTGGATAACTGAGCGTCTGAAAGAAAAAAGAGGAAAGCACTTTACGCCCTCAGCAGTGATGGCGGCTAGGTAGGACATTTTTAGGACATTTACACATAATACAAGGGATCTGTTCCAAAGTCGCAGTGTTTCGGAGGTTTCGCGCTTGTGGGATCTGCTTGGTTCGCAACCGAAGATGTACATGATGCTGGTGGGATGTTGGCCTTGCACACTTGTGTCAGCACTGGTCCCTGTATTTACAGCGTTGTGCAACCTTCCGGGAGGCATTCGTTACAATGGGGCTATGCTATTTCTGCGGGTCCACCTGCTTTCTCACCAGCTCGTTATTACAATCTGCAATAAACTACGCATGGCTTGACGCCCAGTGGTGGGACAAGAAACCCTCGCATTATTCCTGCAGTACGATTGGAATTACAACGAAGATGCATGGCTGCAACATTTCGAAGAACTCCCTCTCGGTACTGCTGCAAGACTTTCTACTGTACACCTCTTACCCCGACACTACTAGTCCTGCAGGACCTCTTACTTGCACCTCCTACTCCTGCAGTAAAACACCTACCGTATGACGCCTGCCACGTTACTCACACAGTGTTGCATGCTGTGGTGTTCCTCATGTTGCATTACTCACTCCAACAGTCGCAAACCCACCCATCCCTGAGAGTGGGACCTGAACCAAGCGTCCCTGATCGTCCCGAGCCCTACTGGTCACCTTGGTCCTGAGGCTTTTGATCTCCGATGTTCAGAGACAAGATGACGGATCCCGAATCCTTGTTCATCTTGGAATCGGGCGCCACGTTGTCCTCAGACTTTTGCGAGAACCCCTCAAACAACTCCAGTCTGCGGGCACGAAATAATTAGGCAGGCATGAGCACTGCTCGTTGGACGCAAGGGCTGTCCAGGGCTTGGCGCACAGGGCGCAAAGGGGTGTATCGTTGTGCAATGCCGTCATTGGGCAACAACCAGCAGTGGCAGGCAGGGAATGGACATCGCTGCAGCGAGAGAATTGGCTTTCCAGGGGAGGGTCGTCAGCCCAGCCCCAGCCGCAGCCTCAACTCCAGTCCGAGCCCACCGCTCACACACACCCACCTTGACGTTCTTTGAGTTTTCTTCGGCGGTCCAATAGCCAGCTCATCATTGAGGCACACAATTGGACGGCACTTGAAGGGCAACTAACAGCGGCCGGAGGGTAACCGACGGCAGTTGAAGAGAAGCCGACGGCGGCGGAGAGTAACCGACGCGGGTTCGAGGGTAACAGATGGCGGTTTGAAGAGTAACGGACGGCGGGGGGTAATCAACATCATTTTGGGGGTCGGTGTTTTTACACACGAAACGAAAACATCTCGTCCACTAACGCGCTGCCACCCCCAAGCCCAAGCCCTGGCCCAGGACAACTCAGCCAACCCCAGCCCCAGCCCCAACCTTCGCTACAGACTGCGCTCTTCTACAGCCCCAGACAGCGCCCTTGCCCGAGCCCCAACCCGCTGCAGCTGTCGGCACAGCTCCAAATGCTGGCCTCAGTCGGCTGTTTGGGGTGGGGAGGGGGGGGGGCGTCATGTGCACGCCGGAGGAGCCGTTCATGCCCACTTTCTAGACCCCAACCCCTTCTTCCGAGAGGGTTCCCGTCCCCAAGGCTCAGAACAGTGGCCCTGTCCGGATCTGGCAGAGCCTGCATCGCCATCCTCAGACAGTGTACAACGGTTGTGAGGCCTGACGCAGGGAGTGGTTTGGCGGGCGGGGTTTTTGAGTGAAAAACCGGCCAATCCAACCGCCGGAGGTTGGCCCATGGCCGCCGGAGGTTGGCTCCGATCGGCCCCAGAGGGGGCCCGGGAAGGGGGTTGGGGCACCCCAACATTTGTGCCTCAAAACACTTCCCGCGGCGCACTGCTCGTTTCGAGGCAATGCGTCATGGGGGTGGACCGTTTTCCAGGAAAGACGGATTCGGCCGCCCGCCCTCGCAAAATGCCTTGTCCGAGCTCACTGCCCCAGCCCACGCCTCAGCCCTCGTCGCATCCCCGGTGACAAGGCCTACCTTTGTGACGCCAAGGGCTCGCGGGGGGGACTGGGCGGGATGCGGGCATCCGCGGCGGCGCTGTCTGCGCGCAGAGTCCCAATGGACTGCACGTAGGCGAGTATCGCAGGATCGGGGGTAAACCTCCAACGCAGTGACGCCTCTGGGGGTAGCGCGAGCTTGTCACACTGGACCTCAGAGACAATGCGCAGCCTGGGGAACGAAAAAACACAAACAGGCATGGCACCGGGGGTATAGAGCACCGGGGTGAAGGCTGAGGCACTCGATAGGCAGGCGTACACGTTTCCAGTCCCGACACAATCTCTGACCCTGTCCCACACGGGAGACACAAACTGCATGCCCTCACCCCCTGGATCGGTTGCAGTATCGGGCCTCCCGTACCACGGACGTCTCCGCCAGCCTCGCTCCACAGAGACTCCGGCGGTCCCTGATTGCCCGACGAGGAAGAACACGACAGAACACAGGGTGACCCACGGCGGGGGGCTCAGGTGAGTTCCGAGCCCCAACACCCGCGGCGCAGGCCGGAGGGTCCGGAAGGGGGGATGGGGAGCGGGGGTTACAACCTAAGTAAGGCGAGCCAAGCGAAGGTGTGAGTGGAACAAACTTGGGGACACTTACCCTGGTTAACACAGCCACGGGGGAGGGGGGGATCAAGAAGCTTTTTCCGGGTTTGGGGGCACTTTTAAATTCCCATTTCATTCTGAGAATTTTGAATACGCACAAACTGAGAGGGGAAGGGGGGACCTCATTCCCAATTCACCGTGAGTCAAGACAAGATTGGGCATTTCAGGTCGCCGCGGTGTATCCAATTAGTTCGTAAACTGCTGACGCACCTCATCCACAGCAGGGTCATCACTCCAATCTATTAACTACTGCTTCCCCCCCCATTGGCGTAGGTTGGAGGTTCCGAAGGGGGAGGGTGGGGGGTCCGGCCCTTCATGTGAAACCCCCCCCCCGGTTGGGTGACCCCACCCGGAGAAAAATTCACGAAATCAATATCAGCGAGGCATAGACGTTTCCTGACTCAGCAGTATTCTCAAACCAAAAAACAGACAAAAGAAAGAAGCAAAACGTCTGGTGTCCGTTACATGCAATTGGTGGGTACCCAATAGTCGTTGACGGGTACCTGACGGCAGCTGAAGGTTGATCGGTGGCGGCTGGAAAGCAATCCGAGCGGTCTTTGGGCGTGGTCTTGCGCAAAGAAAACATAGAAGAAAGAACCGCTCCAACCGCCTTCAAGATCTTCTCGATCGAGAATGAGAAACCCGCCTCCACACAGTGCCTGCTGGCCCAGCTATGATCCAATTTCGGCGTACGCCATGGCACACGTTATCATGCCGTCAAAATGGCGTTCATGACGCACATGGCACCGCGCCTGGATGCACCCCAGTGCACACTTTTGGGGAAAATTCGCACTGCGTGTGCGTGTGACGCTGAAGCCCGTATTGTCTTGCTATGAAAACCGTAACCTCTCCAGAGCAAAAAAAAAATGCACCACAACACAATTCACCATCGTCACCATTGCCTCCGGAGGCATCCGCATCTGCCCACACCCCATGACACTGACTTCCTCGCAAAGCAGACCGAGGGTCGGAGGTACTGGTACAAACGGTCTGCACTGCGTGCACAGGCGTCCCCTTTCCAAACGCCCGTTGCCCCTCCGCACCTGTTCAGAATTTTGTGCTTGTTCTTCAGAAGGTCCGAGTTACTGAAATCCTCAAGCACTCGTTGGCATTTGTCCAGAGTCTGCTGCAGCTGCTGAGCGACGGAGCGCATCTGTGGTGCAGTGGGCACGGGTGTCCACATGTTAACAGCGGGTATGCGATGCGTGGGGCGCATGTCATGATCCTGTCGAGCGGGACGCGTCAGAAACAGATTCGACGCACGTCGGAACGTGCACATGCGACGCTGGTGCCGTCGCACACTGGGGCCGGGTTCGGTGCGCCGCGTGCTCTGCCGGGTATTGCGGTGCCGGCTGCCCGCGCACATGTATCACTGGTATAACTGTCGGGCATGTTTGCATCTGCAGCCCGGGATGGGCTTTGGAGAAGTTGCAGCCGCGAGTGACCCAGCGGTGCCACAGTCAGATAGCATTGCCCTCCCCCCATGGAGTGCTTCAGCACCGCTTTGCGATGCACCCTCATTTTTGCGCAACGACGTACCGTGGACAACAGCCAATCTGCTCTTACTGGTGCTGCCTTCACTGCCAGAGCTGCTGCTTGTGCTGCCGATGTTGCTGACACCTTCGAGCTCACCTTGGCAATAGTGAGTCACATACTTGGCCTTCCCCATTTCTTCTCTTAAAGTGCTCGGACCCAGCCCCATGTCTTGGAATTTGGCATTGCCAATAAATGCCCCGCAAGGAATGAAACACCCAATCGTTATTGCACACGCAAAACATCTTGAGACATCTGGAGACTTGCTCCCACAGTAATGAGAGTTGTGGGGCCGGCAAGACCAAGAAGCTCGCTGCTCAATGATCCGTCCGTTTTTCCTTGCTCCTTCTGGCCGTATCTTCGCATCCGCCTCCCCCCCCCCCAGGTCCTGCAGCGACCACAATGGGCATACATCTCAGCAATAACGGGGCAAACTTTGGGGATAAACAAGATCATGAAGAGACTTACCCCCCCCCCCCCTCTTGTCGTTCCCCACCCCAGGGAAGACGGTCCCCCACCACCCCCTGGGGGACGGTTGCCAAGTGACGGTCCCCCAACCCCCCCTGGGGGACCGCACCACCACCGTACACGCACATTTGCAGGCACAGAAATTGCAGCATAAAACGAAAGCATTTCAGCATAGGATGTGTTTAAAGGGCTGCCAATGTACGGAGACCTGCTCCTTGACCGGCTCGGTGTAAAATGTCTTGGTTGTGCTGTCAAGTTCCATTTCAGCGGAAGTGAGCAAAATGTCCTGCCATGAGTGCAAGGGATACAAGTGGCAGTGCCCCACAACACAGTCACCCACATAACAACACAATGAGCCGCAACGAAAAATTTTGGGTTGACCAAGTGACGGTCCCCCACCACCCCCCCCCCCGGGGAACAACCAGGGATGGGGAACGACAAAGGGGTGGGGGGGGGGACCTCCAGTGAAATATTATTTTTCCCCACTGCAAAGCTTTCGGGGGGGGGTGCGGAGTGAGTACGAAAGGTACAGCACAGCCGTTGACACATCATACCTTTCCCTGCTGGGTCATCACATCCTTTAGAACTTCTGTCCTGGCGGCCTCTATCTCTTTCCGCAATTCCTCGTGTCTCTGATGCAGCGCAGCTTCCACTTGTGAAAAAAATTGTGATACTTCCTGCGTTGAAGCCATGGAGAAAATGTCTTGCCATGAAATACGACCGCAGAACACAAAGAAGCAGAAAATTGTCATGAAGGCACCCGTATATTTTTTTCATTTCGCCAATCTTTTGCTGTGGCGGAGGTGTTGACAACAGCAGCCGGTATTCGAAACCTTTGTGCAACAGACGACAGGAAACTGCCCCGAACACTGTGCCAATGTGAGTCCCAGAGATGCCTCGATAGGGGAGGGATACAACTCAGCGAGGAGGCCCGGGCAACACAGGCACTTTTGTGGAATGTTTGGGGCCCCACAATGGGTCAGAAGGAGCTCCAACCGCGCCTGCCACCACGGCTTTCATCGCTCAGTGTTCCATTTGATATCCATAGCATGTTCGCTGACAGATTTGCTCATCCACTGGTTGTCGGCTGGGGATAGAGTTGAGGAACCGTCCCTGTGCCGTGCGCTGTGCCTGGTTTCCTGTCGCCCGTCGGCCTGTGAGTAACAAGCATTCGTGGCGGCGTTCCGCCCTGTTTCAGCCACGATCGGCTTGTATGGGCCGTACCTTTACTGGGTGAGGGGCGTGCATGCGAATCAGATGTCAACAGAGGGGCAACACTTGCTGTCGCTGGCCTTACTGTCGGGGGGGGGGGGTGCTTGCCTGCTGTTTAGATCGCAACCATTGTCGGAGTAATCCCTGATCCGTTTCAGCGCATTTCAATCGCGCCGCCCCGCGAGCAACCTCAACCCTACCCATCAGCAAAAGTGGTGGCTTGACCTGCTCCAGAGCTGCATATCTGTTCTCCAAGCTGGGGATGGTTGTGACGTCCGCAGCCATCCGAGTGGCTTTTTGTTGGATGGCCTGCATGACCTCCTCAACTTCTTCCTGGTTGCGGGGTGCAATGCACGTACCACACGAGCACATGCAGCGATAGATTCCCAGGACCAGAATCGCCGTTGCCAGTACCCCAGTAAAGACCATCAGAACATGATCCACGGGACATGCACACTTACAGGCAGTTGAATGCCCAACACATGTGATGACTGTCTTGACGCCACATACACGCACAGCAACCACAAATGAATTGTGTGACACCATCCACACTGCCCAGTGTGTGAGCCATTGGCCACATGCTTCCCCACAGGGCACTCCCGGAAGTCTGACCCTTGGGGTGCGCTGAGGTGCAATTTTACTACCAATCCCCTTCCCTGACCAGCACATCCATGTAGCAAAAACCTCTATGCTTGAAATGGCGTACAAGCATGGTTGCCGGAAAAAGGATGGGGAAATGCGAAACCCTCATGGCGTGCCCCGCAGATCCCCCCCGCCATGGGTAAGCTTTTTCTCAGGGTCGAGACTAAGGCTTCTGGGTAATCCACCACCCATCAGAACCGACACCCCACCCCACACCCTTGCGCAGGCAAGGCCGAACGCAGGGAAAACGACGGTCGACGGGGATCTCACGCTTCGACAAAGCTTTACCGACGACCCACATCAAAGAGGTTTCGGGGAGTGTTTGGCCCCGTTGCACAATTTTGCTGAACGTCACAAAACAAACAGAAGTGGCATTCTCAACCACAAGACCAAAGGCTAGAAAACAACAGCCAGGCGGGGGTCACCGCGCTGAGACAGGGCCGTGCGGGCGGTGGGGGGCGGGGAGCTATGTTGGTGATTTTCCTGTTTCCTGTTGAACAAACCTTCACAGGGCACCCGCCCCCCGAATGCATGGCGTGACAGCGTGTTGCGGAGGCACTGGCGGGCTCTGGCACGACGAGGAGTGCGGGGGGGTAGTTTTGTGGGCGATACGTTGAGGTGCTCTCGCAGGGTGGAGGGTGGGGGGTGCAAGGGCGACGACGAGCCCAGCCGTGGCGGGCTCTGCACTCGTGTGTTCGGGGGCGCCAACGTCCATATCCACGCCCCTACCTGATACCTGGGCTGAGGAGGCCGGCACAGGAGCGCTGCACACTACACAAACAGAGCTTTGTGTCGGGAGATGTGACATGCTGTTGAGATGAAGAATGAATGGGATAGTGCAATCCCATGGACTATGACCGGGGCATCAGCGTAATGGCAGTCCAGACTGGCGATCCAGAGGGAACGTTTACCCGGCGCGCCCGGCATCCAAATCAATGTTCCCGCCATCTATCCCAATGCTTTACCCCTGTCATACCGAGCTTGGGGTGGCCTTTTCACAATTGCAAAAGCACAACTCATTCCTGCATGATTGAAAGAAGTGGTGGCGAGGGAATGTAATGACAATATTATATATATAGGCATATTATATATATATATATATATATATATATATATATATATATATATATATTCCTATGTATATTACTACACCCCTCTCCCCTTAAATTTAGCCAACAAGCAACAAGCAACAACAACAACAACAACAACAACAAGCACGTCACCATTCCGTTTTGGCCATTGCACCTTCCCAACGCCTCGGGCTTGACTCTACTTTAGCCATCCTAGAGCCTAGGTGGTGGCCTTGGCAAATCCAAGTTTTGAGCCAGAAACTCACCGGTGGCGGCCCGGGGCGGGTGCGCCAAGTCGGGAGGTGCCCTCCCAAATCTGTGCAACTTTGGGCCAAAAACAGCCATTTTTCGCCCAAAACAGCCCTAGTAAGGGTTCAAAACAGCCAAACGAAGGCAAACGGCCGCTACACTGCACGTGCGGCTTGACTTTCTCGTGACCAAGGGATCTTCGGCGCCCTCTAACTCCACGATATGTCCGAGAAATGGCCCAAAAAGGCGCCAAAAAGCCCCAAAAACTGCGCAATGTGCACCAGCACCCCGAAACCAAGAACGGGCCGTATCTTGGGCTACGTGGCTCAAAAACGAATTCCGAGGGCACCTAGTCCACCCGCAGCCCCCCACTTTTTATGGTTTCCAAGCCTCAGAATCGCCCAACGAGACACGTAGACCCCCGTACCAGCGGTCACTTGGTGCAGCCGGAGGGCCGGCCAGCCCACGCACAGTGGGGGCCAACGGTGGGTCCACCAGGGTCCCCGGGGCGAAAAAAATGATTTTTTCCAAAGTTGTTCCTAGACGGCTTGGGATGCTCAAACAAGTGTTTTTAGGCCATTTTGAGCCCGTGGTGGCGCGTTTTGGGCCATGGAAAATCCCAAAATGCCTTGAAAATGGGCCGTTTGGGGACCAACAATGGGTCAAAAATGGGTCAAAAACGCATTTTTCCAAAAATGATCCTGGACCATTTATGATGCTCAAACAAGTGGTTTTAGCCCATTTTGAGCCCGTGGTGACGTGTTTTGGCTCATGGAAAATCCCAAAATGCCTTGAAAATGGGCCATTTTGGGACCAAAAGGGGGTCAAAAATGGGTCAAAAACGCGTTTTTCCAAAAGTGATCCCGGACCATTTGAGATGCTCAAACAAGTGTTTTTAGCCCGCTTTGAGCCCGTTTTGACCGAGTTTAGCCCCTTCCACCACATGTATGCACCACTTTGTGCCCTTCGCACGTACCTTAGAGCCGTGTGGTGGAGCCACCTAGAGTTGGGAGAGGGGTGTAGATTAGAGGATATATATATATATATATATATATATATATATACATAGGAACCATTGCTTGCTCTCTTGGTGACTAAAATAAGTGCCCAAATCCCATTGTGCTAGGCTAGGTCTGAAAATCCCATACACACACATGCCCCCAAACGGTTGTACGTGGGACGGAGACCATTGAAACTTTGCCCGGCGCCCCCGGCACACTAACTTTCCCTCCCACAGGCCCCTAGTGTGGTGTCTGCACAATTTCCATGAGAGCATGTGCCCCGTCCCTCCGAGCCGGCATGTGCAGCGCACATTGATAAGGTGCATGCATGGAGTGCAGACCTTTGCCCTCGTGACAGCCTCCGCCATGCTGATGACCTGGTGGTGCTGGTGATCGCCGCTCAGCTGCAGGCAGTAGATGCAGACCGTGCACTGGTCCTTCACGCAGAACAGGTCCAAGTCTTTGCGGTGCAACGGGCACAGTTTGGGCCGTGCTTTGGACCACTGTCCCAGAGGCACCACCGTGTGCGCCTTGAACTTGCCTTTCTGTGGAGTCGGGGTGGGTGCCATGGGGCTCACACAACCCGAATCAGGCCTGATCAAGGGCTAAGTCTCGCTCGTGAGTGCCTCTCTGTGTGGAGGTCTACGCGTGAGCCCCATAGGGCCAGCTCCAACTTGACACTGTGTGTGCGGGGGGGGGGGGGGGTCCACATCCTGCCCCAAACCTCACTCCCCAAGTGAGGGGACCCCCTCCCCATGCAATGGGGTGGGACGGGATCGGTATGCGTTGAAGTCGGGCGGCTGAAAAACAAATTGCATCACCAAAAATTATACACCACAAATTGATCAGTGTATTGCGCCGATCAAATCGAGGTAAGACTGCAGGGGTGAAAACCTCTTTTTGCAGGGCTTTTGGCGCTAGGCTTTCAACCACCCAACACCAACACCCACCCACCCCCACCTCTCCGTTAAATGACCCCACCCTCCTGGAAGGGGCTGGAATGAGATAGCAACCCCAACACCCCAGCCCAGGCAAAGGCTTTGCAGACGCCCGGCTGAGCCCTACGTGGGAGCCATGCTCCCCTTTACGCCTCTCAACTAATGTTGGCCAGACTGGGTAGGACAATCGTATCAGCCCTCCCCCCTCAACAGACGGTCACTGCATCAGGCAGCCAGTCCGAAAGCGAATGTCCGGACCCATCAACTGCATGGCTTGTGTTGACACGCACCCCCCAAGAGACATTGCTCTACTAGACAGATGGAAGTGACTGCTTGGCCCTGTTTTTTTTTCCAACTCATCACCTCTGCAAAAAAAAAAAGGACAAGTGAAGTTCATAGGGTGGGGGAAGGGGCATGGGGGGGTTGGGGGGGGCGTGGTCTGGGGCAAGCAGGAGTGCGAGGGTCAGTACATGAGGCTGAGAGGATTTCAGAGCCGCTATGGAACCAAAAGCAAAAATCAAAGGGACTCGACCTGATGCTGCGTGTTGCGGCATGATTCACACAGCTCAAAGCCACATTGCTCGCAATCAAACGCGGCAGGCGCTTCTTCACAAACACCGCACAGAATTGGCCCACTTTTTTGCTTTTCCGCCTGCAGGCGAGTGACCAAATTGCGGAGCGTCAAATTTCTTTGGAGGCTGCGAATACCTACAGAGCGGGAGGCACAAGGGCCCTGAGGGCAGGGGGTGGACCGAAAGGTCATGAAAACGGGCCGTGCAAAACTTCTGGTGTGGCGCACTTGTTTGACTTTTGTGGGGGGCACCCCTCTGCCATGTGGACGGCTTGTGTTGAGCAACACGGCACATACGGTGCTGGCTGTACCTCTCGCCATCGGCAGGACACGAAAATCGTTGCCCCCCCCCCCCCCCTCTTTCGGCCTTCATGGCCCACACACGCTCCATTGCCCCGCCATTGGCAAGCCGTTTATGGCACGCGTCAGCACATGAAACAGAGCGGCGTCAGCGGCCACCTACCCGTGCTGTTGACCCGGACAAGTACTCTCGGCGGACGCCCGGAATTACCATGCAGCGTTGATTCAATCACAGCGGCCCAAGGGCAATCAATGTCCATTCAAGTTCGAACGCCCGTAATTGCGGGCCACGGTACAGCACACGAGGCATTCGACAGCTCATCCGGGAGCACGGCCATTGACCGCCTGCCATAGCCTCGTGCTACCCGTAACGAAGGGCATGCCTGTCCGGTGCCGGTGTGCGACTGTGTTGCCGCCATGCTGGGCGGTGCCATCTTACCCTTGAGATACTGTGGGAAAGTGCAGGACCCCCTGCCCTCCTCCCCAAAATCCCCAAGGACCAGCGATAGGTGACAGTATGTGTCTGACAGTTGGGGCGTTCGCGCGGAATGCCCGCCTTTTGTTCTTCGACATGATTGCCAGCAGTTCCGGCCAGTGTACGAGATAATCTCGCAAAGGCGCACAAGCAAAGGCCATGGCCATGGCGAAGGCAACCGCAACAAGGATGCTAGGGGGGGGCAGCACGCAACAAAATGCAGCAGACGTAGGGAAAGCCGACACAACCTCCAACTGGTATGGCTGTGGCTTTGCGGCACTCTGGACACTGGATGGCACTGAGCTCTGCTTCCGTCACCACATCGGACGGTGCTGCATCAGGCTTCAGAGGCTCAGGTTGAGGGTCCTGCGGAATTTCGGAGGATGGGCATCGTGAAACAGCGATTGCCGTCTGCTGCGCACGCGTTTGCGACACGGGTATAAAATATGACAGGCTGCAGTTACCTAAACCAACCCCAACCTTCAATGAAGCATTCAACTTGCAGTACATAGTCAGGTGGGTTACAAGCGAACCATCGAAATGGCCTCTGTTTAGATAGACCACACCCCTTCCTCCCGAGTTATTGAAAGGCCATTCCGCGCGTGGCGTAGACATGCATCCCGGAACCGACCGCCAGGGGGCCGGCTGTAGCTGGTAGTGTGGCCCACAAAATCCGATCAACATGGTCCTGGTCCAAATGGCGAACGCATTCGACTCAAAGTGGGCCGTGGCTCATTGTTGCACAACCACCTTCGGCTTTCCCAAAGGAGTCGTAGGTAAGCGACGATGCTCTGCTGGCATCGCCCGAGGGCTCAGACAATTACTCTTCTGTTGCACATCCAGGATTGCCCGAATTTGCAGCCTCGAGGACTCAAAATGGCGAATTTCGGTCAAATCGTTGCCTTGTTGCCAGAAACTGTCGCTGTTCTCTGAGCGTTGTGCGCGCGCGCCGGACAGACGCTCCCACATCGGGCAATGGGCAGCATAGCAAGGCCTTTACAGCGATGTACAACGACGGGCTGCAGCTCGATTCAACGATGCAGCACTGAGAATTTGGCTGCCCAGAGGTTTTTGGCCTACATTACGTCAGGCAGGTCAAATGACCCACAGAGGGCAGCCACAAAACTCTACCTCCACTCGCCGCTGGAACTCGTGCAAACTTTCGGCGCATTTCATGCAAACATTATGGCTGCAATCCAGAATGACCGGGTCATCGAACAAGTCCATGCAGACGGAGCACAAAGCCTCCTCCTCCCAATTCGGAGAATTGGGGTCCGCCATTGTGGTACTTAAACATGAGTGCGCATCTGCAAAGAAATGGCCGCAGCTGCGGCTGTTGCGATATGACTGAGTTTGGGGCAAGGGGGGAAGCCAGGCAGCAGTCGGCGCACTGTGGCACCTTGTTGAAGTTTGATGTGCTTCAAATTGGCCAAGAGCACCAGCACTTGAGATGTGCAGTTTGATTCTTTCATCGGTACACTCAAGTTTAATGACAGCAGAACTTTACACGTGTTTATGTTGGTGTAATGCTGTGCTAACATGGCTGCATGACAGCTGCTTGTCGCCCAAACCCTCAACAACCATAACACACTCTTTGTGACCCGCTTGCAAACAAATGCTTTCTCACATGGATGCTCTCAATAAAATTTAATTCACTCAAGAAATAGGGTAGATTGTGGAGAGGGCCCAAAACTAGGGTTCAGGCAGTTGCTGATTTACAAAACTTTGCACTGTGTGCACACCAGGGGGGGGGGGGAAGAAAAAAATTTTTGATACCGGGTGGGATATTTTTTTTCGGGGGTGACCCCCCCTAGGGGGGGGGGGGGTACGAAAAAAAGTGGGTCCTACAGAAAAAAAATTTTCTTCCCATGTCACACATACCACACATAATCACGGTGTTCCCACCACATAACATGCCTTTGCTACTCGTTGGCATTCCTCTGTGTGGCTATTTCGGGTACTAGCCCATGTCCAACATGCCATTTGCAACATCAAGCCGTCGGTGGCCCCTTCTCCATGGCATGCTTCGCAGCACAATGGCACGAACTAGCAAACAACATCCCCGGGTACCGGTCTAAAACATAATGACGTTAAAAAAAAACATTCAATTTTGAAACTTTCATTTTTGAACATTCAATTTCAAACAGTTTTTTGAACAACATTAGTTCGCTTGAGCGGGGCGGCCAACCTATGGGATGCGCGAGTGGGCCACCTATTGGTCCAATGGTCGGCATCCTCCCCTCATTGCAAGGCACGGTGGGAGCAAGCCACCGTGGAGGGTGGCCACAAAGTGGTGCGTGCCGCGGAGGACGCTGCCATACGGGAATACGCAGAGTCGTTGATCACTCCGCTTGGCGCCGTAGAACTTGTTGTGGCCTTGAAGCCCCCAAAGTCCAGCTTCCGTGCCCTGTCGGAGTTCTTCACCCGGTAGGGTCTACAGTACTCCTTGAAGACCGGACGGCCATTTCCGCGGCCCATTTGTGCACGGGAGGCCTTCGACGCCGAGTGGCGGGCTCGTTGTACCCCCCTCCAGCTGGCGCCCCCCCGTCACCGCCGGTAGCCCGCCTTCGTCGGGCCGCTTGTGGCCAGGGTTTTGCTTACCCACCCTGGGGGGGGGGGGGGTTAATTCAGGGACCCACCCACCCACCCAGAATTTTGGCATACCCACAGACCGACAAATGCCCCCCCCCCCCCAGAGGGGGGGGGGGGTCTGACACCCACCCACCCACCCACCCACCCACGTACCCCTTTATGGGCGTGGGGCACACAGAGCAACTGTGGGGTTTTAGCGTTGCCCCCTTCGCATTTACACAAATGACAATGCATCCTAGCCCCTTTATGGGCGTGGGGCATGCACACGTGATATGCAATGCCATGTAAACACACCATAAATAAACATGTTACATGGAACCTGCAATAGAAGAAAGAAAGAAGTGGCACTGGCTCGATAGACCCAAGGGCCCCCACAAAGTCCCACCCCACCCCGGGGGGGCCATGAGGCAACGGAAACTGGGCTCGCATACGCCCCCGTGTCACAGGCGCATGGTCATAACCACATTGTTCAGTGTTTTGCTTGCACCCCGGGGGGGGGGGGGTTGGACACCCACCCACCCTGAAATTCTGCCAGACCCACCCCCCCCACCCCCCGTGGGGTAGGACGGACACTAAGCAAAACCCTGCTCGTGGCCCATCGCGTCTTGGGTCAATTACGTGCAATCGAGCAACGCTCTGCGCAATTGCATTGACTGGTCACACCCCCTCATGTTCATTGTGCGGGGCGATGCGTTCCCCTGCGCAGGGGGAAGCTTGAGCCACCGGGGCATTGCGTTGGCCAACCATGGTGCCCGCGCCCGCCAACCGGCGTACTACTGGGTCATCGGGATGGCAGTCTGTGGTGACAAGGATATGGTTCAACTGGGTGCCATATGGAAGGACAAACTGCAAGTATGGTTTGCACGAACACGTAGCTATTTCGTTTCGCTATCTAGTCGTTCAAATTTGAATATTCAAATTTCCAAAAACGTTCAAGAACAGGCAAAACTGCCCAAATTCTGTTTTTTGAACTTCAAAAAAAGATTTTTGAACATTCAAAATTCATATTTGTTTTCAGATTTTGCAGTAACTGTAACTGTAACTGTAACCATAACTGTCCAAATTCGGCACGCTTGGGCTTCATTGGGTGAGGTGGCCGTCTGTGCCAAACCATCGGGAAGTAGCACAACGTCGACAAGGTCCGCAAGAGTGGAAAACTCGGTATAGAGTGCACCACCACTTGGAGCCCGGGAAGATCCTTGTACATCAACATAAAACCATTGGTCATTCCTGCTCCCACACAAATCAAGAAACCCTCGTACTCCATCAAAAAGCAAATGCGCGCGGTTGGTGGAGGAGGGGTGGTTGCAAGGCGGAGCAAAGTTTCCTTGGCTTTATCCCAAGGAATCAATTATGTGTCTTCAAAGGAGGTGAAATGCAACAACTTCAGGACTTGGAATGATGTACAAGTGCAACTAGCACACCCGCCACCTCGTGTGATCCAAGTGGTTTCCGCCCCAATAGCAACACAAATGGCCTCTAGGAGGGTGTACCCCATGACCGGCATAGATGTTGAGGACAACGCCGTTGTCAACAACGTTGTAGAAGTCCTGTATGAGGTAGTGGCGCCCAAGACGGGAAGGTCCAGCACGCTAAATGGGCTCACAACGCCACTACATTGCACCCCACCAATGTCCAACAAGCCCACATTGGGGTTCAACATTGCTTGTGCACAAAACCAGTTGAAACGTTGCCAATTCAACTGGGGTCGTAAAAAAACCTGCTACAAGGGAACGGTGTGAAGCAGTATGGCATGCAAAGGAGGGATCCCCTCACCTTACCCTCACCTGTGCCACACCTAGTTTGCTACCTGTGCTATTGCCGAACCCTCACCTATGCCACACCTAGTTTGCTACCTGTGCTATTGCTACTATTCCTAGAAACACCGGAAGGTCATTTTGACCAATTTTACGCCAAGCCAAAACTCTTGGGGCCCCACGGCTAGCACCCTTGCTTTGTGGCGGCTGAAATTTGGGCCGACAGGGATATGTAGGGGTCCAAATTTGTACCGGCAAAATAGGGAATGTTTGGGGTCCTCAAAGCACTATGTAGGCTACGCTTACACAATATGAAAAAGCAACTAGTGGTGTTCTTTAGAAAAAAATTGGGGTTGCGAAATTTTTTACACATAGGGTTGGGATTTTTTTTTCGGGCCGTACCCCCCCTAGGGGGGAGGGGTATGAAAAAACGGTGATACCGCAAATTTTTTTTGCGCCCCCCCCCTGGTGCACACTACATACTGCCCCGTGGCCAGACCCGATTTGGCTAGGTGTGCATGCATCACAAAAAAATGTTCCCATTTTCAGTGGGAGTGATTTTGGTGGAATTGGCTTGGCTAAAACTTAGCTAAAAAGTGGGTTTGAAATTATTGGTTTCAATTTTCATTTGTATTTCATTTTGTGTGTTGCATATTTCTGATGTTTGTGTGTCATCAGTGAATCCCCCCCCCTAACAATGCAATCTACCCCGCCCCCCCTTTGTAATAGCTACGCCAAAGTACGGAATTAGTACGGTCCCTACGCCTACTGTAGCTTAGACAAGGGCGTGGCTTGCGCACGACACATACAACTACCGACACACACGTGAGTGAATGCATGGTATGAGTGCACCTTAACCTCCGCCCATGTTTCCAAAAGCATGCAAACACAAGAAAGTGTTTGAGACATGAATTTTCAGGTTCATACCCAAGTTCCTACAAGCAATGAGGCATTGTGGCATCCACATGCTCACCGGTGGAACGTGAGAAATTTATTGGATGCCCAGGTTGAAAAAGAGAAGATTGCATGGTAAGCTGGTGCAAAGAAGGGGGATATAGTACACAAATATCCCCCAAATCAGAGCTATGTGGGTTCAAGTGGACAAACACTCACAACAAATGTGTCCATGACCCTATGTAGCTGGCAAATTTGTCACCAAACCCATGCGTTATGCGGCTGCACTACATTTGTACCGAATTAAAGTTAGGTACCAAATTAATACGGTCCCTACGCCTACTGTAGCTATTACAAGGGCGTAGCTATTACAAAGGGGGGGCGGGGTATATGGAAAGATTTTCATGGGAGAGTGTGTCACGAAAATTTGGGGAGATCCACAACAGGCTTTGCAACCTCAATCTGATTGATGGTTTTGCAGGCTCACGGTGCTGGATGGCTGCGTAGCCCAGGGGGCATTTTTGAGCGCAAGCAGCCAGCATGAGGATTGTTGGTCCAGGAGCCTCTAAGCAAACAGGGGAGAGAAGAGCCTGTCAATTAAACGGAAGTAGGACAAGTTACAGGAGCTGCTTGCAGTACTCATTCGGTCCTGTGCACAAGAGTCTCCAAACTGCATGTCTCAAAATCACCCATAGAGTGCTTATTATGGTCAAGAGGCAAAACCAAAGATTTGACTGTAACTTTGGAAAACGGACCCTCCCCATCGGCTCTAAGGGGCGCCGTTGCGACCATAGGGGGGGGCCTTGCCTCCGCTTTTAAGCCCCGCCTTAGGCTGCGGCAAGGGGCCCCCTCTGGGATGGTGCTCCTGATGGTAGTAGATGTCCTCCGGCTCGCACAAGTCACTCATGCAGGCCTTGCCACGAGAGACCCGGCTTGTCATCCCCCTCTACGGGGCCTAGTGTCTCCACAAAACGTGGAACTGTCGCCATCTACTAAGAGCTCTATTGAGCAGAGAATGGTGCAAAATGCATTCGGTCCCGTGCACAAGAGTCCCCAAACTACATGTCTCAAAATCACCCACAGAGTGCTTATTTGGGCCCCTGGAGGGTCAAGAGGCAAAACCAAAGATTTGACTGTAACTTTGGAAAACGGACCCTCCCCATCGGCTCTAAGGGGCGCCGTTGCGACCGTAGGGGGGGCCTTGCCTCCGCTTTTAAGCCCCGCCTTAGGCTGCGGCAAGGCCCCCCCTCTGGGGCTCCGCAACCTTGATGTTGCACATGGAGATGGGGCAAATCAGCGAGGCAACAAAAGGTTGGCAATGTATGTATGGGGGAATCTGGCACTCAATTTTAGTGCCAGGAGAATGGTGGGAATGAGTTTGCAGTTTCCAAGAAGGGTAGCTGTGGAAATTGTGACACAAACCAGCACAAAAACACACATGGCCAAGGAATGTGGCATGTAATCAATCAGCCAGAACAGTGCCTGGGATATCCATTTTTTTGGGGGGTTCAGGCTAAGATGAGCTGGCGTAGCCTGATCACTTCACAGTACTCGAGATAACCTCTCGGAATCAAGGTTCAGAGCTGTCCAGTGCTGCAATGATCCCACGATGATGCCTGGGACATCCGTTTAAGGGGGTCCCGTGTCTGCTGATAATTGGCACCTTTGGTGTATAGTAGATGCTAGCCATAGATGACAGAGAGATGGCATTAGGAGTCATGGCAGTGGTTGTCCTGAGGAGTATCAAATGTGTGACAGAAGAGATTGTGTGTCTATGGTGGGAAAGGCTTAGGGCAACCATAGCCAATGCTTAGAAACCTTATGGAGCTCCAAAGTTGATCTAGCAACTTTATTATTGCTTAAAGCTGAAGCACTTAGCACATGGTGAATTTAAGCTTCATTGTAGGGTTTGAGCAACACACAACTGCACAATCATGCCTTTGTGCCTTTGTTGCCTCCTCCCATTTTTGGCTTTCTTTGGACTCATAGGGGAATGCCGTTTGCACTGTTTACACGGTGTGTATGTTGTGTGCACGCAATGCAAAGTTTTGTACATCAGGTGTTTTTGGACTCGTAGGGGAATATTGTTTACATTGTTTACACCGCGTGTCACGGGGGTGGGGGGGGGGGGGCCAAGTTTGACCAATAATTTCAAAACCACGTTTTCAGATGTTTTTGGCCAAGGGAATCCCACCCAAATTGATTCCCAGTAAAACGGAAACATTTTTGTGAGACAAGATGCGCCAGTGCAGGGACTAAGACCTGGGATTGAGAAAATGTCTTTATGGTGCTCCCAACGTCCGGGCTTGTCAGGATCTTGGTGCCACAAGCCATGATAATCTGATTCCCCAAGTGGTTCATGAAGAGCAGCCATGAGGGGAGACCACTGTGCCCTTTGACACCACAGACAGCCCCGCAAACTTGGTGGAAATGCACTTTTTCGGTGGAATGGTTCAGTTTATTTGGGTACTTCAGTGTATTCAGGGATATTCCGTGGCTGTTCAAAGGGGCGAAACGAAGAAGATTACCACTCACATAAACCGAAGCATTACACGCAAACACATGTGCACCTCACTAAACAGGGTTGGGGGAGGGGGTTGACTAAAGGATTGGCCACCTTGGACACTGCAGCTTCACATCATGCTTGCTCCTCAAAGCACACTAGATTTCTGTACATCTGCTCCCCTGTTTCACCTGCCCACCCCACCATGCCCCCTCCTTTCCTCCCAACCGCCTTTCCTAACCATCTCACATGTGAAATCTCTCCGGCCGCCCACTGTCCCTCCATCTGTCTTTCTCCACTATTGCCTCCCTCACTCCTTCCTTCCCTCCCTCCCTCCCACACACCTCTCTTGTTGTTGACTTGCTTCAACCACTGCCCACCTTGACTTCCTGGGGCACAGTACGCTCGATCTTGGCTCGGCAAATTTTCACCATACTGTTGCTCAGGTTTGAAAGGTTTTGCCTGTGCTCATGGATGATTGTTACACTCAATTATTCTATTCAATGAATTATTTTGTCTAATGGGTGCACCATCACATGCACCATCACATCACCATTACATCACAAACACGCCCTGCTACGGCGAACAATGGTATGTAGATGGAATCAAAATCGAAGAAACAACTGCTGTGGGGAAAACATGCAAAGCAGCATTGGCATAATTTACTGGGGAAGACCAATCGCCATTTGTATCATAGGGCTACAATGCTCCTAGTTGTGATGTGTTCTAGCTCCAGTTGTAGCTGATCTCTTGGAGCAGGCATTGCGTCACATTTTGGCTCAGCATGCAGACGACCTGGCCATTGATAACAAGGCTATGACCATTCTTGAACACCAGTAGTACACAGGGAGATCTGCAACTCCGACCTTTGTTCAAATAATCCAGGTCACCAGATTGTGCAAGCACATCACACCAGACAAGAACTTGCATCCATGCCAACAACACCGTGGATAACCCAGCTATAAAAGCAACTCGTCTCCCATTTCCCCTCCCCTTGACCCACAATTATCCAATATTCTAGTGTTTGCCACAGTGGGTCCCACTTCCGCAAAGAAATGGATAACACCCTTCCGATGTATCAGCGGATTTCAAGGGGTGCACTAGACCGCTTCCTTTGAAGTGAAACCAGGGAATATTGTGGCTCACCTGTTTATCGGGGAATGCAAGATGAGTGATTTGTATTCTTGCCGTCCCCTCACTTTTTGTTCTCTCCATTGCTCCACATACCCATGCCTCCGTGCACGGAGAAGCGTTTGACATTGATATGCCCACAGTGCAATCTGTCCTGCATAGATTCCACGTTGGGATGTGTTCAATTGAGCTGCATACATACCAATGAAGGGCACATATATACACAAACTTTGACGCATGTCATATATCCCGACAAAACCTGCACGTAAGAGCACGTAGGAGCACGTATCTCTCTCTATGGACATGTGTCACTCGTCATCTGTCCTGCTGACGGTTGGTGTATGGGTTGGCGTCAAGTGCTGGATCCTCAAAGAACCAGCGATGGCAACGGCCCAATGCGCTTTGCAAAGAATATGGGGACGTACAAAAAATGCAACGGACCTAAAGACTAAGTTGGCAAGACAAGGTGAAGATTTACAAGGCCGAAGCAGAGCAGAGCATTGCCTGTGCGCCGAGCATGCTCAGCACAAAGTACGCGAAACGAGTGTCGCGGACGATCTGCGTCAAGAAGCTTGAATGCATCCAACGGTACCCAATCCCAACGCACGAAATGAGACCCAGAAGAGCTCACGAAGCCGCAAACTAGCAACCAAGACGTGAGCCGCCGTCACACCTCAAAATGCAAATTGCGTCCCTGCCGGCCAGACCCAGGTCTGCGACAAGAGCGCAGGGCTCTAAGCCCATGTGTGTGTGTGACCCGCGCAGCAGCGCGCTGCGCTACTGTACACCAGACGGCCCCCCGCCGCCATTCAGCCCTCCGCACGTGCTGAGCCGGGGTACGGACTGCTCGAAGGGGCACTGGGGCTGTCCTGTGGCGAAGACGCCCGCTCCGTGCCTCCTGCAGCAGCCACAAAGCTCTGCATCCCATCGCCGGCCATCGCTACTTGGATGGACGACTCAGGGCCCAGACCCCAGCCCATGTGAGAGGGCGTGGGCTGCCGCCGGTGAGGTGACTGGCGCAGGTCACATAAGAACGCGTTTGCACCCCAACTCTCGCTGGAGGGACCATTATATAACCCAACACAACTCTCTTCAAGGAGCCCTGTGCAGCGGGGGCGTGTGTGGGAATCGTTTGCCGTCAGTCAACGCCTGAGACCTTGTGGAAGACTGTTTGCTGAGGACAACCCCCACCTCCCTCCAGCTGCCTAGGCTTATACTGCATAATGTCCTTACCAGAGGCGGTCGCCGTATTCAGCAGCGCCCGCCGAGCTGGTGATGCGGGTGGCAAAAGCGCTGTCAGGGAGTACCGAGTGGAAATCGGCGATCACAGCGGCAGCCTCGGCATTGTTGATGACAGGCTCCCGCAGTGGCAACCCCAAGCGGTTCCACACATGCAGCAATGAGCTCATGAGATACGCGATATGTTCGTCGGTGTGCACCGGAGACGCGGTAATGCGCAGTCGCTCCGTACCAACAGGAACCGTGGGGAAGTTGATGGGTTGGACGTAGATGCCAAATTCATTGATCAAGATGTCACTAACCTTTTTGCATGTGACTGCGTCCCCGACCAGCAATGGGGTGATGTGGCTGTCTCCCTCCATAAGTGGTAAGCCTGCTGCGCGCATCAAACACTTTAGCTTCGAGACATTGCTATGGAAATGGGCGCGTCGTGCGACTCCGTCCGCACCGCGTAAATACCGGACGCTAGTGAGGGCGGCGTAGGAGACATGGGGAGGAAGGGACGTGGTGAAGATGAACCCGGGGGCCTTGGAGCGGATGCAATCTATGATGGCTGCGTTGCCGGCGATGTAGCCCCCGATGCACCCGTATGCCTTGCCTAACGTGCCTTGGATGAGGTCCACCTAACAAATGGGTAGACGCAAGAAATGAAAACGATGGACGACCTCCACATGCCACCTCCACATGTGTGCATAGTAATACAGAATGATGTGCCGCCAATGTGTGTGTGCAGTGATACACACGGTGTGCAGCGTGTGATTAGCGACGCAGGGTCCCATCTTGAGGTTCCCGTTGCTGCCTTCCCCCATCACCACCCATATCCCAGTTCTCTCAACAGCTCTCCCTCACCCTTCGGCTCAAGTTACCCGTCCCGTGCCCCGCTGGCGAATCCATGAACGACCTCATGCGTGTGGAAAGATGTAGAGAGAATGGGTTGATCATAGAGCCACCAAAATATCCGTTTGCACCATCAAGATCTTTTCGCATCGGAATAAAAGGTCAAAACGGTCTGGACCCACACCACTTCCCTCCCATGATTTGTATGTTGGATCAATCAATCAATGAGGATGAGGCTTTTTGCGGACCTTAGTGTCATTCTTGAAAATGCCTTCTCCATGGAACCACCCTCTCTATCCAATTATTGCGCAGCCGACGTTTTGTCCTAGGGAGCACGAGGCCCATCCAAAAGCCATCGGAACGAAAAGCCATCGGAACGGCTGGGACGCTAGAGAGTGTCGGTCTCGAAACGGGTCATGATTGGGTATGAGGGAGCTAGAAAGCCACGATGAAACATGCACACCACGGCGATAGCAAACAACAAACAAACTTTGTGCATACAACCATCGCGTTCCGCGATGCCGGCGCCATGCGCCCCGTACATGCCCACGGCGTGCACTTCGTCCAAGTAGGTGATGGCGTCGTATTTCCGTGCAAGATTGCATATGTCTTCGATTGGGGCAATTGTGCCTGACATAGAATACACCGACTCGAACGCAACGATGCGCGCGGCATGTGGAGCCCGCTCGTAGGACTCCTTTAGCAGTTCCTCCAAGTGCTCCAAATCGTTGTGCCGGAAAATCTTTTTCTTCGCGCCCTTTTGCCTCATCCCCGCAATCATCGATGCATGATTCTCCTACGAATATGAGCCAACAGTGATCGGGATTGAACAAAGAGCAAATGGCACACCAGGCACGAGATCGGCGGTTGCCCAAAGGTGCGCAAAAATATCAGTCCCCCATTGTCCGTTGCAAGCCAATTGCACGAGCATTTGTTTTTGCTTCCAGGGTTCTCGTTACCAACATGCACAATTGACACGTCAAACATGGAACGCTTGGGTAACCAGGATAAGAATCACACGTTTCGTTTGTGATGGGACAACAATGGTGGTTTAATTGAATGCCACTACTGATGAAGCTTTGGCTCGGCGGTTAGTCGGATTTGAAACGAAAATACGAAAGAATGAAAGAGGAGAGCCGAGGCGGTGTTGGCGTTTGAAAAATCACACGAACAAAGGGGCAATCGCTCCGAGTGTGCGAGTTCAAACCAAGCCGTCGCATGGAATACGCAATCATGCAAGGATGTCGTGGGGCACCTCATCACTCAAAAACTCCACATCCTTCAAAACGCTCCCTAGCGTTCCCAACGAGGCATCGTTCGCGATGAATCCACTGCCCAACACCAACGCCGCCTCTTTCCCATGGTGCGCCGCCATTTCCTTCTCGAGCATCACATGCGAATGCACGGTGCCGCTAATGTTGCGGGTGCCCCCAGCCCCCGTTCCCCACATGTCTACGGCATCCTTGCAAGCTTGCATGACCTCGGGTTGCTGGCCCATGCCAAGGTAATCGTTGCTACACCACACGGTGACTTCTTGGGTCGTATCCCCGTGATACCGCGTGGCTTTGGGAAATTCGGAAGCCTTCCGCTCCAACTCCGTAAACACCCGATAACGTCCTTCTCCGTGGAGCTTGCTCAGATAGCTATCGAATTGGTTTTGAATTTTGGGAGCCATCGGTTCAAACGGCGCGACCGTAAATTTGCCAGACCCATTGATGCGCTCCTGCACGATGTTCATAGACTGCTTACAATCTGAGCCATCTGCAACTTGTGCCACTGGGGTTTCTTCGTGGCTTTTCAACGATTGTGAAACTTGCACGATTTTCATGAAAGGACACTTCATCGCATCCAAGTTGGGTTTCGCAACTACCGTTTGGTGAATTTGCTTGAAAGCGGCGGTTTTCATAAACCCGGAAAACGGACAAGATGAGGCCATTGAGGAGCGAGATGTCACCTATTCAAAGTCGAGCGGTTGTTGTTATAGGACAGATGGCAAGATGCAACAAAGTCTACCTATTATCGCTAAGCGGAATACAAATTACGACGCAGCCGGGAGGTTCTCGGCAGTGCCAAAAACCCCACATTTCGACTACAACCTTGGTGACGCAAACAATTGAAGGATTTATCTTAGTTTATCTTAGTTTATGGCACGAGTGTGCACCCCTTGTCTCTCGTCGTCAGGCGAATTGGCACCTTCAATGGCACAGCATGCAAAAGAAGATGCGCAACCAATGGTCGGAGGGTGAGGTTGATGGCTTTTGGTTTCCATCCCAAGTCTTGATCACCCACAACCCCTTCTTACGTACCTCTTCCTTCACCTACCTTCAACCTACCTCTTCAAGCACACACAAACAATAAGCAAAGGCCCAAAGGCGCTAACAGCAGTTGGTAGAATACCCTATTTTCAGACAAGGTAGTACATTATGCACGCCATATACTCCCATATGCTCTATTAGCTCGTGAAGAGCCACCAATGTGACATGTTTACAGTCCAAAACTACGTTCGCCCTCCTTTGCTTCGCGTTTGCTTGTGCTTGCTTGCTTGCGTGCGCGTGCGTGTTGGCGCGTGTATGGCTAGTGCTGATGTGTTGTGCTCATTGTGCCCAGTGTGCAGGTGTGAGTGACTTCAGTGTCCGTTTTGCGTGTCCTCTGTACCGGGTGCCTCAAGCAATGATGGTCAATCTATGATGGGTTCATCCAATGCATGAAAGAATCCTTTCACGGTGCAGCTTGATTCTCCGTGCGACACACAAGGTTGTCAACACAGCATAACACTTGTGGGAGTATCCGCGAAATTTCCACACAAAATGCAAGGGTCTCCATAGAATTTCCCGCAGCGAAATGTATTACCGCGAATTGGACTTGGCAACAAATGCTCGGCCCCCATATTTTCAACAACGTGGAGATGCAAAAGAAAACCACAGCCAATGTATTCACAGTATTCCGCGGAGGACTCCCTTAAATGAACATGGCAAGGGAAGGGGATAAGGCGAAGGAGAGGCACAAGACGGATCTGGACATTGCTCAATGATATATCTATCTATCTATCTATCTATCTATATATATATATATATATATATGTGTGTGTGTGTGTGTGTGTGTGTATGTATATGTATATATATATATATATAAATATATTATATGTCCAGAGCCGTCTCGAGTGAGCCCTCGGGTGAGCTGCCACCGTGTCGGCGACTGTCGCGAGTTGAGCGAAGCCGAAGTCGTGAGAAAAAAAAAATGCAACGGATTCGCCTGGCGTCGATGCACAATATCGATCATAATGCACTGATCTAATAGCCACGATTTACTGATCTCAAACCATTCATTTTGTCATTTTTGACATGTCAACTTTGCGACACAACTTCCTGCACGAGAGTACCTCTCTGTTGCCGGCAAGACAGTGCGCTCTCTCTCACTAGCAACAGTTCTTGCTCCGCTTTATCGCCTTCGCTTCTTTGTATGTCCTTGGTTTAGGCCCTTTTTTGACTTTGTAGCTGGTGGCAAGGGTCGTTGGGCAACAAATGCATCTTTTTGTCAAAGGTTTGACGTCTGAAGAGGCAACCGTGGGGCTTCTAGGGACTGCCACTACCTAGCCAAAGCACAGGTGAAACGGTTGTGCAGTGCAATGCGCTACGTACCCTCACAGCGGGTGTTACAAGGGAGGGGGCTCCATTGGTGCCCGCCGAGGTGGATGCGGTGCACGGAAGGTGTTAACAAGCCGGTCTGTGTACCGGGTTGGTCACACAGTAGATCCTCACACGGTGAGGCGTGGACACTGCTTGGTCCATGCTCTCCCGAGCCAATGGCTGAGAGTCACAAGCCCCCTCTAGTATGTTGGGGGTCACATGGCAGTGAAGGGCGCCGCGCCCGCATGCATCAAAATCATCTCTAGATATGATTCATTTGGTCACCACTAGTAGTCCACCGTGATGGCATATCCCCTTTTTCCACCACCCAGTGGCCGTGTTGTGTATCAAAACGACAAGGCACATGACTAGATGTACGACAAATAATTGGGGACCCACTACTTCTTCATGAGGAAGAAATGCAGCCTGACCCGTCACAATGAAGACACGCTGTTGTGTACAAGGCAAGTTGTGTACAGTTCTGGAGCCTTGGGGGGACAACATTATTGCGAAAAAGTGTGATGAAACTTGATTGCAGTGTTTTCGTCAGCCATAGCATTGATTCTTCGGCATATGGCCGCAACAGTGCGATATTGCAATTCATTATACTGATACCGCCTGTGACCCCTGTTAATCCCTCAAACATCCATGCCAAGACTCCGTTGAGGCATTGCTTGGGTAAGGCTTAGTAACACGGACATTACACGATTACAGACAGCAGTGGATTTCTTGGATCTTGATGGTGCACCGAGCACTGCAGTACGGTGTGTGTGGTGAATGCCCGCCTCTGTGGGGGAAGGCCCTCTCCTCCACATGGATGTACCTATGGCGGGAAGCTTACCCTCATAATTCACCGCTGGCCTTCCTAGATGACAACAGCAGAATTTTTGTTGTATGCTCCAGGTATTCTATGGCCTTGAATTTCGCTTTCTGCTGACGGCCGTCGTGTGGCCGTTGGTGCCCCCCGAAATGCGGCTGGAAGTGATGACGGTGGCGTCTGAGTCTATGAATACGTTGGAGGGACCTGGACCCAAATGGGCGGTGACATTGATGGTGAAGCTGCCAGAGATTGGAGTGGATACAGTGTGTCACTTTCCTTCTATGGCAGTCGCATGGCCATTGGATCTCCTGGTAGGGTCGGTAAAGGTCACACCAGAGTATATGAGTACAATGGAGTGGACTTGTTACTAACTGCTCACATTGATGGGGAAGAAAACAACCATAAAAGTGGATCCAGCGTGTCGCTTTCCGATGATGGCAGTCGTGTGGCCATTGGTGCTCCCCGTAATCATGACGATGGTTCTGATGCTGGTCATGCCAGAGTCTATCGCTTGAAATGTGAAGCAGGTGTCTCCCCCCATTATGCATGGTTCGAGTGCAAATGGTCAAGGGTAGCAGCAATTCTGGTGCAGGTCGTGCAATCTTTTCCCTAATGTTTTGAGCCCGACATGCTGCCCCCACCCCACTGCACCCACGTGCTGTGGGTGTTTGTTAATTCATTGGCTGTGGGTGTTTGTTAAATAATGGGCACGTGTACACGACACCACTGAAAGCTAGCGAGTGAACCGATGAAGCCTAAATGGTAGACAATAAATGAACGAGGTGCAAGTTCTCCCATGCAGAAAATTCACTCAAAAGAACACACCAACCGTCAGACCCCCCAACAACCACGTCTCCTCCCCCATCCCATCCTCCCACCTAATTTTGCGCTACTTGGGTCTGGGAGGGGGTGAGGAAATCGTGATAGCTCACAATACGGTCAATGATGCAGTTGTTTACCACTCCCTGTTGACGTAAGCAACTGCCACAGAAGTCTTCAGTCACCCGCGGAGGGGTCACAGTTGAGTTGACCCCTCGCCTTGTTGTAGCTGAAGTGGTAAGGATGAAACTCCCCCTACCAAGAGCCCTCCCCCCAGGAGGACCCCCACCACCATTATTGCTTTTGTTGCTCCCTCTGTGTTACATTGCATCTGGTCTTGACAACACCCAATCGGTTACCACATTTTCCTTGTTCACTTATGACCTGCTCACCCCATTGGAACGAATGTGCCAACTGGCTGCACATGTCATGCTGGGTATTCTGGAACCACCGCTGCGACAAATACCTATCCATGGCACAGTGGTTCGTGCAATGGTGTGTTGTGATTGCATGCTAGGACACCATTGTCAAGCGGTTGGAAGATAGGCATTGCATTCGTGCGAGCGTCATTGAGGAATGGTTGACAACATCTTGGGGTGATACCGCCTCTGGGGGTAGAGCAAAGAGCTGTATAACACCTACTGTGTTGGGGAGAAATGCAAGGGCTGTAAATGAATGATGAATGCGAAATGAAATGCCTGTTGAAGTGACATGGTTAGGAACCTATTGCAGGGTTCGGGTTTCCCAAAAAGTAAAATATTTGGGAACATGGCTGGGGCATGCCACAGTCATGGAACAGTTTCAAGGGCCGCTGGCCAAGTTACAACCCAAGGCACAGTTTTTAGCTTCCCTCCCACTCACGGAGGCGGAGAAGGTCCAAGCCTTGCATCTCTGGGTATATCCAGTTCTGCGGCACGTGGCGCAGCAATTTTTTCCATCCATAGCCGACATACGCGGAGCCAACATGGCGATGTGTACAGCCCCCCAGGTGAAGAACTGGGATCTACCGGTCTCCTGCTGGCAATAGCCGGTGGAGCACGGGGGATACAATTTGGGGACGGCGGGGGACTACAGGGGGGGGGGACTTTGCGGCGAAATGGCCTTCAATGTGCACTTCGCGGCGCTTGCCGGAATTGCCCCCCGCCCCCCGATGATGACCGCCATCCCCTGGCAATGGGGTACCAGCGCCGCAGGAGCGCCGCTGTTGCGTCTACCTGCTGAAATGTTATATGCTCACACCTTATGAGCCACCGTGCATCAATGGCTGCCCAATAGAACCAGCCTTGCAGTGTAGTCAATGACAGCAGACCCTGCTCCATACAATTGTGCGACGGCTCTAGTTGTTTTGTCCGAACGCCCCCCACATGCGGCAAATAATGGAAAAATGGAGTAAAAACCATGGGAATCATTTCCGCGAGGCCACAGAGGGAGCACCTGGGCCCTCATACCATTTTAAAACCGAACATGCAAGGGGGACGGGGCCACATTGTCTCCCCCTCGCCCCCCTTGGAGCAATGGTCTTTCGCGCAACTCCGAAGTGCAGTCCAATAGAATTGAAAAACGGCAATCCCAACATGTATGGGAGACGTTGGCGTCCTTCAATGTTCCGCCCAAGCTGTACCACTTTGTTCTGCGTGTGCCCTTTCAATAATGTCAATCAATCGTCTGGTGTACATGACCCTAAAACTGCGAGGCAATGAAATGAAGGCTGCATTGATTTCCCCCGCTGGATTGGCAAAATCGCCGACCATGTGGATGCCCCGTCTTTCCAATTCTGGGCCGTTGTACGACCGTTCCCTCACCTCCTTGAATCTTGATTTGACTTGCTGTGTGAAGGCCGCCGAGTGCCATAGCGGAAGCTAAAGCCATTTCAATCCTTTCAAGCCTGTCCCTGGCAGGTTCTTCTCAAATCATGAGAATGCAACCAAGGAGCTCACTGGCAGTGGCCAGTGAACTTGGGGCAGAAAGCTGTAGGCCATGTGTGTGACTGCAAACCTGTGAAATTCAATGAGGTTTTGCGCTTCACCCAGTCTTCGAACTCCAAAAAGACTGGCGCCGTCTTCAGGTGGTGCTGTCATAGGCACGTTGACAAAAAGCAGGGAATGTGTCCATAACATATACAAGGGGGGGGGGGAGCACCCATATGCTGTAAGCCGACCTTTGGTTGGTGGTGGTTGCTGTTATTTGCTGATGCTTTGCAACTGGGCTGGATTGTTTATTCTTTTGTGCAACAGGCTGGCAGTCACTGCCACTGTCACTGTCACTGCTACTGTCACTGTCACTGTCACAAGTGCCTGCTTTCTGATTTGCACCTGTGGAAGCAGAAACAGCAAGAGACGATTCGGCAGAGGAAACGGAAACAGCGGGACATGAGCCACTGGATGGGACGGCCTGTTGGGCCGAGGAAGAGGCACTCTGGGCACGTTCAGCTGTGCAAGCACTTCACTCTGGCGAGAGCGCTTCCGCAATGGTGCTGGCTGCCATTTCTTTCTTTGTGTTGCAGGTGCCTCCTCAATGAGACGCTCTGGATCGACCCTGTAGGGCACCGCAATACTTGGAGCAGAGATTTCTGAAGGAGGGGCAGGTAGAAGCAAGCTACAGGCAAAGTTCGCAAGTGTACATTGCGTACAGCGATGAGAAACGTACGGTCACAAGATCCCCCATCACAGATTCTGACGGCAACATTTATCTGTTTCAGCTCTTGTGGAAGGGCACAACAGACTTATGCACAAACCGTCTTGGTATCTTCTCTAATCTGTCTCTGCGTTAACGAAGGCTCAAATTCTCCACTCCAGTGTGTAGCAAAGTAAAGAGACATGCAAAGTACAAAACCAGGGTGGCCTGAGCTGTAGCTTTCTGCAGAGAAACAGACAGTCCATATGGTGCAGGCATTGTGAGTCACAACAACAGACAATACTGGACTTCGAAAATCCAAAATCGTAAAGTCAGAACGCCAGGTGGATAAACCTGCTTCTGACTCTTGGTCACAGTGTAAACCATCACCAAGGCACACATTGCGCGGCTAGGAAGGGAGACAGGGACCTATGGGGGGGGCTGAAATGTGGGCAGGTGGCACAGGGCAGGAGTCGGACCCAGCATGTCACCAAACAGTCAACAGTTTGTCACAGACCACAGGTCAACAATTGGCGTCTGGTAACCTGCCATTAAGTGTGGCATCTGGCTAGCTGTGGTTTTCATCTGGATGCATTGTGGGCAGGAGGTACAGGACAAGAGTTGGACCCAGCATGTCACAAGGCTGTCACCAAATCGTCACAGACCACAGGCCATCAATTGGTGTCTGGTAACTCCCCATTTAGTAAGGCTAACTGTGGTTTCCATCTGCTCAGGCAACTGTTGGACAAGACATTTTGCTAAATTTCGCAGCGGGTTTATTTCGCACAGCGGGCTGAACATTATATGGGAAATTTCGCACGAATTTGAAACGCGAATATCCCAAGGCGAAAATATTTTCTCAGTTTTTGCTTATCAGACTCGCAGAAGCAATTGCCGTTCCCCCACCGGGGCAACGTTATTTTCAGGTGGGTTTCATGGAGCCACACCATTGTACCAAGAGAAAGAGAGCACAACACACGGTCACTACTTGAGGACCCAGACACAGTCTAGTTTCCATGGCAGCAGCAAGGTTGCCGTCATGTCCAGTGGTTAGCGGGGCTAGCTTCGGAGAACCGAAACCCGAAAATTTTTCATTGAGTCTTTACCAGCAACATTTCTCGACTGAGGGGGAGCGTGTAGGTACTAAGGGACACTCCGCAAGATGTGCTCCTACAATTTTCACGTTACCACAGGGAGAGGCCCCAACAACCTGGGACATAGGGTCGACAATGGCCAACAGGGAGCTGCTACAAATTTTGAATCTGGTCAGTGAAGCAGCGCGAGTGCCTAATCCGGTAGCCCTAGCCCTTCCCCAGAGGAACGGGAACAGGCACTTGCATCATTGGGCCTTCTGCCGGACCCGGAATCACCAATATGCTTCAGCGAGGGACCCATAGTCAGCGACAAAAGGTCCACAGTAGTGTCTTCCGAGTATTCCCCCCAATGGTTAGCAGAGACGATTTTCTGAATCGGACACCTCCAGAGTTATGGCAAGGGCTTTCAGCAACGCCGCTCCACACCCCGGTGTTCAGCCCCCTACCGTACACACCTCTCCGCAGTGCATAATTGCAACGAATATTCAAATGGTCCAAAACAAAGGCGAGAGGCAGCGGGGTAAGGCAGTTGTTCTCCTGACGAGAGCATAGGACCCCTCCCAGCCCCTCCACCCCCTCCCAGCACCAGAGCTCCATCGGGACCAGTGTGCTATTGCCCCCGCGACCGCCGACGGCACAATCCACTCGCCCGTGGAGGCCTCTACGAAGGGAAGCATGGGAGCACGGGGATGGGATGCAGCATGCGGTAGGAACAGAGCCGCCACCCCCTCTTGCTGCATGTTGTGTGTATAAACTCACCCAGTTCCATGACACCCGCAGACAGAACGAGAACATCAGAACTCATGGTTTGGTCGTCTAGCATAGTTGTTGAACCTCGCAGTTTGAGCATGATTTGAAAGATTTGGGTGTCACACACACACACATGCACACATACACATACGCCGCGACCCCTGCCTTGGCAGGTGTAGCCCTTGGTCCCTCCTGGTGCATGGGGTAGACGCACTGAAGGCACTCTTCCTTGCTCCCCAGCCTTGAAGGGCAATGGGGGTAGGGGATTGATTTTGCTTGTTTTGCCTTTGTGGCCTAAACTCCCCCCCCCCATGCACACCCCATACTTCCGGCTCAATCACGATTTTTGGTCAATTTTCGGTTTTAGGCCCGACCATTTTTCCAGCAGCACAGGTGGGAAAGAGCCTTTTGCAGCTTCAAGTAGTGTTCAGCTGAAAGTGCAAACACTGTGATTTCCCCCAAGCCGTTTGACCAACGCACCCTGCAGCTAGTAACCGTGGCCCCATCCCCCATCAACCTATGGTTCCGGGAGACACCCTTCTTACATCCCCTCACCAACAGCCGTATCCCGCCCACCACAAAGAACCGAGCCTCCCCCGCCCACCCCGTGCAGTGGTCTGCTGCTTAGCCAGATTCCAACCTCCTAGCAGACCTCACAACCGACCTGCCCTGCACCCTGCTCCCGGTGCTATTAACCCCATCAACCTATCCCTTCCCGTCAACTGTATCCCGCCCACTTTGGAGAATTAACCAAGCCTCCGCCGCCCACCCACTGCCGCGACTGCTTAGCCGGATTCCAGCCTCATGGGCGACTCCGACACCAAGCATAGACCGCACCACCAAAGCGCCCCCCACCCAGTTCTTGGTGCCCCATACCCCATCAACCTATCCTTCGGGACACATCCTTCCCATATCCCCTCCACAACATCCGCATCCCGCCCACCGTGGAGAAGTAACAAGTCTCCCCCGCCCACCCCCTGCAGTTATAGTGGATTTGCTCCTGAGCCAGATTCCAGCCTCATGGGCGACACTCTAGCACTAGGCATACACCTCACCACCAACTCCCGCTTATGAGCCACTTCTCATTTTGTCCCCTACTATGAAGCATTGGGGACCTCCCATACGACGGAAGTGAGGTAGCCAATCCGCCCACTTGTGGGCCTTTTCTCCTTTTGTCCCCCGCTGTGAAGCTTTGGGGACCCCCCATACGGCAGGGGTGAGGTAGCCAATCCGCCCACTCGTAGGCCACTTCTCATTTTGTCCCCCGCTATGATGCCTTGGGAACCCCCCATATGGCATTGGTTACGTAGCCAATCAGCCCACTAGTGGGCCTTTTCTCATTTTGTCCCCCGGTATGAAGCGTTGGGGACCACCCCATACGGCATGGGGCATGTAGCCCATCTGCCCACTTATGGGCCACTTCTCATTTTGTCCCCCGCTGTGAAGCATTGGGGACCCCATATGGTAGGCGTTAGGTCGCCAATGCGCCCATTTGTGGGCCACTTCTCATTTTGTCCCCCGGTATGAAGCTTTGGGAACCCCCAGGCAGCAGGGGGCGTGTAGCCAATGCGCCCACTTGTGGGCCACTTCTCATTTTGTCCCCCGGTATGAAGCATTGGGGACCCCCCATACGGCAGGGGTTAGGTGGCCAATCTGCCCACCTGTGGGCCACTACTCATTTTGTCCCCCGGTATGAAGCGTTGGGGACCCCCCCCCTACGGCTTGGGGCATGTAGCCCATCCGCCCACTTGTGGGCCACTTCTCATTTTGTCCCCCGGGATAGCCCCCGGTATGAAGCTTTGGGAAGCCCCAGGCAGCAGGGGGCATGTAGCCAATGCGCCCACTTGTGGGCCATTTCTCATTTTGTCCCCCGCTGTGAAGCATTGGGAACCCCCCATACGGCAGGGGTCAGGTAGCCAATCCCACTTGTGGGCCACTACTCATTTTGTCCCCCGGTATGAAGCATTGGGGACCCCCACCCCTACGGCTTGGGGCATGTAGCCCATCCGCCCACTTGTGGGCCACTTCTCATTTTGTCCCCCAGTATGAAGCTTTGGGAAGCCCCAAGCAGCAGGGGGCATGTAGCCAATGCGCCCACTTGTGGGCCATTTCTCATTTTGTCCCCCGCTGTGAAGCTTTGGGAACCCCCCATACGGCAGGGGTTCGGAAGCCAATCTGCCCACTCGTGGGCCACTCCTCATTTTGTCCCCCGGTATGAAGCTTTGGGGACCCCCCCCCCCTACGGCTTGGGGCATGTAGCCCATCCGCCCACTTGTGGGCCACTTCTCATTTTGTCCCCCGCTATGAAGCATTGGGTACCCCCCATACGGCTTGAGGCATGTAGCCCATCCGCCCACTTGTGGGCCATTTCTCTTTTTGTCCCCTACTATGAAGCGTTGGGGACCCCCCATACGGCTTGAGGCATGTAGCCCATCCGCCCACTTGTGGGCCACTTCTCATTTTGTCCCCCGCTATGATGCCTTGGGGACCCCCCATATGGCATTGGTTAGGTAGCCAATCCGCCCACTTGTGGGCCTTTTCTCCTTTTGTCCCCCGGTGTGAAGCTTTCGGGACCCCCCATACAGCAGGGGTGAGGTAGCCAATCCGCCCACTTGTGGGCCATTTCTCATTTTGTCAACTGCTATGAACCGTTGGGGACACCCCATACGGCTTGGGGCATGTAGCCAATGCACCCACTTGTGGACCAATTCTGATTTTGTCCCCCACTATGATGCCTAGGGGACCCCCCATATGGCATTGGTTAGGTAGCCAATCCGCCCACTTGTGGGCCACTTCTCATTTTGTCCCCCGGTGTGAAGCTTTCGGGACCCCGCATACGGCAGGCGTGAGGTAGCCAATCCGCCCACTTGTGGGCCTTTTTTCATTTTGTCAACTGCTATGAACCGTTGGGGACCCCCCATACGGCAGGGGTGAGATGGCTAATGCGCCCACTTGTGGCCCACTTCTCATTTTGATCCCCGGTATGAAGCTTTGGGGACCCCCTATACCAGAGGGGTTAGGAAGCCAATGCGCGCACTTGTGGGCCATTTCTCATTTTGTCCCCCGCTATGAAGCATTGGGTACCCCCCATACGGCAGGGGTGAGGTAGCCAATGCACCCACTTGTGGGTCTTTTCTCATTTTGTCCCCCGGTATGAAGCGTTGGGGACCCCCCATACGGCATGGGGCATGTCACCAATGCGCCCACTTGTGGGCCACTTCTCATTTTATACCCCGCTGTGAAGCTTTGGGAACCCCCATACAGCAGGGGGGAGGTAGCCAATCTGCCCACTCATGGGCCACTCCTCATTTTGTCCCCCGCTGTGGAGCATTGGCGACCCCCTATATGGCAAGGGTTAGGTAGCCAATCTGCCCACTTGTGGGCCTTTTCTCATTTTGTCCCCCGGTATGAAGCGTTGGGGACCCCCTTCACAGCACGGGTTAGGAAGCCAATGCGCTCACTTGTGGGCCACTTTCCATTTTGTCCTTTGCTATGAAGCGTTGGGGACTTCCCATAAGGCATGGGTGAGGTAGCCAATCCGCCCACTTGTGGGCCATTTCTCATTTTGTCCCCTGCTGTGAAGCTTAGGGGACACCCAATACGGCAGGGTTTAGGAAACCAATCCGCCCACTTGTGGGCCACTTCTCATTTTGTCCCCCGCTATGATGCCTTGGGACCCCCCATACAGCAGGGGTGAGGTAGCCAATGCACCCACTTGTGGGCCACTTCTCCTTTTGTCCCCCGATATGAAGCGTTGGGGACCCCCCATGCGGCAGGGGGCATGAAGCCAATGCGCCCACTTGTGGGTCACTCCTCGTTTTGTCCCCCCGCTATGAAGCTTTGGGAACCCCCCTTACGGCAGGGGTGAGGTAGCCAACCCGCCCACTTGTGGGCCTTTTCTCATTTTGTCCCCCGCTATGAAGCATTGGGGACCCCCCCATACAGCAGGGGTTAGGTGGCCAATGCGCCCACTTGTGCACCACTTCTCATTTTGCACCCCGGTATCAAGTGTTGGGGACCCCCCATGCGGCAGGGGTACCCCGCTATGAAGCGTTGGAAACCCCTCGTACGGCAGGGGTGAGGTAGCCAATCTGCCCACTCGTGGACGACTTCTCATTTTGTCGCCCGCTATGAAGCGTTGGGGATCGCCCGTACGGCAGGCGTGAGATAGCTAATGCGCCAGCATGTAGGCCACTTCTCATTTTGATCCCCGCTATGAAGCATTGGGGACCCCCCATATGCCAGGGGTTAGGTAGCCAATCCGCCCACTTGTGGGCCATTTCTCATTTTGTCCTCGCTATGAAGCTTAGGGGACACCCAATACGGCTTGGGTTCGGAAGCCAATGCGCTCACTTGTGGGCCACTTCTCATTTTGTGCCCCGCTATGAAGCGTTAGGGACAGTCCAAACGGCAGGGGTGAGGTAGCCAATCCACCCACTTGTGGGCCTTTTCTGGTTTTGTCCCCTGCTATGAAGCTTAAGGGACACCCAAAACGGCAGGGGCTATGAAACATTGGGGGACCCCCATGCGGCAGGCGTTAGGTAGCCAATCCGCCCACTCGTGGGCCATTTCCCATTTTGCCCCCCCCCCCCCCCCATACGGCAGGGGTTAGGTGGCCAATGCACCCATTTTTGGGCCACTTCTCATTCTGTCCCCCGCTATGAAGCATTGAGGACCCCCCATACGTACCGGGGCATGTAGGCAATGCGCCCAATTGTGGGCCATTTCTCATTTTGTCCTGCGCTATCAAGCGTTGGGGACCCCCCATACGGTAGGGGTTAGGGAGCCTATCCGCTCACTAGTGGGCCTTTTCTCATTTTGTCCCCCACTATGAAACGTTGGAGACCCGCCAAATGGCAGGGGTCAGGTAGCCAATCCGCCCACTTGTGGGTGACTTCTGAGTTTCTCCGCCGCCATGAAGCGTTGGGGACCCCCCAAACGGGAGGGGTTAGGTAGACAATGCGCCCACTCTTGGGCCATTCCTCTTTTTGTCCCCTACTATGAAGCTTTGGGGACCCCCCATATAGCAGGGGTGAGGTAGCCAATCCGCCCACTTGTGGGCCTTTTCTCCTTTTGTCCCCCGGTATGAAGCATTGGGGACCCCCCATACGGCAGGGGTGAGGTAGCCAATCTGCCCACCTGTGGGCCACTACTCATTTTGTCCCCCGGTATGAAGCGTTGGGGACCCCCCATACGGCAGGGGTTAGGTAGCCAATCCGCCCACTTGTGGACCACTTCTCATTTTGTCCCCTGCTATGAAGCATTGGGGACCTCCCATACGGCAGGGGGCATGTAGCCAATGCACCCACTTGTGGACCAATTCTCATTTTGTCCCCCGGTATGAAGCGTTGGGGACCCAACGGACAGCAAGGGTTGGGTAGCCAATCGGCCCATTTGTGGGCGACTTCTCATTTTCTCCCCCGCTATGAAGCGTTGGCGACCCCTCAAATGGCAGGGGTCAGGTAGCCAATTTGCCCACTTGTGGACCACTTCTCATTTTGTCCCCCGTTATGAAGCGTTGGGGACCCCCCATACAGCAAGGGTTAGGTAGCCAATCCACCCACTTGCACCAATGAAGCCCTGCTAGTGGTGCTTATCAGACTGGGAAGTGCCATTTTGGCCCTGATAGCACCGTAGTGGCCAAACTTTTGTTGGCCTGTAGCTGCCACTGTGCATCAATTAGGACCCAGCTCCCAATCCACCTTTTACTTCTACATGACCCCCCAACCAATGATGGGGGTCCCAGGTGCTATCACCGACATTCCAACATCGGCCCCCCAATGGGGTCCCACAAGTGAGGTACTAGCCGTGTTGAGATGTTTTCAGGCCGGCATGGGTTGGCTGAAAAATGGCGATTTCAGGATGACCCCCGATGAACCCCAGGGACCCTTGGGCCTGCTTGTTGAGTGATCATTTGGTGACAATGGGAGTATATGTATAAACCCATGGTGGGCTGTGTAGCACCAGCTGGGCCCTCCTCGTGGTGCTTATTTGCCCCAAGAGCCCCGTTTGGGACCCGTTAGCACCATGGTGGGCAAAACTTGGTTGGCCCGTGGCCGCCACTGCTTTGGCAACACGGCAGCGCACCTGAATGGGATCCTTTTTGCTACTTCCTACAGTGAGGAGGCAGGCCGTTTTTGCAACCACCATTATTTATGCAATATTTATCCTGTTTGTGCCTGGGCATGTTTTTCAGATTCGCCCGCACGGAGTTGCGGCACAGGGGGGGGATATCATGCCCTTGCTTGGTGAATCTTTTGCCGGCTTGGACAGCACATCGACATTCCTTTTGGTTCAGTTTGCTTGTTTGCTTGCATGTGTAATTTTTTCCCTGGGGAGGCTTGCCATAAGCAAACTCAAGTTTAACCCTTGCACACACACGTGCACCACCTGCCTGTGCCATCTCCACATGTCTCCCCTTTTGTATGTCAGTCCGAAATTGTATGTAACATCGAACACAGTCCACCTTCCCACCCAAAAGAGGTTTCTATGGCAACATTTTGCCTTCTGCAAACATGGTCATGTCGGCCTGGGCAGCATATGGACATTCCTTTTTCGTTCAGCCTGCTTGTTGGCCTGCATGTGTAAGTTTTTTCCCGTAGGTCAAATTATGTTCCACATCCACCTCGTCCCATTTTCTCCGAAACCACACCGCGCACTGTGAAGGGCAGCGCAACCCGCTTTCTCGGCCCCATTCTTTCTGTTTCTCCATGGCCGCGTGTCATGGCAGCCAATTGCTGCCTGCATCCATATGGCACCACCCTTCACATCACGCGTGTGCACGTGGTTCATTGTTCTTCAATGTGACCACAGGGCTGCAGTGCAGTCACCAAAATCAACCTGGGTGCCCTGCATTACAGTGCTTGGCACCTACTCCGCTCAATGCAGGCCCTAGCAGCTGCCAGTGCACCCCCGCCCAGCAGGAAGTAACAACACAGCCAAGCGCTCCCTGCCAAGGCCTCCATAGGGATGCTGCTAGGCCCAGGACCACATGGGCACATCCTCCCTTGTCCAGCCACCGCCAAAGTTCCAGGACGGGGGCCAAAAGCAAGGTATGAACATCCCACAAATGGCCTGGATTTCCAAAATTAAGACACAAACGGCACATTAGCAAATGACCCAGAGAACCTCTTTTTCCACGCTGCAGGTACCAGAGAAACGTTGTGTTTTGTGGACTGGTGGGGTTGGATGCCGCAAGTGACTACACATCATCTCGTGAATAATCCTCCAGTCTGAATCCTCCCACACAATTGAGTCATCTAGCACACGTGGCTTTGGCATGTGTGAGTCAGCTTGCGGATTTTCAGTTGCATTTTCTTCAGAACAATTCTCTTCGGCCTTCGACCCAAAAGTTCCTCATCATTCTTTACGAAAACTGTGTGGCACCCCTCTGGGCCAGAGACTAAAAAAGTAGGAGATTCCTCCACCCCCTAGCAGACGTGTGGTCGGCCCCGATCTTGCATCCTGTCTTGGACTGTGCACAAATTCCCATGTGGCTCTGACAGGCACCCAACAGGCCATCCACAGTTGTGGTGTGATCAGCAAGGATAGCAACTACTTTGTAGACTGTAGACTGTAGAGTGTAGATGCTCCACTAATGGACTCTGCTCCATCTAGCCCCCTTGGAGATACTGCAGGGGTGCCGCCACACTGCACAAATGTTGGCAAAGCCGGTTACTGTAGTACGCACAGGGATGTAACTACCCCATCACTATGTCCAAATGTATGTACTAGCCTTTTTTGTGTCAATTTTTTTCCTCTGATGGTATGTCTGTCGATCGACGGTTTCCAGAGCAACGGGATCTCGATGTCCAGCATTGTGAGTCCCTGGTTCGCCTAGAATCTCATATCAAGGCCGAGAAGTTACCTGACCTGTGCCCAAGGAAATGGTCTGATCCTGACGCTGATGGCGGGAACGCTTCTATCACTGTGATGCAGTCCAACATTCTAGCCGAAGGGTTGTCCGCACCTCCAAAAGAGGTAAGAGCTCCTCCCTTCGCAGCACAGAAGGATTCTACGTACGGGTATTTTGAAGGAGTGTCAGATCCTTCGCGGGTCTTCGAGTGGCGTCATCGCAAGTTCCAGGTGTTGAGGGAAATCCTGCAAAGCCGTCCCGATGTTGTTGCCCTGGAGGAAGTTGACCATTTCCATGATTTTTTTGAGCCAGCAATGCGGAAATTCGGTTATGCCGGGAAGTTTGAAGTCAAAGGCCATTCGCCTTGTTTGGATTTCGGCTACTATTCCGATGGCGTTGCTGTATTTTGGAAGACAGAACAATTCCGCCTCATTAGCGATCACTCAGACCGATTCCGATTGGCTGACGGCGGAATCAGTGATCGACCGTATGTGTTGTTGCGTTTGGAGCACATATCAACAGGCTTCCACGTGGCCGTGGCCGGCGTGCATTTGAAGGCGAAGGCGATCCAGGAGAACGAAGATGTTCGCGCAGAGACCATCCAGCAGCTGCTGGTCAAAACCCGGCAAGTCTATGATGACGGGGCGCCGTACGTGGTCATGCTCGGGGATTTCAACACAAATCCCCATTCAACTGGCAACGTTAAGGCCATCTGTGTCCCAGAGGTCCAGAAATCGCAGCTACCTGCGCTGCACAGTGCGTACCCATGGACCGAGGGTGCCTGGACGACTTGGAAGGTGCGCAAGGGCATAGAGGTGAAGCACATCACGGACTACATCTTTTACAGCGACAGCCTGCAGTGCTGCTCCATTCTCAATCCTCCAGAGGCTACCCTCATCCCAGGACTTCATTATCCCTCTGACCATATCGCGTTGGCTGCAGTACTCAAGTTCAAGTTCAAAGGTGTCCCTATGCCGCTCTCACGTGAATTACACTACGAAACGCCTCCCGGCTGCAAGGACCCAGAGGACATCAGTTTGCACTTCGACATTCTCGACGACCTGACCGAAAATTTGAATCGAGAGATGCGCTCCCTAAGGCGTGGAGATCCGGACCCGGGAGGCGTGTTCTTCAAGGCCTATGCATCCCCAAAACTGCACTCCCTGTCTCATGCATCTCTGATCTCGATGTCCCCGCTTTCAAACGTAAGCGATATCGCAATCGCATACGGAAGAGCACCGACACCGCAGCAGAAGGCAACCGGCTGCTGCCAGAGACAAGCAATGGAATCCAAAGAACAGAAAGACCACGCGTCGATGCCAAGCCCCAAGGATAGTGACAGTGTCCAGACTTTGCAGAGCACCGACAGTTTCAGGTGGATGCCGAGTCGCAAGGACAGTGACAGTCTCCAGATTTCCGACAGTTTCAGGTCGATGGGGAGTCGCAAGGACAGCGTCCCGACTTTGCAGCGCACCGACAGTTGCAGGTCAGGGCTGAGCTCGCCCTCTCGCCGCGCGCAGCCCCAGATCAGGCAGGTGGTGCCATTGGAGCAATTATCACACGAGGAGCTTGTGCACCGGTTGAAGCAGTCCATGACGCGGGAGCATCGATTGCAAGCGAATGTGAGGCTGCTGGAAAACAAGGTCAAAGACATCGGGAACGAAGTTCAAGCCGCCACGGAGAACTGCGCGAATGACGCTTGCCAGAAGCTGAAGATGCATTTCAAAGGGGACGACTCGGTCAAAGCCCTGAAGCACAGAGCAATTTTGGAGCATTATCTGGGAAGTAAGCGGCAAGGGCCTGGTTGGAAGGAAGAGTACACAAGTGGGTGAAGGCAAGGTCGATTTTCTACAGGAAAAACTCAAAAAGGCAACAAAGAACATTCCACAGATCATTGCGGCGGGATTCAGCGAGAGCCAAGCCGAAGTGCTCTTTTGTGCGGGGGCTGCCCCCGTCTGCTGCGCGATGGGGTATGCCCTGAGTCAGCAATCCGACGAGTTCTCCAGCCTGACCCACGCGTACTACAACATCATTGCCAGCAAGGCGTTGGAAGGGATGTCGAAGGATGAGGTCGTTGCCCCGGAGCTGATCAAGCCGCTCAAGGAATTGGTCGAGAGAGACGAAGCCTGGAAGGTTTTGGAGCAGCAGACCTTGGAACAGCTGCAGAATTCGGAAGGGATCACTTTGTATGCGCCCACCACGGGACTCTATCACTTCGAGTCGAAGAGGAATGACCTGAAGCAGTCCCGGGAGGCGGTGGTCTGCATTCAGTCGCGGCCTTACAATCCGATCTACAACACGTTCCACAGTGCCGTCCTGACACTGAAAGGCAGTAAAGACTGTCGAGACCGCTACAGTCTGCCCCCGCTGACGCTGTTCACGGTCTTGGACATCGCCGAAGAGGATGGCCTGCGGATCTTCAACGTGCAGCTCACGTACACTATCCCATCGCCGACCCAACGGAGGATTCCTAGCACGCGCTCCATGTACCGTAAATCCCTGGATGACCTGATCGGACCGATGCCCGACGACGGGGGCGCCTGGACTGAGATGTGCGACAAGTTGCAGCAGCGAGGCCGGAAGCTGCTGGACCAGCAGGCAGCCGAGGCCAAGGACAAGGAGACAGACATGAAAAGGGACTGCAAGTCAAAGATGACTAGCGAGAAGGGCCTGCGGTGCATCGAGAAAACCGAGGCAATCGGGTTCAACCGGCAGCAGGCGGAGATTCTGTATTGCTGCTCCTCGGCGCCCGTCTGCCGTGCAATAGGCGATGCCATCAAGGGGAACGACAAAACGTACGCGTGGGTCTGCCATGCATTCTACAACATCATCGCAAACAAGGCCATCTCCGCACGCTGCGTAGAGCGGGGCGAGGAGTACGTGGCGCCGAACCTGTACAAGAATCTGCAGGAACTGCAGGACCGGGACCCCGAGTGGCAGAACATTGTCAAGAAGGACGACATGAATTTCCGGGGGTTCACGTCATATTCTCCGATTACGGGTCTGTACCCTGAGTCTGAGTCGGTGAAGGGAAAGCTGGGCGCAGTGAACGTGAAGTTCGTCTCGCGGGCTCCCAATCCTCAGTACTCCACGCTGCACAGTGCGGTGCCCACGTTGAAGGATGGGCATGGGAAGGAGAATTTCCGCTACACGATCCCTCCGCTGACACTGTTCAAAGTTCTGCGCGAAGACGCTGCCTTTGAATTCATGGGCGAAACAGTACAGAAGAAGCTGATCACTGTGCAACTCACGTACCTTGTCCCCCGTGCTCTGGGGGAGGAAGAAGGCTTCACATCCCCCCGAAAAACCTACAAGTTCATGTCACGCGTGACCGATCTGAAGTACGGGGACATACTGGACACGGAGGGCGGCCTCACGGGTCTGCTGGGGGATGAGCTTGTGCTGACGATGGAACGCGAGTTCTACCGGAACGACCAATGGACCTCTTGGAATGGGCAGCTCTATTCTGCCCGCAACGAGTGGGACTACGTGAACGGCCCGGCACGAGAGGGCGAGAAGGGCGTGGCCGTGGACGCCGTCCGCGACAGCGGGCACCATGGCTGGACGAAGGACCGCTTCCTAAAGGAGATCAATGCCAAGTTGCAGGACTGCAAGTTGATGGAAGAGGAGCTCCTCTCGTTGCGCCTGTACACAGGTTTTAGCTTAGGCAGAGGTAGAAGTAGAATAGCTTGGCGGTCTCCAGGCACAAGTGCGCTAGTATTGGCTCTTTTTGGGTCGCAGGGTCACAAAGGATGTTGGCAAGGCAGGGAAGGCGATCTCACCCCAGTTGTGTATTATGCAAAGTGCTCAAAACAAAATGGGGAATTACAAAATGCCTCCAAACTGGGAACAACTTTGCCTCCCCGCCCACCCACCCCTCCTGTTCACGCTGCGGGGGTTACGGTCCGTAGCTGCACTGAACTTCCCCCCTTGACACCCGAGCGCTTAAGAAACCTCAGTGGCTTTGGTTGTATCCCACCGAGGGCTCATCTCGGGACGTCTTGGTTAGCTGGCCCTTGCTGGCGATTCATGATTCATTGGGACCCGGAGATCGATCAGGTGTTCTACTACTATCTTGGTCCAACAGCCGCCCCAAGCAAGCACATGCGCGTGTTCCTATGCAGCCACCCCCGGAAAAGCCACCCACCTTTGGGTTGGACAATAAAACCATCGTTTTTGAGCCCTTCAGAGAAAGGATAACCGCCATTCCCGTTTTGCTCAGAGTGCCTGCAAGTCAAGAGAGCTTGCGTGAGCGTTCCCAAAGTGACGCCGTTCCTGTGGGGGGTAGGGCGGAGGGGGGTTAGAACCTGTGTACAGCGCGACCGGGGGGGGGGGGGGCATACTCAGGACGTGAGCCGAAAAACATCAAGCAGTTGGACAGTCGCCAGCAGCAGCCCAGCCTGCCCCAACCCCGAGGCCCAGGATTGCTTAGAGTGAAGGGGGCTCAAGGGGAGGGAGGAAAGGAGGGCGGGAGGACGGGATTGGCTAGAGAGTTCTCCATCCCTCCCCGCAATACACTCAACATACCGCGAATCTCCAAACCTCCGCCCTAACCTGAGCAGGTCACTTGGTTCGGCCGTCATAGCACATAGCACACAACAGAGCAGCAGTCGACCTACCCCTTCCACGGTGCCTTCACCGCGGTTGGACGTCACAGAGGTCACATGGTTCAATGTTTTGGCACATGAGGTTTGACCAAGAGGCCCCAGCCCTAATTCCACGCACGGTACAACAGCTGTATTTTCCCACCTCTAGTTCCTACGTCTGCTACAGTGCTCCATTCAACATGTTGCCATTTCCTCCTTGTCCTCGTTCATCCCAACCACATTTCGGGGCCTACACATCGCCTGTTTTTGTAAAATTGCACTAAGGGAGAAGACGTCCAAACAAGACGTCCCAATTTAACTACGTTTTTTGACAGGCAGTAATACAAAAAAAAGCAAAACAATCGCAAGAAAATAAATATTTTGGGCTCATAGTTCAAATTTTTTGGCACCAATTTCAAGAATCGCAAAAAAAAAGTATTAATTCCCGGGGGGCTTGCTACGCAAAAATACAAGTTCCGCAAACTCTTCACGTTTGTTCCGTAGACTGACGTAGGCGCCAGGATGTCCTCGATGAAACGGTTGCTCTGATGGTTCCTGCTTCGGCGCGCTTGTACATAGGCCCTGCATACCAGCCCATCAACGAGTTCCTCCGGTCCATCTCCAACGTGAAAGGCAAGTGGCGCATGGAGCTCGTAAAGAATGCAAAGTTGACGTATGCAGCCACTGTGAAGAACCTGTATTTCGCCCTCCAGAAGCTCTGCGTCCAACAGACGGAGCCCATCACCGTGTACCGCGGGGTCCGAGGCGTCCTCCCGCGCTCCTTTTGGCACATGGACAAGTTGCGGAAGATCCACGCCGTCGACTTCGCGTTCATGAGCACGTCCACCGACATCAATGTGTCCCTTGACTACATGGGGGAGAACGGGGTGGGCGTCTTGTGGGAGATCGAGTGCCAGCCCGAAGACGACGTCGGGTTCCACAGCGCGGCAGACATCGCTGTCGTGTCGCAGTTCCCGGCTGAGAGGGAGTTCCTATTCCCGCCACTGACCGTCATGGACTTCTGTGTGGACGACCTCGAGGAGTCCAGAGACGCGGAGGAAGGGCCGAAGATCAAGTGCTCTGACATGCTCCCGGAGGACCTGCCTTTTCATCCCAAAGTCTGTCAGACCAAACTTGGGTCGAGGTATTTTCACATCAAAGTGAAGGCCACGTTCATGTGAACCGGCACCACGTGCTGTCTTAAAATGGAGGCGCAGGGTCGTGTCGCCCGGGGATTTTCTACGTGTGTCCTGCTCAGACGGGGTGTGAGTGGCAGCCCGCGTTCAGAAGCATCACTTGCAAAGGGGGAGTGGGGTCTGGGTGGGTGTCGCAGCTTTGGGCTAGTGGGTGACAATTTTCAGACCTTCCCCCTCTCCCAGGGCCGGAGGACGTTTTTTCCGGAACTTTAGCGGCCCTGGGCGACACGTGCAAGCGAGCATGAAATTCAGTCGGGGAGCTCGTCCGGCGGCACCGGGGCGGTCTGGGGACTGCGGTGCCATTCCTCCCTCCCCCAGAAGGGGTGCCATCGCAGGCATTGCATGAGGAATCGATCGATTTGAAAGTGAGATCAAAGAGACGGGCAGGTGACCCAAGTCGCACAACTGCACAGCGCATTTTAGCTTGCACACCATGACTGCTTCATGAGTCATTGGGATGTGGCCAGTAGTAGAGAATCGGCGGCTGTTGGCAGTTGCGGCAACAGATCGACCAGCTGCATTCCAAACAAGTGTGCAGGTGCCGTCACCCATGAGAACGGCGACTTCGTGGCTCAGCATAACCATCGGGTGCAGCATCAGTGGCAGCGATCAATGGTTCATGTTTTAAACTTCCCGATCCTGACCCTGCATCCCCCAGGCGTCCACAACAGGGGCGGAGTAAGCCCAGTGTTGGCTGGGTGGGTTAAAAGTCCTTGAAGCCCCCCCCCCCCCCTCTCTTATAAATGACGCCTGGTGAGTCGTTGGGGGCTTTGGTGGGCGGCTGCTTGTCCGAACGCCCGCTACCAAGCCACACCCCGATCTGGCCGGATTCTCCCCAGCCCAGCTCTTGGTCGGCGTGTGTCTTCCCTGATCCCAGCACAGCGCTCCCCCGGAAGGCAACGTGGGTGCCAAGCTTCCGTCATTTTGGTAAGTGCCTTTCTTGCTCGCTGGCCTCCTTCTTTGTTTACTTCACCGTCAAGATTTACGTACGATGGATTCTCCTCACTCTTCTTCCCCTTTTCTCCTCTGTTTTGCTGATCTTTCGCTTAATACCCTCCCTGATGTCCCTGAATCCTTCCTTGCCCACAGTAAAAAGCTCCGCCAAATGTACCCTTTGCACTGGGGCTACAAAGGAAGCTCGTCCCCTGTGGTGTGGGAGGCATAGTAGCACAACATCACATGGCAGATGTTGCATAGATCAAGTCACGTAGATTGTGTAATGGGGAGTCAGGTGCAGGTCGCTGGGCCAGACTACGCGCCAGAACTGAGACCTTTACAACGGTGGATTCCCAGGGTTTTCAACCAAATCTCATCGTTTGCTCTTTCTTACGCCGGAAGTGACTCTCCGAACGGGGGTGGAGGGAGGGAGAGGGGCACGCCATGTGCCTGAGGAAAGGGGATGCGGCATAGCCGAACTCCAAAAGCTGAACAATCGACGCCCAGACACAGGTTCGGGAGGTGGGGGGCGGACACGATTTTGTTTTGAAATGTTCAGTTTTGTTAAAGACCGTTGATGGACCTGGTGGGGAGGTGCGTAGCGAGAAGCCACAGTTCTTGGGGATTTTTGAAAGAGATGGTTACATATGAGGTGTTGGCTGTATTGGTTGTGCGCGTAGAATTTTCATGAGGGTGGAGCTTTGATCTTAACAGAGACAAACACACCCTCGAATACACACAGTGACACCGCCGTCAGCCTTCAAACACCTCCAAGCCCATGTCTCTTACGATTGGGACTGCAAACACCCATCGTCACAAAATACATCCAAGATATACAGTACCACGTTGCATGGACAAGGTCGACCTGGCACAACGCATCAAGGTGCGTCATGGCCGGCTCACGGCACAGCCCTGACTACCTGTTCCCTGACCATAACATGCCATGTTCGGACCATCCACAGCCTAGATACATTTCGGTAACCGTCCGGCGCCCCGCAAGGGGAACAAACACAGGCTGTATTTCTAATCGCGAATTCCTTCCATCTCACATCAGAAGTGCCATGTGTGCCGTCGCCCTCCAGTGGTACAGAGGGTCACGTTTCTGGTGGGGGCTGGGGAGGTGATCAAGCTTCCTGTTCCCCCGTGACATGCCAAGAGTGACAGTGGTAGTGACAGTGCCAGTGCCAGTAACCGTGTGTTGTTTGCTCTGTGCCTCTCGCTAGTGTCTGCTGACACTGCTGTTTTGCTTTCTGAGCAAGGGAATCTGCCACACCTCGAGTTGTACAATCGTATACCATGAGACCAGTATTCGATGCGTGTGTCTGCTGATGCTTTCAGTCTTTCAGTCTTCCAGCCTGATTCGTCTCTCATTTTCGACGGGGAGGAAGCGCTGTGGAACACTCTGGTCCCAACCTCTGCCCCAAGGAAGCTGTGAATTGTACCGCTGTACCACTACCATCGACGCTGCCACAGACGCATCACACCCTTCCAAGTGTTGCAACACAAAGGCATGTTGTCCAGTCACGGTGACCAACCCTGTGTCTTTGTTGGGCACAAGCCTGTCCTGCGGAACTCATTAATGGGACTCTATATGTGGGGTGCCCGCACTGTGCACGCACGGCTGAAAAAAACAGCAGCCACACGGGAATCCCATGGCGCACACACCTCTCTCCTGCATTAACACCAGCTTCTCAAGTTATGGTTACTATGAGCTCCGTGAATATTCTTTTTCCTCATCGTTTTGGCTACGCCATGGCAGCCTCCACTGTGCTAGCAGATATCAGATGCTAGAAGGAACGGCAATCTCTTGGTTTGCTGTCACGGGGAGATTCAGACATCTCCTCATGCGCCAACTGTTGTCTCGCCAACCTGTCCTCCCTCACTTGCTAAAGTTCAGTGCGCGCCCCTTTTGCTTCGGGGCTGTCTGCTGCCTCATTTCCTTCAACCCCCACGTGTGGTGGTACCAATGATGGATACACTGACCCCCAACAGGTGCACCAATGGCAAATTTCGAAGGAGGGTCCCAGTTCCCCACCTTGAGCCCTGCAAATGTTCCGGGCAGAGTTCCACGTCCCCCGTCCCGCGTCCCCCTTCCCGCTCTGCCTAAAGGGGAACTCTGCTAGTGGGCATGTCCCCCTCGGTCAACGCCCTCTCTACACTACATCTGGGTCCCCGTTTTGGGGGATGGGGGGCCCAGGCCACATATGACAGTTCGTGCCTCTCAAAACAGTACATGTCCATCACATTCCTGGCCACCATGCTCATCATTTCCACTCACCATTCCACCGTTGTTGAGCTGTTGCCACCATCAAGTCATTCGACAGGATTAGGCAAATGCGTTGGGCAATTCCCCTCGGGATGCTGCCGGCGCTCCCCTCTCCCCTATCCTCCACCAGAAACTGAGGGGTGGTTGTACCAGTAGGTTGACATCCTGGCCAGTGGCTTACAGTCTGCACGCAATTGGATCCAAACAGACTGTGCCGTGCCTGAGGGTTTCCCCTTTCTTTCTTTCGTGCTCAGGGCTCTTTTCATTTTCCTTCTTCAATTGGATTAAGAAGGTCTACCTGTGCAAAAGCTTGCTTTTGAAGTGTGCATGCCATGATGTAAGACGATTTTGCACAAGTGGTCTGCTGATCACTGAGCCAGCCATTGAGAGCAACGTTGCAACAGACCCAATTGGAGGGCTGGAGAATCGCCGCAAAATTCCGGTTTGGCCATTTTAATCCCCTACCGCCTGTTGTAAACCACCAGTTGCACAATAACCACCCATTTGGTATAATGGCAGTTTTTGCAACGTCCCAAGTGTTACATTTGATGATGCATGTGTTGTGTTGATGTCTGACATGATATTCTGTCAAACGTTGTCCAAAGACCACCCCCTGCCCAACAGCAGGTTCTTCTGATGGTACCTGAGTCCATCCTATCAGGCATGGCCTGTTCAGGCATACCTTGCTGATCTCCATACCACTTTTTGTAAATGGAATGTTCACCATTCACCCTTAGTATACATGGCTCAGGCATAATACTGCTTTCTCTTCAGAATTGCATTTTTGGTGGGGCGGTATGGCCCAAAACAATCCCTCTTTCCGTTGCGCGAGTGCAGGCTTCCGCAGTCACCACTACGTGTAACTGAGGTTGGAAACCATCATTTTTGGAACCATCCATTGAAGATTCAAAATGGGGTTTCTGGTAGCGTTGCATGGATTTTAGGCCTGAGAAATTGGATTGCAATGCCAGATTTTGATGAAAAGTGATTCCTATGTTATGTTCTGTTGATGTTCAACATGTATTTCTTGTCACCTAGGTATAGCACAACGCTGCCATTAAGAAATTTGCATTGAGAAGATGAGGCAAAAGGAAAAGAAGGGAATGAAGAACAATAAGAAGATGCTCAGAGTATTGGAGAATCATGGCATCATCATGGCATCATCAAAGTCACTGCATTCTTAACGGCAAAGTCATAGTGTACCATCTGAATTGCATTTGGAATGGCAGGGTGGTGCAAAATTAAAAACCCTAGATGTGGACAAACCCCCCCAAAAAAGGGGGACAACAAAACCCTCCTTTGGGAGCTTTTGGTGCATTTGCAGTGTATGGGTGTCGGCCAGGGTGTTTTTTTTGGTGCACAGGCGGGGGGGGGGGGGGTTGTCTACAAAAGGGGGGTTGCAGTGTTGGGGGTTTTTATCACCCCCAAACGGGGGGGGGGTTGTACCTAACAGGGGGTATAAAGGGGGTTTTTTGTGCTATGGGTGTAGCTATGGGTATAACAAAGCCGCATGCAACCCACAAATGAACGGATGTCCAATCTGTCACAGTTCCCACCATACGGTGTGTGCCTGTGCAAAGCAATTGGAGCTGTTCTGGCAGGCTGGGCTGAGTATTGTGCACAGCACCAGAAGACATCAAGCTTCAAAAGTCGCTTGCTTGCTTGTAATTTTTACAGCGACAAATTTCGTTATTCTACGTGGACTGGAACCATAAATGGGACTGGAACCACGATGGGCACACTAGCACAGTCAAATGGGGGTTACTCTCACACTGTCCGAGGGCTGAAGCATTGTTTTGTTGTCATTGCTCCGTAGACACCACTAGCCACTTATCTTGGAGGGCTGTTATTGTTGAGGCTAGGGCTGACAACTCACTTAGTGCCCAACATGCTTCCATATGGTCCACATCTAGCAAGCCGTTCCAAACGGTGAAGCCAAACTTCGGCACTGGATGGCAACACACCTAAAAACCACCACACCTAAAAAAGCAACAAAACACCTTACCTACATCTGGAAAACACCCCGCGCTTTTTTGGGAGCAGTGGTCCCCACCAGGAGGAGCTAGCACGGCTGCTCAAGTGATAAAGTCTCGGAATCAAGTTTCACAGTTGTCCAGTTCTTGGATTGTCCCACAGAGCACCGTAGTAGCCGAAATGTCATCTCGTGAGGAGCAAATGAATCTAACACAAGAAATGCAGTGGGAAACAGCCACGCCTGTAGGCATCCAACGTGCTCTTGAAATACAACAAGGTTGAAGGTCGAAAGGATAGCGGTATGCAGAATAGGGAGGGGAACAAGTAGCAATGACGGCCCATCTGCATGAAGGGTTGGTAACCACTTGAGGTTTGGTGGCACATCTTGTGCCCCGGCACAACTCATTCGGCCTCTTCTAGCTCGGCTTGTGTGCTACAGTGGGAATGTCTAGGTGGAATGGTGGCAGAGGGTAAGAGGAAAGGAGGATCTTGGAGAGGAGGAGCCCTGATCTAGACTGAATATTGGCACCGAGATGGTGGGGGATGGAACATCAGGTACACTAATAAAAGCGGGCCGAATAAGAGCGCATGTTGAGGGACACTAGAACAATTCACGCCACTACCGCCCATATGTGCCCCCGAAAGCCTTCCTCGCTCGCTTTGCTCACTCAAGAGACATGCCCCCCCAAGGTGCTCCCACCAATACCCCCCCCTGCCCACCCCCCCCCTCACCTTTCCCCCTCCCCCAAACCCTTCCTCGCTCACTCGAGAGACAAGCCCCCCTTGCATTCCCTCCGGATCCCCTTGTATGCACCGTCGGACCTAAAATTGCCCATTTCAAGGGTTCTTGGGATCTTGCATGTGCTAATATGGGTCAAATGTGGCTCGAAATAGCCTTAAACCACTTATTTGAACACCCCAAGTGGTCTTGGAACAATTTTGGAAAACATTAGTTCCTTAACCACTTCTGGACCCACAGGTGGCCCCCGTACCTCTACCCTAGCACGTGTACCATGCACGCTGCTGATGCCAATAGGGTATTGACAGTTGTTGATAGCATGGAAATACTTTGCAAGCGATCCATTTCATCATTATTTATCACCACTAGAGTGCCCAATGCAATCCATGGCTGTCAAACACAACACAAGCAGATGGAAGTAAATAAAAAAGCATGCAAAAAAAGGTGCTTTTCAAGGCTGATTTGTGCAGTGTTTTGGGCCCAAAAAGAGGTCATTGAGCCCATTGATTGGGTGTAAAAACCACTAGACAATTATCAAAATTGTTTGTTCATCATCTGGGTTGGTTCAAATGCAAATGGCCCCCTCCAACGACACGCTAGGCAGCCATTTTCGATGGATTTTGAAATCTATTTATGCCACTTGCAACACCCATTCCCGGCTGCCAACTTTGTGTGATTGTACTTCACACCCATAGCTATCATCCACCAAAATTTCGGCCAAATCTGAAGCACGATGATGGAGTTCTGATTTTGGCCCATTCCACACATGCTTGTTGGCTGCTTGTTGCTGCAACTTGTTGGTGCTTGCTGTTGCTGCTTGCCACTTCCACCACCTCGGTGAACCCAACCCTAACCCTAATCCATGCTCCCATTTTGCAGCCCTTGATTTCTCTCATCCTAATCCTTGAAGGCAGAACCCCAGGTCTTTGCTGCCACAAATTGCTTGGAGCGTGGGCATGCAGTGGGTATTTACCCTTGCACACTGTGGAACGCTGAAATTTTGATGTGAGCGGCGCTGAGGATTGCTGGCAGATGCTTGTGAAGCTTTTTGAATGGCTGAAGAAAGCCGATGCTCTACGGCTACATGTGGGCAGCCGCATCAATGGCTTGCGCAATGCCACAGCAAAGCAGCAAGAGTAGCTAACTAGACATGAATCGCAATTTCAGACCATTCCTGAAAAAAAACGTTGTCCACTGTGCACCGGGGGGGGCTGATAGAGCAAGGCAGCCATAATAGATTTGGAAGCAATCAAAAACGACGCTATTACAACGAAATGGGAGCAACACGGAAAATCAATTGCAGGTTGATCGCGGTTCCCACACAACGTAGGGAGGAGGGATCAGGGATGCCAGCCACGATTGTGCAATGCACAGCCAATGTCCCAAAAGCAAAGTGCTTCATTTTGGCTGTTGCAAGGGATGTGTGTGCGTTTGGGGCTGCCCTTGTCCATTTGCCTGCCCCTTGGGCGCTGCTGGTCAGGGCCCCTCGAGGAGGGGGGGGAGGGGGGGGCTGCTGATGGGGGTCTCTCGGGGGGGGGGGGGGGGCTCGGGGGGGTTCCCATCTTCCTCGCAATGTCCACTCAATTGTAACAAGTTCTTGCAGAGGTCTGATTGGGTTTTTCTGCGGATGCCAACATTGTGGTGCTGCAGCCCAAGAGACGACGGAGCCTTCAGAAGGTTGACGGTGGTCCACCAGGGGTTTGCAAACCCCTTCACCAATGAAATTTTTGTCAAAAAACATCGTCATGCATGGCCTGTACATTGCAAGGCAAACATGAAAACCTGCATCGTAGACTCAGGCCAACAGTGGTCGTAGATACCAACCCGCTGCCCCCACCGTCGTTAGCGCCACCCCCCCCCCCCCCTGCTCCAGACCCCACCTCGTCAGCACCTCCCCACACACACACGCCGAGTGAAAGAAGGCGCACAGATCCAGCGGAACTATGCTTGGCTCTAGCTTAATCCATGGCATGCTCTCTTGCCTACATTGCAAAAGGATGACATTGACCGTTGCTTCATTTCAAACGAAAACGGAAACAAATCTTTTTCAAATGCACTCGCAAAAATACCTATGGTGTAAGGTGGATGTTGGGGGAAGTGGGTTGCGGGCCATCACCTCACCCACATCGCTGCACTTGCATGTCTTTTGTGAGCTTATTACACCCATTGCGATGTGGACACATCAAAAGTCCTTTGTACATCCCTACAGATATGTACGCCTGCGTACCAGCCTATCCTATCCTATTTGCAGACCGATATTTTCCTTACAAGTTTTACAAATTTGGCATGCCAACAATGCTCAGACTCATCGTGTGGTGGAATGGGGGGGGAACAACGGTCGGATCTGACACGTCACCCACTCCTATGACCTCCCACTACAACCCCAGTCACCCAGCTGCCCCCATCTTTATGCACTCAAATGGACACCAAGACGATGTCTCCATGTCTGCGAACAAGGCTGAAGGTACTGGTGATGATGCTCTCCCAATGTGTAATCCCTTCGCCGCACACCAGCCAGCCGGTCAGCCAGAGGCGCCCCGCCGGGGGGGGGGGGGTTGCAAAAGTCTCCCAGCCAGCCAGCTGCGGCCTGGTGCAGATCCAAAGGAGATTTCATTCATTTGCTAAATGCACTAGAGTATGGATACATGAAGGATCGACAAGAGCCTCGAGCGGTCCCCAGCTTGTGTTTTCTTGTTTCAAAACATCTTCCCATGAATTTGTCGCAGATACAATGTATTTTTTTATCTGCGCTGTTTCTGTTCCAACTGGTGATTATTGGTGCCGCATGCTGTGGCTCTACGATGTGCTGCCGATGCAAAGGTGGAGACCTGTGTGCGTCAGTCGCCACCGCTTCGATTGGACCTCGCCAGTGCTGTTGCGTGCCAAATGCAGGCGTTTCTGGGGTGGTGCTTGCTTCTCTGACATGCACTGATAATGCCTCGAATACAAGTCTCACCGTGCATAGTGACTGCGCAGACTGGGGTTCAGGATTTCGGCACAGCCAATATGGTCTATGCCCATGCAGGTACGAATGCCCCTTGTCCTTCAGACACCTGCTCGTGGAAGACAGTGTCATGTGGCTCGCACCACAGTCTCTGCTCTTCCCTGGTCCCTGCCCTCGTGTGGCCCTCCATGGGGGCTTGGAATATCATGACCTGCCCTGTAAATCGATTTCATACAAGGCAAAGAAATACCTCCAGTTGCCCTGCAGTTGCGTTGGAAAGTTCATGTTTAGGGGGTAACGGGAAAGTTGTCACGCTCTCCCGCACAGAAGCGGGTGGGCAATTCGCGCACCCATTTGAAGAGAATTTTTCTCAGCACAATCCTTGACCCCCAGAGCCAGTGGTCGTGGATTTTCCCTCCCCCACCTCCCAGCCCACATGGCACCAGCCTATCCGAATGCGGAGGATCCCACGGCATCGTTCATGCATCCGGAAGTGTCAACCAGCATTCCCATTCGTTTTTATTAATTCAGCCTTTATGGCATTCCCCCCACGCGCACTTTATGGCATATGGCCTTCATGGCATACCCCCACCTTCTGCAATCCCGCGAGCGGGGAGACCGTCACCTGAGGGTGTTGGCTAGTTAACATTTGCAAGTTTGTGTGGCGATCGTGTCACACAGGGAAGGGGCAGTGGGAGACCGCCACCTGGTGACGATCTCCTGGGGGAAGGGTGGGAGGCGGTCACGCACTACGGCGTGTTGCAGCAACCAACGGATGACGACCATGTGTATTGCATGGGTCCATGGCAGCGGGTCCATGTTTCACTGCATGGGTCCAATAGGTTGGCTACATGTGTGTTGCATGAGTTGCGGGGGGGGGGGGGGGGCGGGTGTTCCTGAGATGGCGGATGCCTTGCATTTCAGCGAGAAAATTGCATGGTGGCGAAGGCGCCGCAATTTGTGAAAGATTGATCTTTTGCAGTCTGTAGTAAGTAGGCGGTGATGTGTGGTTTGTGGACACTGATCGGCATGACATCCACGTGTATAGGTTGGGGCAACGTGCCTAGAGGGGGACTCAGACTGCATTCATGAAGTTGTATGGCGAAGTTGCACGCCAAAACTCTTTTGGCCCACTGTGGCGGAGCATAGCACTGGTAATTCACCGGAAAATTGCGCACCCTAATAAGACCGTCCGTTCTTGGCAATGAGTGTAGGGTGTGGGATTCATAGGGGGTGTGGGGAGGGGGGCAAGATCGGCAGCCCGCGCAGGTACTGGAGCGTGTGGAATGCTGTTGTGAGGGAGGGCTTGCAGTGGAATGCAGTGATTCGTCCCACAGGCGGCAGGTTGTACACATTCGGTTATAAGAGCAACGCCCTCCACTGTTTACATGCCCTCCTCCCACCACCTGCTTCCACCGCCTGCCACATATAGTACCCCTCCAATCCCATCTCATTTGTCCCCCAGCTATCCCGGTCTGCGGCCAAGTTCGCAGCCGCCGCCCCCTCTCCTATGAGCAGACAGTGACCTTGACCCTGTGACTGTGACTTTAACCGTGACCAGCTCAGCCTATCTGTCATGCAACATCCTCATTACCTATAACGAGCAAATGATTAAAACATTGCTATCAGGACCCTGATCTACTTCATTCCAGTACTTCTGCCGAATCTTCTTCTGTCCATGCTTTTTATGCACTATTTGTTGCGCTGAAACAGCCTGCAACCCTCAAGAGATGCAGGTGTTCAAGAGCCTCAAGTGCTTGTGACTTTGGTTGATTGTTTGTGCTGGGATGAGATGAGATTCGAAAACACCACGTCAATCAATGGAAACCCCATTAATTCAATTGCGCTTTACACTGATGGGGAAATTCTACAACGTGTCAAGAATTCAATCGCACATTCATGCATAAAGCCGCAGTTGCTCTCAGAGGTGGAATGAGGCGTGCACATTCAGTACAGGCCCTGCTGCTGCTAAAGAAACATATGTGCTGTGCTTTCAAGGTTGGCAAGTGTACAACATTCTGCATTTTCAAATGTAAAAGAGCAGGAACACCCTGACTTTTTTTTTGCCATAATGGAGTGCCTCAGGGAATGCCGTCCTGGACCCCGCGGACAATCCCAGTGCCAGGGCAATGGGCAACGATGCACCCTGGCCTCACAGGAGAGTCTGCCACCATCCCCTCATGTGTGCGTGGGTGTGCCCTTGCATGCAGCGATGACTGGAAACGTGCATGCAAGATGCACGCGCCACTGCTTCGCTCCCGGCAGCGAAACTTTGCACACTTTTCAGGTTTCATCTTGATGCACACTTCCTTGACACAAGTATCGGAGCGTGGGGTGCTGTTTTGAGGGAAGGCCTATGATGGAATGCGGTGGTCTGCCCCACAGGTGGCACATTGTACATGTTCGGTCAGAATCAGGGGCCACTTGGGCGATCCGACCAGCACAGTCCCGTTGAGGTCACGCTTTGAGTACAGATGTCCGTGCAGTCGCATTGGGCTGTTCTCACAGCGCAGTGCGCTGTCTCTGTACCCCAGGGGGCCATTAAATTGCTGGCGGAGGGACAAACAATGAAGAGTTCCCTACAGCTCAACACTCTTCGCAGTGGTAGGCCCCCTGTCCGGTCCGTCTGTGTCCCACATGGTGTTTGTCGAGTTTGTGCGCTTGTGAAGCACCGAGGGGCCGCATGAGGGGCCGATCCCTTAGACGAGCTGGCGCCGCTAGGGGCACTGGTGACCTCCTCCAGTCCCACCTAATACATTCATTGCCGAGGGGTAGAGTCGCACGTGGCTCCAGCGTCATTGTCAGAGGCTCCGAGTGCACAGCAAAACACAACAGGATACACCTTCGGATATGTGATGCGAATGCCCGAAGAAACGCAGGGGGGTATATGGCGCTCGCACCTGTACATCATCCGTCTTCAGGGGGACTTTTGCCACTGGCATGGGGAGAGTCCTGGTCTGAGGAGGGCGAGCAACAGCAGAAACATAGGGCCCTAGCGGAAGGGGAGGAGGCTGTATGTAGGTAACATAGGAGAGGGGGCGGCGGCTGCGAACTTGGCAGCAGACCGGGATAGCTGGGGGACAAATGAGATGGGATTGGAGGGGTACTATATGTGGCAGGCGGTGGAAGCAGGTGGTGGGAGGAGGGCTGTGAGCGGTGTAGGGGGTAGGGGGCGGGGGTAGTGCATGTTCAGGGTGGGAGGGCATCGGCCCGTTGGGCATTTGTCACTCACGGACAGAGTAATGCGTCGGGCTATGAAACTGTTGGCGGAGGGACAAACAATGAAGCGTTCCCTGCACCTCAACACTCTTCGCAGTCTGGGTCTCCGGTAGGCCCCCTGTCTGGTCCGTCCGTGTCCCATAGGGACTTCGTCAAGTTTGTGCACTTGTGAAGCGCCGAAGGACTGCACTAGGGGCCGGTCCTTCGACGGGCCGGCGCCGCTGGGGACAGCGCTGGTGACCTCCCCCCCTCCCCACACAAGGCCCAAATACTGCACTCATTGCCGAGGACGGAGGGTTGGGGACCCAAATGAAGACAACGTGTGACTCCGCTGTATGTATCATAGGCTCTGAGTGCACAGCAAAACACAACAGGACACACCTTTGAATATGTGGGAAAACGTAGTGGCACATGGCACCTGCACCTGTACATCATCCGTCTTCAGGGGGACTTTTGCCACTGGCATGGGGAGAGTCCTGGTCTGAGGAGGGCGAGCAACAGCAGAAACATAGGGCCCTAGCAGAAGGGGAGGGGGCTGTAGGCTCTGTGGTAAACCTGTCTGAAGTTTTTTTGAAAAATGTTTTCCGCCGAATTTTCCAGAAGGCGGTTGAACGGGCTTGGCACAACGGTCCGGGGACTAGCTGGATTTAAGTCGCTGCGTCATTCAATTTGAGTCCTTTAGTCCCGGAGTTGCGCGACTGGAGCTGCTGAGTCCGCCCACTCAAGTCCCTGAGCCCACCGGCTCGAGTCCATGAAGGGAGCGGACAGAAGTGCTGCGCCGATGTGCTCACCCTGCACGACACGGCCTGTGGGCTCACAGGAACGCAGTTACATCGCCCACAGGGCAAGATCTCATTACACCGCTCTCTGATGGCGTCAGTGTCGTCATCTGCTGTTGTGTTTCATGTGATGCGCAAAATTTTGTTACGTGTGCAGGTCCGTCAGTGTCACCATCCGCAGCCCCATTAGGGTCACCATCACCATCAAGTGCCACCGCACCGTGGACTGGTATGACTGCGTGTCCGCGTCACTTCAGGTACCAGACGATTGCTGTTTGTGAGCTGAGTGTTGGTTGTGACGCACATTTTTGCCCTTTTACGCAATTGTTCAACGCACACGAGGCGGTTGCTACACTTTTTGGCACCATGGAGTTGATGGCTCCATTTTTTTTGTTGAGATGTTGCAACACATGTCTAACGGTGGTTGCAGTTGGAGGCTTGATTTGGTGCAGGCGTAACACAGCAGCATGCATATATGACGGTGCACCACATTCACCACAGTCGATGATGTGTGGCTGAAGCCTGGCTTTTGTTTTCTTCATGCTCCATGGACAGTGAGGAAGGTGTAGTTGGCCTTCATTACACGGGTACCATCCCATGTTCCATCCGGTACAACCATGGTGGCAAGGTTGCCCAAGATAGTGCTGATGTGGACCGGTTGCTCTTTGCTACATGGTCATTTTCACCGCCTTTGCACTTAGTTGAGCTGCGCATGCACTCGTTTTGATGCTGCTGATGGGCACAAAGCGCATTTGTCCAAACCACATGCAATGTGGTATCTGCACCCATTCAGCCCTTTCACTGCGGGCTGTGCAACGCAAGGGGGGAGGGGGTTGCCTTGGCAGTGCTCATCAGCACTGGCACGTGAAAAGAGGTCCAAAGTTCAAGACCAGATATCAACGGCCTGGCACATGTGAATGAATGCGAGTGGTGCGTTACTGGCGTAGCAAACAGGCGAGAGAAGCAGCCGCAGCACAGGGGGCTGGGATGCAGGTCAGTGGGGTTCCCGTTGCAGCAGGGCAGAACAGGCTTGTGTTTGGAGGAGGGACAGACCGACCCCCTCGAATTACGATGGGCTTGCACTGTGCTGCGCGACGGGTCCTGTCGGATCACAGGTCCGCATCCCTACCAGCTGTAGCCTCTCTGTCCATCATTTCCCTTTTTGCATTGGCACAGTCGTTATCTGTTGTGGTATTTTGTGGGGTATTGCGTGCACAACATGTGTGTCCAGCATTTTGTAGCCTCTCGCAAGGCGGGATGTCCCCTAAATTGCCACGATCACGTGTGAATTGCGAGCTTTGAGATCCAAAGACATCCATTCAGCCCCCCTTTCGATTCCGCTGCGCTCTGTGAAACTGTGGAACGTCCTCATGTCCTCCCATCAGGGGATCTTTGGGGCTGCTGGACCCCCAAATAGTATATTTGGACTCAGTATGCCCAGAAAGGACCATGGCTCCTTCTGCCCCGGAAAAGTCATTACAGGCCATGGCTCATGACTGTGCCCAGAAAGGTCCTCAAAGGCCATGGCTTCGTGTACGCCTTGCTTTGTGTTCATTTTTTTCCAAAATCAATTCATAAACAGCCCCCTTCCAAAATGGTGCTGTTTGTGGGATGTCCGCACTTGGACCCCATCGGAGCCCAAATGCAATGTAAAGTCTCATGTCGCCGTAGGCCAATTGAGGCTCGTTGGAGTCAATTACATGGTTTGGGGACACACAATGTTGTTGGCCAATTTTCGTCATTTTTTGGCCGCATGGCCACTTGAACCCCAAGCCCCCCTGATGAATACCAAAAAATCCCCCACTTTGTACAAAAAACCCCCCCGTTCTGGCGCAAAATGTACCTAAAAAACCCCCGGCTAAAATGTAACAAAAAACCCCCCGAAATGTACCAGAAAACCCCCTGTGGGGGGGTTTTTTGGTACATTTTGGGGGTTGTGCGGGGGGATTTTTTGGTATATTTGGGGGGGTTTTGGTATTTGGCGGGGGGTTTTTGGTACATTTTGGGGGGTTTATTGGTACATTTCAGGGGTTTTTTGTTACATTTCGGGGGTTGGTACATTTTGGGGGGATTTATGGTACATTTTGGGGGGTTCATGGTACAATTGGGGGGGGGGGGTTGCAGTGCAACTGGGGGGTTTATGATACAATTCAGCGGGTTTCAAGTACACATCTGGGATTTTCAGTACATTTTGTCGGGTCAGTTCCTGGGTTTTTTTTTGTAATATGCTCCCGTGTGAGTGGGTAGCCCAGGCAGGGTGTTAGGTGCATCCTCAGAACTGTCAGCCCCCGCCGCAAAAAAAAAATGGTATGCCCAGGTCTAGGTCTGCTTGTAGTGCATGTTGCTGGTCCATTCAGGCAGATTTCAGGCATGGAGGTAGGAGAGGGAATGGAAGGTCATGCAACTAAATGTGAATGTACACTCAGTGTTTTGCTTCACATTGCTCTTTGAATGTGTATTGCAGGGGAATGTGGTTTATAGGCGGGTGGTACAGGGGGTGAATTGCCATCTGGGGTCGGGATGTTTGACAGGGCTGGGCGTGGGTTTATGGCTGTTGTTGGGGCATGGGGTCTGGGATGGTGCTTGGGATATGTTTAGGGGGTGCACATGGACACAAGGTTGGGACGGGGTTTGGAATTTACAAGCTTCAGCAATGGGGTGCAGGAGGAGGGTGTGAGGGGGGATGGGGGTGTGGGTTTGTAACCAATTGGACGCATGGCTGCCACAGGGTTCCACAGCAAGGTAGAAAGGGTGTTTTTGGTGATGCGTGTAAGATTTGTGGGGGTCTATTCCGGCAACGTCAACAGGGGGTTTTTTTTGGCACAAACGGGGGTTTTTGTTAGATTTTGGGTTTTTTTTGGTACATTTTGGGGGTTTTTTGGTATCTGCCGGGGGTTTTTTTGGTATATCTCGGGGGATTTTTTGGTAGGCACCACAAGCCCCCCTAACCACCATACAGAGATGGAGGACTCCAAGTTGTGCATGCGCTTCTCTTGTACCACCCACCCAATATAAGAGCACCTCCTCTCTCCAATTAGCCGGGAGCACTATGTTATTGCACCCAATTTGAGGTCAAATTAGGTGTTTCCAGTGCCACCCGATTTTACCCTTATTTTGTGACATGCTGGACCCATATCTTCAATCCTATATGGAGTCCGGATCTAATTCAAAATCCTACATATTAAGGCAGGTCTCAGGTGCCAGGTACGGATGTGGCAAGCTCTAGCGGGCCTTAGGGAAGATGCACCAGCAACAGGTCTGACACCCACTTTGCTGCTTGTTTCGATTTGCAGCCTATCTTGTGAGCGTCTTGTGCCCCACCCTTTCGGGGTGGATGGGCAGTCCATTAGTGGTAGGGCTTGGGTTGACTGCTCCATGGTCGTGGGTATAAAACCACCCCCAAATGGGAAATAAAACCACCCCCAATCCCCATTTTGGCCATTTTTGGCCCCTGGGGTGGTTTTATCTCCCCTTTTGGGGGTGTGGGTTTAGCCCTTCATAGAGGTGGTTTTATCCCCCCATTCGGCGGGGGGGGGGGGGCCGTTTTAGGGGCGGAGGGGTATGGTCTCTATCTCTGTTAATTTAGAACCTCGGTACCGGAAGACAAGTTTGGGTATGGAGGTAAGAGAGGTGATGGAGGGAACCACATATGGTTTTACACTCAGTGTTTTATTGCATAATGCTCTTTGTATATGTGTTATAGGATGTCTAACTTGGCTGGAGACAATTTTACAAACGGGGTCTGGGATCGGATTTTAGACATGGTTTGGGTTTGCTATTCATCCAGTTTGACATGCATTGCTTTTGTGGCAGCATTGCTTAGATTGCTTTTGTTTGCTGTGTTGTGTCATTTATTGCTTTGGTGGCATAAAACCACCCCGGGGTGATTTTATCGCCCCGAAGGGGCCGGTTTCAACAAGGGGGGCAGTTTTATCTCCGAAAAGGGGTGGCTGTATCCCCTACAAAGGGGTGGTTTTATCACTTTAAAAAGTGGGCATAAAACCACCCGGGGTGGTTTTGACGGCGGTTTTATCCCCCATTTGGGGGTGGTTTTATGCCTGGGACCGGACTGCCCCAAAGCCCCCATATGGCCTGACATGTGTTTGTGTTGATGTTTTGCTCTGATTTGACTATGAATAGCCCGAAATGTGGATATTTTTGTCATTCAGGGTGACCCATTTTGCTATCTTTCTACCATGCACTGAAGGTGGCTCCATTTTTATCCCAGTTTGTGTTTCTCATTGCCACCATGGACACTCTTTTACCCACATTGAGGTTTTGATACCTTGAATGTCGTTTTGGACCTGTGCATGATTGCCAAGACCTTGAAGGAGCTTTGGGATATTCTTTTGATATCGGAAAATCAACAAGCATGGCAATTCAAGGGGTAAACAAATGTGGCCACCCAAAATGAGATCTAGCAATTGCGTTAGTATTGTTAGGTATGCACATGATGCCGCAGGTAGTATTGCGGCGACCGCCACGCCCCGAGACTTCAGCAGAAACAAGTGGTGTCACAGCACATTATTGCCGCTTATGGCAGGGTTGTAAAGAGTAAAAGGTGGGGTTTTCTTGGCACGGGATTGAAGCTTTTCTCATGAGAAATTGTACCACCCAAAACATAGGATATGCCAGAGCTCCGATTCAAAACACAACCTTCTGCCCTAAAGCACTAAAACAAGTGGCTCTAGCCACGATCACAAATCTGCACACTGAAAAGCAAGGTTGTGATAACGAATCACTCCACGTTCAATTACCGTTTGGTAGACACCAAAAAAACCTCCACTTTGCACCGGAAAACTTCAAGTTTTCTACCGATCCCCCCCTCTCCCGTTCGCACAAACAAAAACTTGTTTTGTACCACAAGAATCTCCAAAATGTCAAAAAAAGGCATATTTGAAGGAACAAAAAAAAACACCTATTGTCCCCTTCTCCCGGAAACGGATTCTAAAAAAACCATTTTTTGCCGTTACACTTTTTGGCTTGTCCACGCATGCACGGCCATGCGCCTATTCCCGATGTCCTAATGCAACATTTCAATTCCTATTCTTTTTTAATAATTGCTAGCAAGCCCCCCCCCCCTCCTCCGCTTCCGCAAGCAAACCAAAGCACGATATTTTGAGTGCAAATGTGCCAGGGAACGAACCCTGTCAAAAAAAATAGCAACACTCACCAACAAAGCCATTTTTTTATAACAAAATGATATGTTTTTTGGCCGTGTTTGCCTGTGATACGCACCTTATTCTACCATTGTCACCACTCAATTTCAAACATTTTCTTCACCAAACACTTCAAGCTTATCTTTGGGTAGAACTTGGGATTTTGCGTCGTGTGGAGGCGATTCTTGTCATCCATAGGGCGATTCTCGCAGCTCTATATTTGGTCTTTGCAACAATGGCTTTGCAAAGTTGAGCTCTAGGCTTCAATATGAGCACGAAGGCCAACAAGGTAAGCAATGCGCTACAATTGAATTATTGAATATGCATCATTCAGAAATTGACTGCGGATGTCTTTATTGATTCACTTATTCGCTTGAATCACAATATAAAAATTAAGAAAATTCTAATTGTGCAAATCTAATTTACCGATCTCGTAATCGCCCGTAGGCATTCAAAATCAGTGATAATCTTGCTAATTACAACGAGTTGTAGTGAATGGCATTTGAAATATGATCCGGCTCAAGATTCTTGACAAAGTGATGTTTGAATTGTAAATTGTGATGCTCAATATAAGGAACGGCAATGTTCAACCGGAAGATATCACATGGGCCATGGGCAGCAGAAGAGAGGGTAATCAAAGTTACCTGCCTTTTCTATGGGCACACTTGAGTGTGGGAATTGGACAAGGAATGCATACATGGCTGGCTGTGATAGATGTGGCGAATTCAATGGCACACTTCAAGACTTGAAGGCCAAATTGGTACATTGAATGTTATTTGTTATATGCAGTGCTTGGAGGTAAAGGTGCGTTGCGGAGCCCGAGTAGGTCGGCACAGAGGCTGCGGCACAAGCCCCAAGAATCAGAAGAGCCCGCTAACTATGTCCAAAGGAATCCATGAAGTGCCACTACCTGTATTGCAAAAATAGAAATGACTTTACCCGTATCACATGATATAACGGTATGATAAGACCTGAAAGTCAGCTACCCTATTCAAAAGAAATATCATTTGGTCACTCAAGCTATCACATTGACAATTGTGAAAATTCTCATGCCATGCGCAAAAGGCCCTAAGGCTTCAAATTTAACATTTCGTTGCAATGACAACTTTGCTGTGCACAGTGCCCACATGTAGGCTAGGGTTCGGGGTCGTAACGAGTCAGCTATGGAACATATTGATATGGTTAGCACACTACTCGAACGCATTTAGAAGGAACCCTTTTTAAACGACACTAGGCTACTTTTGATCCTAAAATCTTTAGAAACTGAGCAGGCAACTCACTCGGTATGTGAGTTCGCTGAAAGTCGCGCCGGCGCCGGCTTTGCCGCATCAGCCATTTTCCAGACTGTTGTTCGGCCGATTTTTTCCGAATTCTTTCAGACGGAAAGGCTGAGACTTTGTTAATTTAGCTTAAAAACCAACTACTAATAGATCCATTTTGGAGTCCGGATCAATTTCGGAGTGCATGATCGATGAAAAAAAAATCGCACCGGAAAAGAAACTGAGAAGATAAACAATTCGTTTTCATTCTAACTAACGATTTTACAAGGTGTCAGCTTCCAAGTTTCAAAGAATTCGGAGAAATCCATGAAACAAAACACCCAAAAAAAGCCGATGGGGCCATGCCAGCGACGGCGCCGCCAAGGAATTGCGCAGGCTGTTAACAGAAAATCATGGAATCGCGCGAGAAATTCCGCACCCACAGCGGTAGTTGTGGTTTCGTACTTAAGCCGTTCGACCTCTATGCGCTATGAGTGCAGCCTATCTCGCCTTTGAGAGGCAGTCTCACAAAGACATGGAATGCACCTTCATACTAGGACAGATGTAGGTTGGCACATCAAGAATGCTAGAGGCGCCCGATGAGGCCGTTGCCACATGCAGTTGTTGCGGACAAGAAAGAGCTTGATCGTAAGTTCTCAGGTAATAGTAGTCTCCTTCTTGGGATACACTCAAGGTCAATTGTACAAATATACAAACCCAATGTATAAGCATGACGAGCAGCAATAATAACAGAATACTTCGCACACCAATCCCAATGCCATGCACCATGCAAAGGGGTTGCGAAAGTCATGCTGCTTGAAAGCCAAAGGCAGAATTGCAATCCAAAGTCAAACAACCTTTTGAATCTTTGTTGGTTTTTGAATAAAAACACCAAGAATGTTATTTTTGCACTCCAAAGTCAAAAAGCATGGTCCGCAACTTTGGAGTCATTTGACTTTGGCGCGCTCTGACTTTTGAGATCCTGGGGTCCCCTATGGTGGATGTGTGTGCTGACGAGGTTGTATGGCATTTTTTGCATCATTCCAGGCTGTGTGCATGGTGCAGGCTCTCCACCCCGATGCGTGGGGTGTGACGGCACATGCAATGCTCCTATCACATCGCACACTTCACATACATCATGTTTGGCATACACAAACCCGATGTTCATGTTCATTTGTTGTATCATGTACGATAGATGTTGCTTACCTGTGAAGTTTCTTTTTTCGGGTATGTTGGTGGTTTCCGTGGTTTAACATGACAACATTGTAGGCATGACTCATGAAATACTTGGCGTATTCAGGTAAATTTATTTGAAAACTATGTGCTTTAATGCGCAAACTCACCAACTTGTAACACAGCTTGGAATAGAGCAGTGTGTATTATGGAGACGGCATCTTAATGTACAAATTGTACAGAGAGTTGACAAATTGTTGACAACGAAGCAATAGTATGCACAACACTTGTGTCATGTGGTGCTACCTTAAGTGGTACACAGGTTGCCACACAAAAAGGAAACTGCAATTACGCAACAAACAACAAAGATGCATACTTTGTCTTAGTCCTAAGTGTGGGCCGCAGGCAAAGTATCATTTATGGGTTGCTCAAGATGTGGACCAATGGCACCAATGATTACGCATTCAACATGTTTGTAAATAGGAGAAGACCGGTAGAGGCCAAAGAGCTGTCCAACTGGGTTGGTGTCTTTCATAAATCAAATGGCATTGGAGCCAGAAATGGTATACAAGATGAACAAACCACAACATGTGTTGAATACAAGGGAGGGGGGGAATCAGGAAAATGACATCACAACAGGTATTAATCACGCCATGGCATAGTTTTACAAGTGTAGGCAATCCAACCATAGAAGATTTCCTCAGGTCCCCTCTTCCTAATCCTGAAACCGGAGGAAGACTTTCTCAAATAATTAACCCCCTTTTAGTTTTGGGTTCAGACAGAAGCAGAACGCCAATGTCGCTCAAGGCCACGTGTGTCTACCCAATTAACCCAGACAAATTTGTCATGCTCAACAGTTGCCTTTCAATTACAACCGTTCTGGGAGTACTACCAACTGCAGGTTCAACATACCCTTGTGCGACAAAACGATACAGTAGACATGGGTGGGAGGTATCAAAGGGTACATATTTTCTGGCGTACCCATATGAACACCTCTTGACACCCCTTGATGAGAGCATTTCAAGTGTCCCAATGCACAGTTTTGTAGATGTTTGTGCAATGTTGATTCCTTGCTGATACATTGCTCATGCTTGTTGCTATTATGCATATAACTGGCATGGCAACCGGTATTTTGCCCTGAATTTGTCATTTTATCCTATCTTTAAACAGTTGGACAAACCACAATGCAATCAGAACAACCAACACACCGCAGACCACATCGCTGCGTGCCAACAACTGCTCTCACCCAATCAATCACCTTTGAGCAAGCCAGGACCATTGAATGTGGGCATGTGAGGGTCAATTGGTGCACCAAATGGACTCCCCACAACCGTGCCATTACACCATAACCTCACTCGATGCAGCACATATGCTGCACCATCATCCAAATTGACCAACAACAATTCAACCAAAATGTCAAAAACAAAAAAAATTGTTGCACAAAAACGCTCTTGCATCAAAGCCGACCGGGTGTTTCGAGTTGGATGACCCAAATTAACGCGAGTAGTGCCTGCATGCAACCACAAGGGCTTGACTCTGATCAAAAAGTCAAATGCATGTTTTGGGCTCAAACATTGTGTTTACAGGTGACTGGGTTCAGCCAACTGGAGTTTGAGGGGATGCAGCACTTTTCAGCTTCCAAGCAGTCATCAGTAAGTAGCCACGCATTCCCCTTGTTTCCCCTCGTTTTTCTTGCAAACTGAATGAAATTCCAGTCATTTTTTCATTACTATTTGCCAAAATATTTTCTGCCAGAAACCAACCTTTTCACGCCACAATTACGTTTGCCCTTTCACCTTGTCCTCAGCAGCGTTTCTCCACGCTCGCTAATTTCACGGATCCCCCATTATTCCACGACCTTCTACCATGCAGAGCACAAAGAAGAATCGCCTGAGTGCAACCCGCTTTCTTGAGACCAATCAACAACAGTGCACATTTAATCCACATCCTGCATGGCAACGTCGTTCTGCACGACCTTGCCCTTGTCCTCCTTGCTCTTGCCGCTCTTTCTCCTCTTTGCCCTCTTCTCCAAAAGTGCCTTACGATCCTTATCCAACTTCAGCTTGGTGATCTCGACGTTGGAGGCATCGATACCAATTTGGACTGTTGCACCATTGGCCTTCTCGCGGGTAATCTTGTCGACGTGGATGACCCATCGCAAACGGTAGCATGCCACAACCTTTCCATCACGTCCCTTGTGGCTTCCTCGCATGACGCGAACGTCATCATCTTTACGGACAGGCATGCGGCGCACGTTGTATTTGGCACGGAGGTCCTTCGACAGAGGTGCCGACATCAAGATACGTCGGATATGGGAAGGCGCTGTGAAGTGCGCCTTGCGCTGCTTCCTGCGATCCCTGGTCCGTCGAATCGTCACCTTCATCCTTGTGGTGCCTGTCTGGTCCCTAAGGCAAGGGAACATCAGTTGTGCGAGAAGTCATCACACTGTCAGTACACAGACTAAATTAATTATGTATATTAACGGTGCACGATGTACGTAAGAAACGTACACTGCATCCCACTGCCCCCTCCGAACCGACAGTGCATGCTAGCCGCTGTCTGCCAGGGGTTTGCAAGCAAATCAGGCTGATTATTCCGAATTTCCACTCGTGCTATCAATGCTAATCTGCTGTCTGGAATGGATCATTCGATCTGATCACCTTGGGGGGGTAATTTCATCTCCCAAAATGATGATTTTACGTGTCTGATGGACCTTCGATGTGCGATGCGGTTCAAACGAGGTGCGAATCCTGAGACTGATTAAATTACTGAAAAGTTATGAAGTGTGTTGCGAAATCAGCCGTGGAAGTTTCAGAGGTGAAAAGTGCAGTGGAATTAGCTTTTCGGCAGAATGTCGCACAGGTGAAATCCCTTCGGCGGATATTTTTGGACATTAGTCTGCAGATGCTAAAAGGGTGCTCGAAGATTCCAATCCATTGATTGTATGGATTTATCACAATCATTTTGTGTTCTGATATTTCTATTTCGTTTTTTCGCAGAATAAATGAGCACCCGCTTCTTGCAACGATCGTTACTGAATGCAGTGTGTGCTTCGCTTATCAAGGAGCCAAACTTTTCAAGTGGGGACTCCAGAAGTAAGACGATCGTGGACTTGGTGAACCAACTTGCAAAAACAACTCCGGAATTTATTTTGAAATTGGCCTTGTACCTTCGCGACGATTTGAATATCCGCACCACGGCGAATTTTTTGTTAGCCTTGGCCTCAGTTCACACCGAATGCCGTCCCTATTTGAAGCTTTATGTGCCCGCCACGGTGCGATTACCGTCGGATTGGATCGAGGTAAATTCGTCGAGTGAAATCAGGGCGTTAGATGTTGTGCCCAGCACGGAAAATTATGCAATTAGAACCAGCCAAATCGTCATTATGTCACGCATCATGTTACCAGGTTGCGAAACTTGTGAAGAAAATACCTGGAAGAGATATTGCCGGACTTCCAAGTGCTTTGAGGAACGCACTTGAAATCAAATTCCAGCAATTCGATGAATTTAGCTTGGCAAAGTACAATAAAGAGAAGTCGGTTGCCAAGAGGAATGCTCGCGACCGCGAGAGCGACATGCTTTCCGACTCTGATGATGGGGGGCACGTACTCGAGACGCTAAAGCAAATGGTGAGGTTCCTATCCCTCCACAACATTTGCCTTGCTCTAGCAACATGGTTGGTGCTAACTAGCCATACGTACTCTTCGAAATCCTTGGAGCACCCCGTGGACGCAAAACAGTGTGTGGGCAACCGCTACAACCAATGTCACACAACTGTCAATGGTTGGGAAAAACTTCACCGGGGCGGGGGGCTTGCCTCCGCGTTTAAGCTCCGCATTAGGCTATGGCAAAGCCGTCCCCCGGTGCTTGAGATAGAGTTGAGCCACAGTTGGCGGATCACTTGGTGTGAAAATGACACCTACCATACCCCACAAAAAGGCCAGCAAGTTTTTCTCCGCAAGTTTTGTCTGCATGATTTGAATGGCGACACTCACAAAACGCCCGGAGTAACACATGTTGTTGGAGGAATGCTCCGTCCCATGCAGGTGTTTACATATCGGCACGCCTGTGTACCATGTGATGTGTCTAACCGGCAAAAGATATCCACTAGACCGTGAAGAATTCCACAAATCCGGTCTCCCGGGAGAGTTTGATGATCAGAGGGCCGGAAAGCGGATGAAGCTTCAGGTCATATTTGTTTCCCTGTCTTTGTGAAATCGCGTCTATGTGCTATGCGATACCGAATTGATGCCATTACAACAGTTGATGCATTTGTGGGACTTTGTTTCGCAATCGCCCGAGAACAGCTTCCATAAATGCAGGTTCCTATAACATGGGAAACACAACTATCCGCTTTGGGAAATAAAGCAAGCACTTGGGAGACGTTGCTTGACGACAACAAGTTGCCGTTCATGGCGATGCTGAGGTTTTCTATGCCGAACACCCTCTTGCCTCTATACCCTCCACTCTACGCCAACACCCGACACAACCGGGGATGGCGCCGTTGGCTTAGCTGCATGCAACCATAGGTGCGCTATGCGGAGTTTTGCGGTAGTAGATAGGGGGGTTTTGGCATGTCGCCATGGTGTAGACGGGGGGGGGGGGGGATTTGCTTCAATTTTTTATTCCGGCATTGGACGGGGGGGGGGGGGTTAGCCAATAAGCAGGGTTTGGGACGTTTCTCAGTTTTTTTCTTCCGGTGCAAATTGAGGAGTTCCAAATACGATGTTTTGGCACAACCGTTGCGGATGAGCTGATGGCGCACCAATCACCAAATCAATCATACGTCCGCCCCCAACCACACTGGGTTTTGGACTTGGAATCCAGCGGCCGGACCACTCCTACGAATGCGGTGCCTTGTATTTGAGAGGAATGGATGGTACAAAATTCTCCCATGGTGATACAAAACGCCTTTGCGATCAAACCCTCAAGCATCACGGTTCGGCCACACACACTTTGGCAAAATGCTCATTGGGCAGGTCAATACCGTCAGTTCATCCTCCAAAGGTGCTTGCCTGCAACAAGGACCCATTTACGCTTCTTTCATCTTCTTCTTTTCCCTTTTTGTTTGTTCCGCACATCTTGACCCCCGGGGAATTGCTGGACCGGGGGTTGGGGGGCTAGGGGAGGCGTTGGAGCATGCCGGGCAGCCAGCGAACCCCCGTCGTCACTCTGAGGGAGAAAGGTGTCCATCCCTGCCCCCAAAACGGGGGGAATCTCCGATTGTGAGCGTGAGCCCCATCATCTGGCCCCTGCATTTGACTCCTTAATCGCCACATGGCAGCGCTGACGCCCCTCCGCCGCTCCAACTTGCCTAGTAGGCCGTGCTCTCCTATTCCTTTTCCTTCCTGGGCTTGCTTCCAAGGGGAGGGGGGGGACCACAGTGCAATTGACCCCACCCTCCTGCAAGAGAGGGTACCCCCCCCCATAACGTTTTGAGATGGGACCCCCCCCCGAGGGCAATCGGGCCAAAAAACACGCTGAAAACGGCCATTTTGGACCCTCTTTTGGCGCTCAGAAGGCGCCAATGGCTCCGTGTGGGTATTTGGTAAGAAACCGGGAGTAGCGATAAAGCTATGGCAACTGCGGGCATTACGGTGATGCGGTCCTCGGTTGTGCATATCCGGTCGCAGGAAAGGGCACAGGCACGAAAGGCAACTAATTGTTTACGTTGCGCATTCATGGGTATAGCAAGGAGATTTCGCCATGGTGACACATGGGCAAGGCAGGAATTAGCCCACTGGGCCAAGTCCATGCCAGGAATTGTTCGCACCCCATGACACCTCTCACAACGAATGGTGCTCACGATTCCCTCAACATCTATGTCCCGAGAAGATTTCCGCTTTCGCCTGCCCCTCAGGGGTGCTCCGATGCCCTCCCATCCCATTTCTGTCTTTGCTCCTTCATATCTTCTGCTCCGTGAATTCCGACCCCTGCATTCTGCAGGAATTTGCGCAATATGATCGAGGCAGGCATCAGCATGGATCATCACCAGAAAATCATGAGTATATTGAAGGATGAACGGGTGGATGCCCATCTTTGTGAAACGCTCTGCATGTGCGCGTGTGTCGTCGAGGTGCAAGCACAGAGGTGCAATGGTGCAATCCTTTGAGTGGCCTTTTGCGCGTTGAACTTTTTTTTCGATTTTGTACTGTATTGAATCCCGATCAATACGCAAATGACTATCACCGTCACGAGACCACTCAGACAACGAAGTCTGTTCCCAAGGGGGCTGTCCTACGCGCCCCGCACCCTTCATGATCTCCGTAGTTTCAATCACACCTGTTGCTGATGTGGCCATCATGAAGATATGATTCAGCATTTTTACGGATTGGGGGTTGCAGATCAGAGTTATCCTTCCCCAACAGCACGGGCGGAGGGAAGACCTCCGTATGCAGGAGGGATGGCTCGAGGGTGGTCCGAGGGCATATGGCAGAGTTGCTCAGATGAGCAGATGGTTATTGGAGTGCCGGCCCTTCGTTTCTCGGGGCTTGTGTATTGGTGACCACGGAACATGACTTGCGGCATCTTGTGTGCAGGCGATCGCCAGGTCCCGTCAGTTCCCGTTCCGTTTCTTTTCTGCCTACGAGGCTGTTGATGTCGATCTGAACTCGCTGGTGGCTGGCCCTGATGGGCAATTGGGTTTCCCGAAGCGCACAGGGCAAGCCGGAGGGAAGGGCAAAGGAGGGAAGGGCGGGGCCAAGGGTGGCAAAGGCGGACGGGGGCCACCCCAACCTCCGAAGGTGACGGTTCCGACGGTTATGCCAACAGCGGAGCTGTTGGAGCAGTACAGGTCGGCGTTGGACACTGCCGTGAAGCTGGCAACCATGCACAATATTCGCCCCATTCACGGCTCGACAATTGTGATGTGCAACGTGTCTGAAGCAATGGAAGTGTCTGCATCTGGAGCAAGAGGAATGGGCGCATCAGGTCTGTTGGTGTCGTTGCACATGTGCGAGGGCAAGTGCATGCCCGCGTGTGTGTGCGTGCGTGCGTGGAAGGTATGCGCGTCAGATTCGTGCCCTCTCTGCACCAGCCACGCTCCCTGCTTCTAGTTTGCCTGATTCATATGAGCAACAGGTTCGGTGCAACATGTGGTGAACAGGAAAATGGATGTTGATGCCCTCAACACTTGGCATTCCTGACGACAATACCTGGCTCCAAGATCAGACGCACCCAACAAATGAGACTTCGCCAGCCCCAGGGGTGGTGCACCGCTCGGATTGAAGATAAGGATGACTGCAAACTCGACAGAGCGGCATGCAAAAGGGAATAGAACAGGGTCGCTTGCGAGATGCCGTTCCTGTGTGCAGAAACTGTTTGCCTTTGATGCACCCGCATCCTCGACATGAACGCAATCCTCACATTGTGGGTGCAAGGAACAACATCAAAAGTGCCCATCTTCACGGTGACCAACTGGGCGGACATCATCAAACTACCCCTCTGTATCTACGGCATGTGGCGCAGATTTCCACAAGAGGCTGGCCGCTGCACGTAGGGTCGAGCCATGCAGTAATGCAAATACAGTACAAACCATCCGGCTGCAGTAGTAATACCAACAACAACGCATGCCACTATGTAGCCGTGGCAAGCACTAGACAGATGCACATACAGACACACCTCACGTCGATAACAATGTCAAGCACAACCCGTGGCATGAGTGTGCAGAGTGGCGGTGTACAACGCTGTTACAAGCATGACAGTCAAAACAGGGTCTTTTCCATGTCTCACTGGGATGTTCAAAGCCCGCGATGGAATCATTGGTGCTGGCAGACTCCCACCGCGAGGTCAAGGGCGCATGCTGGAGCTGACCATCATGCTTTTCTCGTTACAGAAAGCCGCCTGGTGCCGTGTCTGAACATATTTTGGTTTTGAACCTGCACTTGACGAGAACCAGTGCACTCAGGCTGTATTGACTGCTGCCTGTTTGTCATATCTTTGTGCGCGTGTGTGTGTGTGTGTGCCATGTGAATGTGTCCTGTCTGTGTGCTCCGTGTGTTAGTGTCTGGCCCTGGTTTGGGCTGCAGTTTGCGCTGCAGGACCTGAAGATTGATCTGGCAAGTACTGTGCACACCCACTGTTTGTATTGTACTGCATGGTATACTACAAGAGTGTGTTTGCACTAATATCCGTGACAGTCATTGATCCCGCGTTGTGTTGTGTGCCTCCTGCGCGGCACACCCCACGACGATTTGTCCGCTCATTTAGTCCGCACCGTCCGCGAAGTGGCGATGCTGTTGGCCCTGATGTTCAAGTACTCCTGCGAACAGTGCGTTTTCGTGCTGTTCGATGCGGTGGAAGGCGGGCACAAGATCGTGCATTCTTTGAAAGACGATTTCATCCTCAAGAACATGGACCAGGTGTGCGGCCACCTCAAGGGACAGTACCTCTGAGAGTGAGGGCGTAGGGCTTGGACCACGTGAATGGAGCGTCACTGCCACAAATGCAGGTTGGGTTGCGTGTCACTGTGTATCCTGGAGCTTCCCGGATGGTTACCGGAGCTCCCCGGGCACATCCCGGAGCTTCCCGGATGCAGCTGCCCTGGTGTATCCTGCAGCTTCCCGGATGCAGCTGCCCTGGTATATCCTGGAGCTTCCCGGATGCATCCCAGAGCTCCCTGGGTATATCCCGGAGCTTCCTGATGCCCCGACAGAAAGCGTCCCGAATCCGTCCGTTCAATGTCCGAGTAGATTCCGCACGTCGGGGGTCTTGTCGGCAGGTGAAGACTCTTGCTCGACAATTCGATAGAAGAAGCCGCTTCCCGTTCGCCATCCTCAATGAACTTCTGAAAGACCGCAAGAAAGTTGACAATTTGGTGGTGCTCTCTGACGCTATGTTGGTATGTGCAGCCCAGCTTTCGGTCTCGTCTTTGTGTTTTGCGGTCAGGGCCCTACGGTGGGCCCCATGTCCTCCCTCTCCCCACAACCCGCTCTCCCTCGGCCCCCTTTCCCTCTACCCTCTGGCAAACCTGGCCGCGGTGAAGCCCCATCTTGGGGGGCCTCCACGCCGCCGGCGGGCCCTCTTGAGGGGCAAAGGGGGCGGGCGGGCGCAGGGAGGCAGGCCCTTCTCCCCGCCCCTGGTGGTGTGGTGCGGTCTATTCAGGGTAGTTCAAGCCACGATTAGATGACGTCTGTGCTTTTATGGTTCCATATTTGCTTGTTGGGGCTTTTTGCGTGGTGTGCAACATCTCATTGCGACAGGTTTCCCGCCCCTCTCCCGCAAAGCGCATCTTTTTGCATGACTCGAAATGGCTCCAACCAAATGCCCTCTGTGACACCCCGAACTCCAACTGGTGGATTGCCCGTGGGCGGATATGGAGGGGTTATGAGATCACCCCCGTGAAAACACGGATATTTGTATGTGTGTGTATGTACGTGTACACGGCCAATACGCTCCCAGGTCCGCCGTCCCCCCACCTCTGCGGCCCAACCGTTGAGGGTCTCGGTTGGATCCAGGGTCACCCACCCCTAGTTTTTTATCCGGTAAATGAAAAAACAACCACACATTTCGGAGCCCAGCTAGATAGGCGGGGATTGTTGCTGATTTTGGAGCAGTGGTTTTTGCTATTTTTTCCACGGAACGGGGTATTTTTGCAGGTCCGTATTGTAAATGCGCAATGGTAAAGGGTGGTGCTTGAACAATTCGCATCCGACAGGTCCATGCGATGCACGCGCAATCCGCAGCCCAGGCAGTCCGATGCAGAGTGGTGCAGGAAAACCGCACGCGCACTTCTTTCGAACAGAAAGGACACATCTGCAATTGACAATTTTTGATCCGGTGGTGTGTGCTGAAGTGTGCGTCCTTCAACCACCACACCACGGCCCTCCCTGAGAACCCTCTCCGGGGGGCGGGCGGGCGGTCGGGAGGGGGAAAAGTGCACCCGGGGGGATCTCAGCAGGGAAATTCAAAAATGCCCCGGATTGTTTTTGGGCCCCTCATTTCTGGACGCCCTGGCTCACGCCGTGGGCGTTGGGGTACACCAAAACTGAAGTGGACAACCATCGGTGCTTTGCCCCACGCCAGGCTATGGGAAAGGGGTCGCTACAGCAGCGCGTGTGATACCTCTTGCGGGTCTGAGGACGCTGCTGGCCAGTACTGCCTTCCCCGGTCTGGCCTCATCCTTCGGTCGGTGGATCACCCTGACCTTCGACTGTATAGGGCCCCGGGGGTGAGAATTACGAGGCCGAGAACCCTCTGGGCACTGGCGGCATCTCCGCATTTCTCGAGAAGTACCGGAGTTTAGTGAACGCGGACCTGCTTTACGTGAGCGTCGACGTCGCCGGGAACGCGGGTGTCAGCAGCGAAGAGAGCGACCACCTCAATAATGTGGCGCTGACCGGCTTTTCGGACTCGATCCTGCGGTTTGTGGCGGAGCGCGGCGAGGGGCAGCTGGAGTACATCGACCGCATCAAGGAGGTCAAGGGATTGAAAGGTGGCCCTGCTTTCATTCATTGCAACCCTTTAATCCCGTCCTCCTGACGGAGCCACATCCTCCGGGTTTCCGCCAGCGGCTTCGACTCATCATGGCATATTCGTCCTTGGACCCACTGTGGACGACCAGACCATCGAAAAGCAGATGGTGAACGTGTTGACAATGCGTATCGCACAGCCCCGCCCCCCCAGTGCCACGAGCCCAGTGCCCGTTGCGTTTGCGGGTCAGCCGTTTGAGGATCAGGCACCCCCCCCCCCACCCTCATCCCCATCTCCATCCCCCCCCACCCATCCCCATCCACGTACCCCCCACTACCAATCCCCATCCACATCCCCCCCCCCCCCCCCCCCAAGTGGTCTAGAGAAGGAGTCGGGGTGGGATTTGAGTGCAGGCAGCCGCCGTGAACTGCAGGTGGAGCGTGGGCCAGAGGGTGTCCTTGTGTCCGGTTGTGCGTTGGGGCCACACACAACTGTGGCCGCACTTGCCACTGGTGTGCGGCCAGGGACGCGTACAGATGCATGCGCTTGTTTGGCGCCCCGCGGGTGCGTTTTGTGTCCAGGAGGTGCACTCAACGAGTGGTCAACTGGTCTTACAGTTGCGATTGATATCGACTCGAGGGGAGATGAGCGGACCGTCGCTGTTCCCCCACCGCATGGGCATCTCGACGCTTCCAGGGCTACGGGGACCCTCGGGTGAAACGAGCTGCCGCATTTTCTGCCGCATTTTTTCGATGGTGGGCAACCACATGAATACCCCCGCATCCGGAACCAGCCGCTTTTTGTGATTCCCGGGGGGGGGGGGGGGGCTTGGGGCTGCATGTTCTCCCCACCTCCGCCCTTCCCCAACACAAGTGGGACAGCCCCTCGTCTTGCCCCGCAGGAGAAATTGCGCTTCGCACGCCGCGCACCGCACACTGCACACTGCACACTGCACACCCAACACATTGCACGGGGCTCCTTGGTGTGGGTCTTGGAGTCTTTTGCGATCCATTGGAAATGTGGGCAATGAACATCTGTCTGGGCGTTTTTCGATGCTGCATGTCCTTCTCCGTGTGCGCTTTCCATGCCTCCGGGACAATTGTGGGCCATGCAGGTCAAGGAGAGCCATTCTTTCGGAGCCCCACCACAGAAATCAGGAGGTGTTTCAAATATGAGCAGCGGTCATGGGCACATTCGAGCAAAGCTTGCTGTCCTTCATGGGAGGGGGGGGGGGGTACAGCCCAAGAGGGAGCCGAGGGCTTTGCCTGGGGCGCAAAGCGTGACCCGGGAGTACATCCAGCTGCTTCTATTTGGCCAGAGTGATACTCGGTTTTCTGTTTGTCGCTGGGCTTTCGGCCCCTTGGGATTTTCGCCATGCTTCACTTGTATTTCACACGTCCGAAGAAGAACCAAGCCTGCGTGTATGTGCTGGCATGTGAAAAATTGTGGGCGGGGGGAGTCGCTGACGCAAGGTTTGTCGTAGGGATCCCTCTCCATGTCTGCGATGTAGGGCACATCAGCTACGAGAATGGGCTCAGCGCTGTAAATACCATGACAACAGATGCACCCGCCGTGCAAACTTTGGTGAAGACCCCAGACTGGCAGACGTTGCGCGTCTTCATATCTTCGACGTTCCGAGACATGCACGGCGAGCGTGCGGCGCTGACTCAGCGGGTGTTCCCTGCCTTGCGCAGGCGGTTGATGCAGCAGGTGTGCCGCAGGGTGGGGGCCGCGTCCGCGCAGAGGTGGTTGCGGAGCGTTGTCCGGGTTCGCGTCGGGTTGCAGTGCGGGTTGAAAGAGCTGGAAGCTGCATTTGCCCTGTGGCCACGCAATCCCCATCACATCGTGAAACAGTGGCTTGCAGGCGCTGGTTGGCATATTTTGTCGTGAAAGAGCCTGTGTCGGTTGTCGCAGAGGTGATCGCTGCAGCACGAGCTCTCAAGGAATTGGTAGAGTCCGGTGAAAAAAATTTCCAGGAAAAACTGCGATTCAGCAAATATACTGCTATATAATGCGCCCCAATCCTTGAAAACTTGATTAATTGTGTCCCAATTCAGAAAATCCCTTTTTGTCTCATCCAAAGTTGCTTACTGTAATGTGTTGGGGCCAAATCTGGTCTGGACCTCCTCAACATGTTGGACCCTCTTGGGGTGGGGGGGCGGGAGGGGGTGTCGGGGTCTGAGCCTGGAGGCCCCCATGATACTGTTTTTTTTTGCAGTTCACAACAAGGGGGGGACGTCTCCTCACTTCTGGTACGCGACCCCCCCCCCCTCCCTGCCCTCTGGGCCCACTTAGTTGCCAAGGGTCAATAGCTACCGGCCATACATAGGGTGGCGCCAAAGGCGCCCGAATTTTTTTTCATTCCCCTTGCCCACATGGCACCCCTCCCTACCCAAGCGTTGGAGCGTAGAGGAGGCACCCCCCCTTGCCCATTTTGTCCACTTTGCACCCCAACACTATCCTTGAACCCAACCTTGACTCCAACGCCCACCCCAACCCTTAGCCTACTCCTAACCCTACACCTAACCCTACCCCTGACCCTAATCAAGACTTAATATTGGGACCGAGCTGGTGGGGGAGGGAACATCAGCTATGACTGGTGAGGGACATCAAGAATGATTCACACATGGATGGCTCTTGACAAAGTCTTGCAAGTGAACCCCATCACCACGAGGCCCACTTTCAAGGCTTTTTGGACTTCTGAGGGGCCAAAATGCCCCAAAATGGGCTCAAAACGGGCTCTTTTCACCCGTTTGTGCACCCCAAATGGTCTAGGATGAGGTTTGGAAAAACGCGTTTTTGACCCGCTTTTGACCCATTTTTGGTCCCAAAACAGCCCATTTTCAAGGCATTTTGGGATTTTCGGAGGACCAAAATGGGCCACCACAAGCTCCAAACGGTCCAAAAACACTTGTTTCAGCGTCGCACATGGTCTAGGATCATTTTTGAGAAAAGTCATCTTTTTGCCCCTATTGGACCCTGTTGACCCATTTGGGCACCCACCTGTTTGGGCTTGAGCTTGCAGCTTGCTGCAGCCTAGTGGGCCTAGGTATTGGGGTCTAGGCGTCCGTTGGGGCAATTCTGAGGGTTGGAAACCACAAAAAGTGGGGGGTTGCGGGTGGAGTAGGTGCCCTCGGAATCGCATTTTGAGCCATGTAGCCAAAGATATGGCCTATTCTTGGTTTGTGGCTGTCCGCATTTGGAGCTTCTGGGGGCCTTTTTGGGCCGCTTCCGGGACATATCATGGAGTTAGAGGGCCGCAAAGAGCTCGTGGATACGGGGAAGTCAAGACGCACATGGAGTGTCCCCACCGTTTCCCTTCGTTTGGCCGTTTTGAGTAGGTTCCAGGGCTTTTTTGGCCCAAAAATGGCTGTTTTTGGCCCTAAACTGCAGTTTTTGAAAATGAGGTCCGCCACTTGCGAATCCCGTTCCCGGCCGCCACCGTTGAGTTTCTTGCTCAAACTTTGTGTGATTGTACTTCACACCCATAGGTATCATGCACCAAAATTTCAACCAAATCCAAAGCACCACGACGGAGTTCTGATTTTTACCCATTTCGCGCGTGCTGCTTGCTTGCTTGCTGCTGCTGCTTGCTTGCTGCTACTGCTGCTGCTGCTGCTAAACCTGGTAGGTCCACCCTAGACACTAAAAAGGGTTATAAAACCAAGACTGGTTCCACCAGCTCGGTGACCCTAACCCTAGCCCTAATCAGGATTGAATATTGGGACCGAGCTGGTGGGGGAAGGAACATCGTCTAGGAGACTTCAACGACAAATGAGGTACGCAGTGGAAAGTGGATGAGAGCGGCTCAAAAGGGGCTCAAAATGAGCTGTATTCATCCATTTGGGCACCACAACTAGACAAGGATCATTTTGGGAAAACCATGGTTTTGACCCGTTTTTGACCCGTTTGTGGTCCCAAATTGGCCCATTTTCAAGGCCCGTTCAGCCTGGAGAGGGGCCAAAATCGCTCAACATGGGCTCAAAATGGGTTCATTCAACTTGTTTGTGCACCCCAAATCGTCCAAAAGTATCTTTGGAAAAGCACATTTTTGACCCATTTTTGGTCCCAAAACAACCCATTTTCAAGGCATTTTGTGACTTTGGAGGGGCCAAATGGCTTGCAATGGGCTCAAAAAGGGCTCATTTCACTTGTTAGGGCACCCCAAATGGTCTAGGATCATTTTTGAAAAAACACATTGTTGATCCATTTTTGACCCATTTTTGGTCCCAAAACAGCCCATTTTCAAGGCATTTTGTGACTTTGGAGTGGCCAAAATGGCTTGCAATGGGCTCAAAATGGGCTCATTTCACTTGTTTAGGCACCCCAAATGGTCTAGGATCACTTTTGGAAAAACACATTGTTGACCCATTTTGGACCCATTTTTTGTCCCAAAACAACCCATTTTTCAGGCATTTTGGGATTTCAGGAGGGCCAAAACGGGCCACCACAAGCTCAAAACGCGCCAAAAACACGTGTTTTGGCATTCCAAGTGGTCCACAATGATTTTTGAAAAAAGTCATTTTTTTGCACCCGTTGGACCTTGGTGACCCATGTTGGCACCCACCTCTTTGGGCTACCTCTTGCAGCTTGCCGCAGCCCAATGGGCCTAGGTACAGGGGTCTAGGCGTTGGTTATGGCAATTTTGAGTGTGGAAATCACCAAAAGTGGGTGGTTGCGGGTGGATTAGGTGCGCTCGAAATCGCGTTTGAGCCAGGTAGCCCAAGATATGGTCTGTTCTTGGTTTGGGGCTGTCGGCGGCCAATGTGCACAAATTGTGGGACTTTCGGGGGCCTTTTGGGGGCGGTTCACGGACATATTGTGGAGTTAGAGGGCCCTAGAGGGACCTTCGGCACAGGGAAGTCTAGCTGCATGTGTAGAGTAGCCACTATTTCCCTTCATTTGGCCGTTTTGAGCAGGTTCCAGATCGCTTTTGGGGAAAAAAAGGCTGATTTTGGCCCTAAATTGCAGATTTTGAAATGGAGATGCGGCACTTGCGACACCCGTTCCCGGAAGCCACCGTTGAAGTTCTGGCTCATACTTGGTGTGGTTGTCCCTCACACCCATAGGTACCATCCACCAAAATTTTGGCCGAATCCGAAGCACCACGACGGAGCTGTGATTTTTGCACATTTCGCGCGTGCTTGCTGCTTGCTTGCTTGCTTGCTTGCTGCTTGCTGCTTGTTGCTTGCCAAATCTGTTAGGTCCACCCTAGACACTAAAGAGGGTTATAAAACCAAGACTGGTGGACAGCTCGGTGACCCTAACCCTAGCCCTAACCTAGCCCTAGCTCTCACCCTAGGCTAGGATTACAGTGAGTGTTGGGGTCCAAAATGGAGAGCAATGATGTGGCAAAAGCAGCCATGAACGAAATTTGGGGGATCTTGTTCAGCCCAATCAACATGGCTGGCATGGCCAAACCAGCTGGCTACAAAGGTTAGGGTTAGGCTTATGGTGATGGTATGGTTAGAGGGAGGGCAAGGGGAGGGAAGGGGAGCCTGTGCCCCCCTACCCTACCCCAAATCGCCCCACTTGGACCCCCCCCCCCCAACTGACCCTCCCGACCGCCCACCCCCCCTCGCCCCTCCCTGAACCCCCCCTCCAATGTGCCCCCCCCCCCCGGGGGGGGCTTTGGCCCACTTCTACTGGGGGGGGGGGAAGTCGCGTACAAAAGCGAGGAGACGTCCCCCCCCCGTGGTTCACAAATTTGTACCAATTCCATGACTACCGCACGGGCGGACTCACTGCCCGCGCAAGTTCCCGGGCGTGGGGTGTTGAAGGGGTGTCTGATTCTGGAGTTTCCACAATCTGTTGACACCAAAGAAAGATTCGCTGTGTTCTTCCCAAAAAAGATTGTTGACTTTTCCTGATGTTGGTGTCATTTGAGACGAAGGAGTGGAACCACCATCTCAATGCTGGCGGCCGGATTCCAGACCGAATCTGAAGCACGTCTGATGAAGTGCAAAACAAAAAAAACAGTGCAAGACACGATGGGAAGCACATGAGACGGCCCCCGAGCGACCGCATGGCACCGGACTGGCTGCGCCAGCACCTGAGCGAAGCAACTGCACAGCACCTGAGGGGCTGCACAGCTCCTACGGCGCCGTACACATGGCCCAGGCAGAGTGGGCACAGGGTGGGGCGGCAGTTGGCGGATCGGGGCGGCAGCCCAGACGCACGCCTTGCACGCCCTCGCAGGGGATCAGGTGCCATATCGTCGAGGTTGACTTGCGGTGGGGGATTACATCGGACGATGCCGCCTCCGGTTTGACCCTGAGCATGTGCCTCAACGAAGTGGAGAGATGCCGTCCCTTCTTCATCGGTCCTGCCCACCCCCCATTTGGATGTCAGGTGCAGATCATCGAGGGCTGCGCATATGCGCATGAGTACGCGTAGTTGCAGGCGCGTGTTCGCGTATGCGCACACGCGTACGCGTATTCGCATGTGCGGATTCGCTGGAACTCATACCCGTGCGGCAAGGGCCCAGCAATGCGCGCGATGACAGCGTCACCAGTGGTGCACATGTCCGATGGGTGTACCCCAAGGGTGTGCATTCGTTACGAAACGGGGAATTCAAAAATGCCTCCCGAAGCCGGAAAGATTTTTCAACCCCCCCCCCCCCTCCTCCGGAATCCCCCGGCTCACGCCACGGAGGTTGGGGTCCAGAACTGAACTGAGCTGAACTGAGCTGAACTGAACTGCCCCCATGCGGAGTTTCCGTTTGATGTTTGGACAGTACGTTGGGTAGCCCTGACCCCCTCCCCTCCCCCCCCCCCCGGCCCTTCAACCCAACCACCACTCCACAACCCTGAAACCCTCGAGCGGTTCATTCACGGGGATGGGGGCGCATCGGCATGGGGGGTCCCCTTTGGCATGAGGGCAGCCTTGAACCACTGCCAACGGGGTCAACCAATCATCATGCACCAGCATTGCACGTGTCGGCCTGAAGGGGGGCGTCAGCACGGCAGCGCTGGGAGCTTGGACCAAGCAAGCTTCAGCATGTATCGGTAGAGCTCCCTGCGAGAGATGGGTGATATGCGCATGGGTAACAGAGTGACAGGCTTAACGCGCTGTGGGGTGGTGACAGCGATGGTGTGGTGCGTTGGGCCGTTTCATTTGCAGACCCCCGAAAGATAAGCGGCGACCTGGTCACAGAGTCCACGACCCTCCCTCCCCCCTTCTCCATTTTTAGGGTTCATCTCCTGCCCTGCTCTCACCTGGAGCCCCCTTATTTGCCGTCTGTGGGGTCTGCCGATCTCCGTCGACAGCCTGTCAGCCTCGAGATCAAAAGAATATGGCCCCGAGCACCCCACAAAATAAGTGCTGTGTTTGAGCGTATGTCACAACACGAAGCACAAAGTCTTCGAAGCATGGCACGACCCTCTCCCCCCCCAAAAAGCCGAGTGATGTGGTGCCTTTGCAGCAGAAATGTATGCGGACTGTTGGAGCACATGTCACTGGTCCCTTTGGACCTGTGAGGCTTGAACAATGTCAAGCAAAAGCAGTGGCCATCGGGGCAGTTTTCCCGGACGTCCACAGTTTTCCCCCACTTTTTGCGTCAAGGACCGCCCCTGGAGACAACTGCCCTTCAACCGCTGTCGGTTCTTCTCCAACCGTTGTCGGTTGCCTGCAACCAACCGCCGTGTGACTCCCATCAGCCAACGTCGGTTATCCTCCAGCAGTCGAGCTGGGTTCGACGGACGCCAGCAGGTTTTTTTTGCTTTTTTTCCCCGATACAACGGTGCTTTTGGATTATCTCTCCTCTGTTGCATATGCGTCTGTCCCCCCTGCTTGAAAACCGCTCGGAATCTGGGTTGAACAAAGTTCTCACAAGGACACGTGATTTCGTCCCCCGTTCCCGTTCTCGATGCATCACCCCTCACGCGTACGTGCGCCCGCCGTGTAGGGCTGCTTGGAGAGCGCTATGGGCACCATCACCTTGAGAATTACGTGGTGGATAAGCCAGAGTCTGAGTGTTTCGCGTGGCTGAAGGGATTTCCCCCGGGACGGTCCGTGACGGAGTTGGAGATGATGCAAGGAGCCTTGCGGGACGACATCAAGGGAGATTCTAAGGTATGCCGACCAGGGCTTTAAAGGGGGGGGGGTCCAGCCCCACTCCCCCCCAGTGGTGCTGAGTTTACAGAGGCACTGAAGAAAATTTCTGGCTTAAACTAATTGGCGCCAAAGGCGCCAGAGAAAATTTTTGACTTGGCCGACGACCCAGAAGAAAATTTGGCCCAATTTTTTAAGGGGGTGTGTGGGACCCGACCCCCCCCAGTGGTGCGAGTTGTGAAAGGGAGCCCTGATGCCGACCCCGGAAACAAGTCTGGGCAGGCAGCCGTTGAGGTCTGGTCGATGGGCCGCTGCAGTCACGCAAACGCCCCCCAAGATCCATCAGCTCTCCAGGGGTTTTATTGGGTTTGAAGGCGACGGGGCCATGCGCGTTTCCCCGAGGCCCACCCCCAGAGATCCATTCATCCACCAGAGCGCGCAGACGCCACAGCAGAATGCTGAGCGGGTGATGTAGAAATCCTTTGTTACCTGGTGGCCGTGACGCTGTGCGGAAGCACGGAAGGACAGAGGTCCCCCCACCTCCGGTTTGACGCACTTGGCTGTGCTGAGTCGAGGCGTGCCTCCAGGCGGAGGTGGCTGATGCTTGGCGGTACAGGCATGTTGTGTCTATTCCACTTGGACCATCCAATGCGGTGTACAATGTGCAATGCAGGGGCTCAGACAGCCGGTATGGTAATGCTTCCGACTGTTGCAGGAAGGCAGTCGGGCCAGGCAAACAGTCCAGAGCTCCGCGTGGCAGCCGTTTCAGAAGGGAAGTGCAGCGGGTATTTTCAGGCAGGGGGAGGGAGCATCAATACCATTACGGTATGGTGCCCTGTTTTCGCCCTCGCGCAGGCCTTTTTTTACCTCCGGAAGCCGCAGTTCAAGGATCAAATCCCGCAGTACGAGAGGGAGGCCCTGAGTGCTTTCGCCTGTGAAGGCCCCGTGGAGGAGGCCCAGATGCGGGATCTGAAGGACCGTGTGCGTGCCAGCCAACACAAGGTGGTGCCACGCTGTCATTCATGGAGGGAGGGTGGGGTTGAGTCGCGCTCTTGCTTAGGGCTGTGTGATATACAACGGCCATCAAGGACCTTGAGGACACGCTTATCATATAGAACAGCCATCAAGGGCCTTGAGGACACACTTATGATATAGAACAGCCATCAAGGGCCTCGAGGGCACGCTTATGATATAGAACTGCCATCAAGGACCTTGAGGACACACTTATAATATAGAACAGCCATCAAGGGCCTCGAGGGCACGCTTATGATATAGAACTGCCATCAAGGGCCCGGAGGAGACGCTTGCGGTGCAGAACAGCCATCAAGAGCTTTGAGGACACGCTTATGGTATAGAACAACCAACAAGGGCCTTGAGGACAGAGATATGAGATAGAAGAGCTATCAAGGGCCCTAAGGACACTCTTACGACATAGAACACCCATCATATGCGTCCTCTCAAGGCCCTTGATGGCTTTTCTAAATCATAAGCGAGTCCTCAAGGCCCTTCTTGGCTGTTCTATATGATAAGCGAGTGATGGCTGTTCTACACAACAAGCGTGTCCTCAGGGCTTTTGAATGGTCTTTTTATTATTATCGCCAAAAATCTATACCCTCGGCTTATTGGGCGTTTTGCCACAATCTGTACCCCCTTCAGCCCGCTACAAGCAAACGAAACACAAGCAAATCCAGAGTACAGTTTCAACACCACAGCAAACGTCACTCACTTGAAGAAAGAAGTGATTGTGGTTTGCTTCTTGACATTGGACACACTGGTAGAGGCATGGGCCACAGCAGCAGAAGGTGCTGCAGCAGCTCCATCAGCACCTCTGACACACAAACCCACAGCATGCTCATCAGGATCAAACTTGTAGTCTGGCAAAACTGAATGACAAGTGAAAAAGAAACATGCAGCACCTCCGCATAAGATGGGACCTCAAACTTGTGGATTCCTACTACAAGAAAAAAAAACCTCTTTTTTCCGCAGGGATTCGGTTGTCCCGGTTCTGGGGTAAGGGGGTGGGGGTGGGGGGGCGTTGGCCTCTGGGTACATCTTGTTACAGCGAAAAGCGCCCACGACAATGTCACTGAAGATCTTTTTGTTCTGCCTTTGTTGCTTTCAGCCTTCAGCAGGGTAAAGGTCAGCGTCACCATCTGCATCCCACAGCGGGGGTTGGCCAAGAGTGTGGGTCAAGAGATGGAAAAATGTTGGTGAATCGAAAACCGAAATTCAGACACTACAACACGAAGCTGCGCTCATCCCTAAAACAGCGACATTTCGCCCTGCGCCGTCTCGCTGCCGTATCGAGGCCACATCCAAAATGGGTCGTAGTGAACCGGGGCCGGGATGCACGAACGCGATGCACCGGGATCTGCTGACGCGCTGCCGTCCTCCCAAGAGCGCAGGGCAGGGGTGCCTGCACTCCTGCGTCGATTGTGGGCTACGTCCTCCACTGTTGGCATTTTCTTCAGGTTTCAGTGCGATCGTACACCTGCACTTACGGCGGCATCGTCAACGGGCACCCATCAACCGCCGATCTGGACAATTTCTGTACGGCGGTGATCGAAGATTTGTGGAAGGCGATCCGACAGACGTGCCCGCCGGCCCTGGGCGTTCCCTCGCCGGTCGAGCAGATGCGGTATGCCCGATGCCTGTCATCCCCCCGAGGCCGGGCAGCGAGTCGGGTCTGCAATGTGTTTGTTTTGGTCAGAGAGGTCGAGTGATAGTCCGGGTTTTGGGGGGGGGGGGAAGGTTGGTGGCAAGGCACAAGAAGCCCAGGGGGACGGTAGGGTGGTGCGGTGGGTGCATAGGAGGCCAAAAAAGCAGGATGCGTACCTAAAATGGGCCTCCAATTTCGTTTCCTGAGGACAATTCCTGCGATACGTGGGCTGGCTGAGGGCCCAACCGACCCCCTCCCCCCGGGGGTATTGCGTGTCGATTTCAGAGCCACAGACCCTCCTCTTGGAGGCCATTGCTGAGTGGCGAACAGCTTCCGTGGGTGGGTCCGAGGCCAAAAAACGAGTTTCATTTTTTGCCTGCGAATGTTTCTGGTGTGAGTGGGTGGGTCGGGGTTGCCCAGGGCCCCAATGGACCCCCCTCCCCCGGTGGTCCCTTGGCAATGGCCTCGGTGCCCCGAGACGGACTGTCCAGGTGTCATCCAGTTGGGGACGTATGGACCGAGGGGCAGCCCGAAGCGGCCGCAAGTGACCCTGTGATGGGCAGTGCCTGCCGTGGGCCCAGCCATAACGATCAGGGAGGGATTGGCAGGTGCACGGGGCTGTGGGATGGTCGCGCGGGGGTGTACTGAGACGCTTTGTTGCAGGCGCTGGCCTCTCTTTTCTTGAAGGAGGCGCCGGTGTTGATGTCGTATGCAAGTTCGACCCGCACCCAATTGGAAATCCGTGCCCCCCCCCCCCGCCCGCCTTGGGCGTCCT